>JARHVA010007306.1:0-512500 GCA_037957365.1 Torreya grandis | reverse complement strand
TGTATCAAGTTTCATAGTCAATAAGGGTGTGATTGATGTAATAAATAGCCTACTCCTTATGTTTGTCATTATAATGAGTGAACATGGCTCCTAGGGAATGATCAGTGGCAAATATGTATAACTAAAAGGGTTGATATTCCTTTGGGGGAATAAGGATAGGTGGAGAAAGAAGATACTCCTTGATTTCACCAAATTATTTTTGACACTCCTTGGTCCATTTAAAAGAGGTATCTTTTTTTAATAGGTGGTGAAAGAGTTGATAGCGATCAGATAACTGGGAGATAAAATGGTGGATTGACTAAAGTTTGTCTTGTAGGCTATGAAGTTGTTTTAAGTTAGTAAGAGGCATTTATATAATGACTCTAACTTTTGTAGGGTCTATTTCTATTCCATGAATGGAAATAATGAAGCCCATAAGTTTTCTTGATAAGACCCCAAAGATGAATTTCGTCAGATTGAGCCTAACATGGTAATGGATAAGTCTTTCAAAGATGATGGATAAAAAGGTGAGGTGATCTTAGCGATATTTGGATTTTTTGAGAAAATAATCAACATAGTCTTTGAATATTATATGAATGAGGTCATGAAAAATTTAGGTCATGGTTCATTGATATGTGGCTCCTACATTATTTAATCCAAAAGGCATGACACAATAGCAAAAATTTCCCCATGGGGTAATGAAAGATGTCTTATGTTGATCTTGGGGGGCAATAAATATTTGGTTATATCTTTAAAATTCATCTGTAAGGGATAATATTTCATGCCCAATGATAAGATCAATAAGTTGGTTGATTTTAGGTAGAGTAAAATCATCTTTGGGGCATGCAAGGTTAAGATCTCAAAAATCCACACAAAGGCAAAGTCCCCCAGTGGGTTTGGTGATAGGAACAATGTTAGAGACCCATTATGGATAGTCAATGGCTTAAATGAAATTAATAGATAGAAGGCATTAAAGTTATTATTTGATAAGAAGAGATATACAAGGATGGATTCGATAAAGTTTTTGTCAGATTGGCTTAACCTCAGGATGGGTGATGATGTTATGAAGGGAAATGGATGGGTCAATACTAGGCATATCTTGATAAGACCAAGTAAATATATGCTACAGTCATGAAGGAAGGTTGTATAGTTTATTTTTTCCTTAGAAGTTAAGGATTGGCCAATCTCAAAAATATGAGGGTTCCCTTGAGTACCTAAATTAACATCTATGTTTGATTCATTTAGCATTGTTTTTCTCAGCAGGGAGGGATTTTTGAAGAGAAGAATGCTTCACACCTAAATAGGTAAGAATAGATTTGTCATTTTGAAATTGGATGGTGTTAATTATGGGAGAATCGTGTGTTATCATTTTGGTGTGGATGAGAATAATGTTTTTAGTTTGACCTTCATGTTGATAAGTTAGGGAACCTAAAATGATGGTGTTGATAAAAAAAGTTAGGTGGGATGATGTCATTGTCTTCAAATGGAGTTGGTGAGGGTAGAGGTTCTTCAAATTGGAAATATGAGGTTGATAAGGGTAGAATTTCCTTGAATGGGAGAGGTGAGGCTAGTGGTTCCCCAAATGGGAGAGGTGGAATTGGTGAGTTTTGTGGTTATCCAAATGGGGGAGGTGGTATTGGTGAGGTTGGTATGGGCTCTTATGGGGGAACATACCCTAGGCCAAATAACTCATGAGGTTTTTAAGTTTTGATAGTAGGATGTTTATGGGGTCCTTGTTCATAGAGGCCAAACCCAAACCCTTTCCAAGAACATTGATGAAAGTACATTTGGTCAAATTTTAGGTTGATAAGATAATAAAAGTTGGAAGTGAATGGATGGATACAAGGCATGGTGGAGGGAGAAAGAAGTAGTTTGTCAAGTCCCCCATAGACAAAATATGTTCTATTGTTGGGAAGACCAAATGGGACAAGGGTACCAATATTGGGATCATAATATGGATCATTCTAAAGTTTCCCAAATTCATGTGAAGTGGGAAAATAATCCAAATCTAAAAGTCAATATTCCCCAAGTGTAAGCCATTGGAATGTAGATTACAAGGAGTGCTCAACTAGGATTTTTGATGAAGAAATAGTTGAACTAGTGTATGATTCATAATTATTGAAAATATAAGTGTTAGTGTGTTGGTTTAACATGTTGGTTTAGCTAGCAGTTGGCTATGAAGAAGGTGAAGTTGTAATAAGAACATCATTGGGCTGATACATCATATTACATGAAGCAAAGGGACTTGGATTGACTTTTATTGTAATGACTTATCCCTCATGTTCAAAATTGATGCATTGATGAAGGGTAGAAGGGACACATGCCATGGCATGGATCCAAGGGTGACCAAATAACACATTATATTTAAATTTTCCTTCTATAACATAAAATAGTTTAGGAAAGGTTCACGGTCCCAAATGAATATGAATAATAACTATCCCCAGAGTAGTGGCCAAGGTATCATTGAATGATCACAGAACCACTGAGATTTATGACATGATGTTTTTATCTAGTTGAAGTTGATCATAGGCATGTGAGGAGATGATATTGATAGTCACTCCTCCATCAATCATGACCCTTTTGACATGTGTATGATTGATGGATGTTGTGATAAAAAGAGGGGGATTAGGATCTTCACTATGATATGGTGGGATTTTAGACTCTTAAAAGATGACATTGGAAATGTGTTGGATAAATATAATCAAAGATGCAAGAGGTTGGGATAATTTGGTTAAACCTATATGGAATACATTTCTTCAATTAAAGCTTGATGATGTTGATGTGAGGTGCTAATTAAGTCATAAAGACTCATTTTTATGGTTGTTTGGTGAAGTTGTTTTATCACCAAGCATTGGATAAATGAAGGTACATTAGAAGATAAAGGGGCTCTGAAAATGGAGACCTTAGGCTTGTATGGTTATGAAGGTGTAGCCTTTTGGGTTTGGTTGGTTGGTTGAGGAGTTAAAGGGTAAGACCATCAAATGGTAGCCTTGGATTTACCCTTCTCATTTTGTTAGACTCCTTTACCCTTGTCCTTATGTTGGGATCTAAACTGAGTTACCATATGAATAGTATGGACAAGGGGAGTAGTTACTTGCTTTGGTTCCTCTATTTTACTTCTTGGTAGGAGTAGAGAAGGAGATGATTGGTAGGAGGATTGGATAGGTGGTAAAAGAGGTAAAGGGCTTAAATAAATTTCATCCAATAGATCATCCTAATCTAGAAGGCCATGAATGATATCTTGGAGAGATTTATAGTTCTTCATATCATGCCCAAGGGTTTTATGGTAAAGACAAATTAGATTGTCAATAAACTAGGTTGGCATTTGCTTAGTGGGGTCAAAAGGCTTCATGGGGGATAAGTTAATGGTATAATATTATAGGATCCTTTATAATATAGCTATATAAGACTTATATAATTATTTTAGAGATGGTAGAGTTTGGATTTTTGGTTTAGGTTCCTTATTGGGTAAGGGATTTTTAATAGGAGGTATGGTTGGTGGAGTAAGCTTGGCTAGAGATTTTGAATGAATTGGCTTAGTTTTAATTAGTTTAGGAATGGAGATCTAGATGATGAGGTTTTAATAGATGGTAAGGTGGATGGGGAAATGTTGGTGAGGAATGATGATGAACTAGGAAATGGGCTTGTTATAGGTAGCAAAAGGGGATATGTTTTTTTGGAGGAATAGTAGGTTATGGGAATGGTAGAAGGATGAGGTCCTAAAATAGAAGGTAAAAGTGAAGGAGTTGGTATGGTTCTTCCTTGAATTTGAGGTCTAGGTAATCCCTCCTTATTAATGGTCTTAATTGGATTAGGTTTTCATTGTATTAGTGTGGTTAGATCCAATATCAAAGGAGGGTGAGTTGTATTTGGTGTGCGTGAGATACCCAAGGTCTTAATTAGCTTGGTAAAATAAGCATATGATGATTTAGCAATTTTAGATAGGGGTAATTAAGGTGGTTCCTTAGTAAATTTAGGAGTATTTGGTGGATTTATAACAAGAAATTTGAGATTGGATTCTAGTAAAGTAGAAGGTTTAGTCTTATTTCGATATGAGAGTCCAAGTTGATGCCAAATGGTGGCCCTATAAAATTTAGGTTGGGAAGTGAATTCAAAACTTTGAACTAGCTAGGAGAAGGGTTTATAAATAGGAATGATTCCCTGATCATTAGTTTAAAAATGTAAACCCTTTAGGGATGAAGAAGGAGCAGTTTTAGTATTGTTATCTTTAATGGAAGGTTCCAAAGGTAATGGCTAGGTAGATAGGGGTATTGTCTCTTGAGAAATGGATTTCAAGGAAAATATGAATGATTCTATAATTGGTATGGTATGGGTAATAGTTTTAGGTGGAAGGGTTGGTTTAGCTTCTTCTTTAGTTTAGTTATCTAAAGGGATAAGTGTTTTTTTGAGTTATATTGGAAGAGGGAATGAAATGGTAAATGGAGTGACCATCTCTTTGGGTGTTTTTACCATATGAGGGGTGTGTGAAATCATGGTTTCATCTAAATAAGTGGAAGGGATATTTACTTCCATTTTTTGGGAATTTGAAAGAATTGGTGGTAGGTGGTTCTCCTTAATTTGTGTGATAGAGGTAATAACTTATTCAATGATGGGTGCATTAATGATGACATGGATTACATGTGCCTCCTATGAATTGGAGGATTTGGGTTAGTTTTCATGGTGTTTAGTTGAATGTGGATGGTTTAGAAATGGTTTTTAGAAAATATTAAGGGATTGGTTGTAAGGAGCATTTGGGTTGTCAAACACAAGCTCCCCTTTATCAATTAGGTCTTGGATAATGCTTTTAAAAGTATTACATCTATTGGTATCATGTCCAACAACCCAATGATATTCACAATGATCATTCTCATTATACCACCTAAGAAGGGGGTAATAAGTATCAAATTATTGAAAGGGCTTGATGGGTGAAAGTTGGATTAGATTGGATTTGAATATTTTTTCCAACACTAAAAAATGAGATTCGCTAAATGAGGTAATTGGTTTTGAATGAACTCAATATTGATTACAATTCTATGGTAGGAAGGGTTGTTGGTTAGAGGTGTTTGGTTGATCAGTGGAGGAGGTTAAGTTTTAAGAATGATTGATGTCTTGATGATTTCTCTTTAGAATTAGTTGGTTTCATGGTTTTGGTAAAGGATGACTCAATGGATTTGAAACAATTTTTTTTATTTTAAAGCCTCAACTTCCCTTCATTAATAGCATAATTTTCTAGTTTATTGGCCATAGTAAAATCTTCATCAAAGGTCCTAAAGGTTTGGACTTGGAGAGTCAGATCAATGTGTCTAGCATAACCCTGAGAAAATAATTCAATTAATTTGTGTTGGCATAATGGGAAAGTGAGTTGATTAATGACACCTTTCCATCTAACAACAAAATTAACAATGGACTCATCTTCAAATTGTTTGATGGAGTATAGGTCTATAATGGAAACCTTTTTAGATATGTTTATATAAAAGTGTTCCAAAAAGGTTTGTGCTAATTGAGAGAAAGAAAAGATAGAATGACAGTGAAGAGCACTATACTAGTTAAGAGCAGCCCCAGATAATGACATGGGAAAGATTCGGAGGAGGAGAGCATCATCATAAGTGATCAAGTAGAAAGCATGTTGGAATGATCTTAAGTGTTGATGAGGGTCCTCTTTACCTTAGAATTTATAAAATTTGGGGAATTTCCATTGACAAGGGTAAGCATGAATATGTATAGAGGCATGGATAGGCTCACTAAAAATTTGGTCATAAGATAAAAGATTGGTTGAGGTAGAGATGGATTTATCCAAACTAGTCATTTTGTCCATGAGTATTTTAATTAAGTCAGGCTGGGGTTGAGAAACCACATAATTTAGAGATACATTTTGTTGAGGTTGGTTTATAATAATGTATAAATAGGTAGTAGATGGCATCAACAAAGCCACATATTGATAGGTGGTGCTAAGAGGTTGAGATGGTGGCACATAATAATTTCTTAGCATAAAAGGTTGGGTGGTGGTTAGAATGTACACTTATGGGTTAGGGACATGTTGGTAAGTTATCATAGGCACTTGTTGAGGAAATAATGTGGCTAGTATGATTGAGGTAGGAGGAAGTTAGGAAAGTTGAGTTTGGGTAATTACCCTAGTGATAGTAGGAGGAAGGTTTTGAGGTGTGGAGAGCACTAAACTTTGAAGTGGAAATGTGGACAAAGGATTGGTTACGATCGAATGGAAGATACAATTTGAAGTGGAAGATAATGCCATAGTAGATGGGGTGTAGGTAACTAATGGTAAGGTTGAACCCCCATGGGGTGTAACTAGTGGTGTTTGGCTGTGTAATGGAAGGTTGGTTTGGGTTTGGGTGGATGGGATATTGGAAGAGGTCTTAGTTAATGGTTGTGCTGAAGTGATTCCTACCATAAGGTAGAATGGCATACCAAGAGATGGTTTGGAAGAAAGAATTGAAGTATGGGGTATGATGAGGAAAGGTGTTAAGGTAATGTTATAAGGTAACTTGATTATTGTCAAGAAAGGTGGTGAAGTCTAGATCTACTTTAGATATAATTTAGATTCTAGAAGGAGATGGTGGTGGAGGAGAATGGTGAGGTGAACCATGGGGAGATTTATCTACATCCGAAGTATAATCCATGAATGAAGATGAAGGTGGTGGTTGGTTATTTTGATTTTTCACTTGTTGTTTGGTCAAAACCATATGAAAAATATGGAAGTGGATAATGAACCTTTCACCTTAAATAATGAGAAATCAAATAAAAGCCCAAAACAAACAAAGAACATAGTAAAAGCATAATTAATCCTAGGATTTATTTTAAATCACTTTTGGCTTATGCCTTAAATAGTGTCAAAGGGGAGTTGGCTTGTGAAATGAGTACTAGAGAAGCTATTTAAGGCTGGTTTCAAGTTAATTTTTGAGCTTAAATAATCTTCACTAGACTAGGTATGTGGCCTGGTATTAGGGTCTTGCTCCCTACACTTCATAGACCCAAAGCTAAGTCGGGCTGCTTAGCTAGTAGATATCATTTGTCTAGAGTTTATACTCCTTTAGAGAATGGATTAGGTCCTAAACTTGGTGGTGAAATCCAATTTGTATTAATGGGTAGGGTAAGGTGATCCAAATGGTGATGAAATCCCAATGGGCCTTGTCTCAAGTATGCTTTGATGTGTTCTTTAGTGTATTGATTTGGTAGTGTAACACATGCACTCTACAATTTATTCATAATTTAGTTAATTAATATAGGTGAGATAATAATTAAAGAAGAAAAAAATTGATGCACTTAGTTTTAACTTGAAATGAAATCTTTGGTTTCTTTGAATGCAAATAAGGAACAATGCAATAATGTGAGATGATAATGTAACCTATCCCTAGAATGAAGTTTGCACTTTTTTTTTTTTGAAATTTAAAGATTTTCATAAATGAAAAAATTATGAAATTAACTAATGCACCTATATTAAATAAATATAACTATGAACCTTTAAGGGGTCCCACCGGGAGTGACAAAATATTTCTTTACTTTTTCTTGCTTGATTTTTTAAAATTTAAAAGGAGGGGAGAAACAAGAGATAAAGGTATGTACCTGGTAAATGTTTTATTTGTTGATGACTAGATGAAGTGATAACTCCTTTTTATAGGGAATAACTACCTGCAAATCACATGAATTCATGGAAAATATGTTAATAGAAAGGTAAGGGCCTGCCTACTGAGAAACTAGTCCCAAGAAAGGAATGTGCTTCCTTAAATCAATGTCAACCCTTGTTCAACATTTAAGTTTATTAATAAAAGATAAATTACAAAATATATACATGGAAATGGTGCCAAATAAATAATATCAATGATATCTAGTTCATAACATGATTAATACGATCAAAGTAATTATTTTAAAACTCCATAGCTATGTCAATATCCTCTTGAATTATAGTTATTTATTCATCAATGTCTTAATAATTAGATGTGAAAACCATAACACATTAGCTAAATCAAATGCAATGTTACTTTGGTTAGTGAATAAGGTTTGTTGGATTATGGAGAGGTTAAATATGTTGTCAACTTCCTGCACCAATCTAGGTAAGGTCATCTACATGCAAGAGATAAACTGCAATTAGGTCCAGAGAGGTCAAAAGAGGGGTTATGTACTATTTAGAAGGATAAATGAGATCTAGTAGCATGAAAGTGGAGTAAAAATTTTAAAAAAAAATATTTTGGATTGAAAATGACCATCGATGTTTAGGTGACCATCGATGGTTTTACTAACCAGTGCTAGTTGGGTGACCAGTGGTAGTTGTTATAACCATTGATAGTTGTAATAACTAGCTATGGGTACCTATCAAGGAATTTAAAGAATCAGTTACAAAGGGTATTTGGTTAATGAAATGGGGTATCTATAGATTAAAGGATATTACATTGGTATTAGGAGTGGGGAAGAGGGTTCATACTGACTGATCAAGAGAACAAATGAAGAGTAGAAAATACTAAAAATAAAACAAAGTACCTTTGTTATGTTGAAGATTTAATAGCTGAGTGTTGAAGATATTTGAGTAGTGTAATGGTACTTTGAATTTTTAGAATCACATGAATAGGGTTTTGAGACGTTGGATTCTTGCACAAGGAAAATAAGAGAGTTTAGATATGTGAAAATTTTGATCCATAACTCTCCCAGGAGCCCTGTATTTATAGAAAAAACTTTCTACGGAGGGAAGCTTTGAGGGAAAGTTTATAGTTAGGAGGATAAATATTCCTATTTAAAAAGAAAAAAATATGTTAGATGTGCATGGGAAAGTTTTTTATTTTCCCATGCAAGCTCATCTATAGTTGGATGATTTTATTATTACAGGGGTGGAGACCTAACCGTCAATGTTTAGGGTGACCAGCGATAGTCAATCCCTTGGTACAAAAAGGGTTAAAAAGAGTCAAATAAAGCACACTAAAATGTTTGGTGGCTAGGTATAAATTGTGAGCTAACTAGCTAAATAGTTAACTAATGGTCGAGAATAGGCCCAAGGTGATGCAATACTAAAAACATTCAATGGGACATTTTTAGGTGACTACAAAGTAGTAGAGTAGTTTGAATCATCTTCATTATTAGGTGAGAATGAAGGAGTGGGTAAATGTTGGGTAGGTATGGTTATTTTTTGGGTTGGTATGGGTGACATATGATGTTTTTCTATTAATATATTATCCTCATTATAAAGGTGGTGGATGAGAGTTTGGAGAGCTTTGTAATTTTTTGTATCATGGTCAGGTGTCCTATGGTATAAATAAATCAAATATTTATTAAACCATGATAGCTTTGGACATGAAGGGTCAAAGGGTTTGATGGGTGGTAAGATCAAGGAAGATGTTTTCAATAACCATTGGAGAATAGTTAGGTAAGACTTGGTTAAGTGTGGTAAAGGTTAAGCAGTTCTTGTTTTAGGTGGGGAGGTAGAAGGTTGTTTGGAAGTAGGTTTGGTGATAGGTGTCTTAGGTGAGGTGGTATGCTTGGTTGATTATTTTTGTATAGGTAATATGGTTGATGAGCTATAGGTGGAGGATGGCAAGGTAGGTCACTAAGGTATTACTAGTGTAGTAAAAAGAAGTGTATTAAAAAACAACGATGAAGGTGTAGCTAATAGAGGTGGTGGGGTTTTATTAAAAATAATGGGATTCATGCTCAAGGTAGAGGGATGAGGAACCAAAATAGAGGTCAAGGTTGAGGGAGGTAAAATTATAGGCTTTAGGCTTTTGGGTGGTTTTACCTCTTTGGATACTTTAGTTATTGGTTTTGGAGGGGGTTTGGTTACTTTACTTATCTTGGTGGGTTTAGGTGTTTGAGGGTTGGTTAATTTAGAAGAGGTTTTGGTTGGTTTGGTTGAGGTTTTGGTTGGCTTAGAAGGGATAGGTTGGTCTACCAAAGAATGGTTTAGAGGTTCTATTTTGGTTCCCTTACCTTTGTCTTGGCTTTTGATGGAAGGTTCCAAAATTAAAGGTTTGGTGGGTGAAGGTATCTTTCCTTGTGAGATAGCTTGTAAAGGTGGAATAGATGGTTCTATAATAGGGGAGATAGGTGTGGTAATCTCTGTCGAAGGTGTGGATATGGTTGTTTACTATATTTTGGTGTCTAAAAGGGTAGAAGGTAACTCTACTATTTCAATAAGTGGAGGGGGATTGGTAGAATGGTGAATAGGTTCTTTACTAGTAGGTGTGTCAAGAAGAATGTTAATAGTATGGGTGTTAGGCGAGCATTCAATGTTTTTATTCTCATTTTTGGTGGGAGCATGGTTTGGAAAATTTTGCCTAAATATGTCAAAGGATTGGTTAGGTGGTGCATTGAGGTTGTCAAATCTAATCTCCCCCTTGTCAATGAGGGATTGGATAAGGTATTTGAAGGTATTGCACTTACCTATGTCATATCTTATGAGTCAATGAAAGACACAATGGTCATTTTCATTATACCAACCTAGCATGAGGTGAGAAGCATCAAAATATTGGGGTGGTTTAATTAGTGGAAGTTAGATGATATTATATTTTAATAACTTTTACAAAATAGAAGCATAAGGTTACCCATGTGGAGTTAATTTCTTTTGGTTACTCCAAGTTTGGTTCCTTGGGCTTTGTTTGTTAGTAGATGGTGGAGGTGCAGATTTGAGGACAATAACATTGGTGATTCATTTGTTTTTGGTGGTTTGGTTTGGAAGAAGAGGGATCATTAGCCTTATAAGTGGGGTTTTTATTTTTGAGTTTTATCTTTCCTTCATTAATGGCTTAGTTATTTAGTTTATGAGCCATAGTAAAACCTTTATCAAAAGTCCAAAAGATTTGGACATGTAATGTGGATGAAATATGTTTTTCACATGCCCAAGAAAAGAGATCTATAAGTTTGAGATGAGGTAATGAAAAGAAAATTAGTTTATTATGCTCCTCTAATGAGCTACAAAATTGGCAATAAATTCATCTTGGAATTGCTTAATGGAGTAGAGGTTGGTAATAGAAAATTTCCTAGATATATTGATCAAAAAGTGATCCAAGAAATTTTGGGCTAGTTAGGTGAAAGAGATGATGGAATGTTTGGGTTTGGCACTATACCAATCTAATGTTGGTCTGGATAATGACATAGGGAAGGTACAGAGGAGAAGAGTGTCATCATGGGTAATCAAATAACATGAATACCTAAATTCTCTTAAATGCTATTGAGGATCATCGTTACTATTAAACTTGGTAAATTTTAGAAGTTATTATTGGTTGAGTAAGGTCTGAAGGGGACTAAAGGGTGAATAAGTTAATTACAAATTTGATCATAAGATAGGAGATTATGGGATCTAGAGATGGATGACTCAAGGGTAGTCATCTTATCTATGATAAACTTCATGAATTGTGCTTGAGGTTATTCAGATGTGTAGTTATATGGTATGTTTTGTTCAAGGTGGGCAATGTGTGAATAATTGGTAGATGGTTGAGATGACTCCATGTATTTCTATATGGTCCTTTGAGGTTGGGTGGATGATATATATTGGTATATGGATGTTAATGGTTGGGTAGATGTGGGTGGTTAGGTATTAGGGATATACCCTTGTGGGTTATAGAGATAACTAAAGGTCATTTGTTGGGTATGAGTGGTAGTTGTGTTAGTGGCTAATGGAAGGGTGGTGACCCTTGTGCTAATCGATGGTAACATGGAGGGTATGGACACCACAAGGCTTAAAATTATATTAGTTTTTAATGGATTAGAGGTAACTAGAGGAATATAGGTGGTGATATAGGTGGGCACTCCTATTATAAGGGAGTTATTAGTAGGAGGTACAAGGGTAGTGGTAGTTTAGGTTGGTTGGTCTTGAATGGTAGTTTATAGGGGGTTGATAGTCGATGGTAATGTTTGGGAAACTAAAGGTTCAATATTACCTATGGAATTAGATGTACTCCCTATGAGGTGGAGAGGTATGCCATAAGGTGGATCTATGGGTTGGGTCAAAACTAAGATTTGGTAAGATGTAGTTCTAAGCTAATGTTGTAAGGTTGCATGATTATTGTCTAGGAAAATGGAAAAATATACATATCCTAGTATTACTCAAATGGGACTTCCTAGAGAGTGAAGGGATTCCATGGGTTCATAAATATGTTCCATGGATGTATAAGTGAAAGAAGTTGGTTGACTTGGTGGTGAGTTTTGTTCCTCAAGGTTTCTTCACTATTGGCGAGTGAGAACCTTATGAGAAGATAAGAAATGGATGATACATTCTCACACCTCAAACAAAGAGCAATAAAAAATATTCTTGGAAAATAATGTAATCACTAGGAGTATGTTGAAACTTCAAATTTTAATTATCTCTCTTTGGGATTATGCCTTAAAATGTGTGAATAGGAAATTTGGTTTGTAGAACAGGTCCCAAACAAGGTAGTCTATGCTTGGTTTTAGGTTACACTTAGGTGATCAAAAAAAGTAGGTATTAGATTGAGTACATGGATTGATACTTGGGTATTTCTCCCCTCACATCACAATACCATAGCTAGTGTGGGTGTTTAGTTGCTATACCGATTACCAAATTTTATACTCAGTTAAAGAACTAAATTGGTTATCCCATCAGTGATTAAATCTAAGAAAGATAATCAAGAAAGGGTAAGGTGATTTGCTAGGTGATGAAATCCTAGTTGATATTTTTTTAAAGTATGTTTTATGTTTTTTTAGTGTAATTTTTTTGGTTTTTGTAATATTTGTGCACTACGGTTAATTTGTTTTGCTTAAATTAAACTAGAGGAGCTAATTAAATAAGCAAGCAA
Organism: Torreya grandis; assembly: GCA_037957365.1. Lineage (NCBI taxonomy): Eukaryota > Viridiplantae > Streptophyta > Pinopsida > Cupressales > Taxaceae > Torreya > Torreya grandis. Next base: position 499,766 of record JARHVA010007306.1, on the reverse strand, counting down.
ACTCTGTATGCAAGTTAATTTTAATATGAAATAATTATTATTATTTATATTTATATTTATAAGAAAAATAATAGATAAAATGAATCTAAATTAAGCATTAAAATTAAATTATAATCCTAGGATGAATGCTCTTTTTATATTTTAGAAATGCAAGAAAAAAAAGTTGAAATTTTTTACCTTTTTTTTTTAATTTTCTAAAACAAAAGAAACTAAAACTTACATTTTGGAAGAAATGAATGCTTAATTTTTAGAAATTCAATTACATATAAATGTAATTTTACTGATGAAACTAAATATCCTAAAACATAAATAAACTTAGTAAAACTCTAGGGTCCCATCGAGCATGCAAAAATGTCTCTATCTATTTTTTTGCTTTTTCCTAATTTTGAAAAGAAAGAAACTATATTACAGGTTGTGTAGAAAAATACCTATTGAATGTGCACATATTGGATTCTAGACTTTGTGAGAGATCCTCTTTAGCTTGGGAGGATGACCTATAATAATAAAACACTACCACAAACCTTTTTGTTAGATAAGTAGATGGGTGGATTGCCTAGTGTGAGCTAGATCCTAGAAGTGAAAGCTTCCTAGGAGGTTATCAGTCCACCTACTTTAAACACTTGAGTTTGTGAATATAAAAATAAATTATTTGAATAAAATAACATAAACCTAAGATTAAATACAAGAATATGATATAAAATAACCAAGTTTAGCACAATAAAGTTAAATATTTTGCTTAGAAGATGAGTAATTAAAATCAATTAGTGCTGAAAATTAGTTAAGGCAAAATGGTGGTTCTTGGTTTGGTAACTTGAAGATAAAGGTCAATATGATTATTTATTTGGGTCAAGAAAATTATTAAAGCTGAAATAAGATAAAGAGATGAATAGGTAAATGGAGAAAAGGAGTAGAGATGGCAAAAGGGGAAAATGGGTAAAGATGGAAAAGAGGAAAAAAGGGTAAAAAGGGGCAAATGTAATAAAGAGGAAAATGGGATAAAAGGGGGAACAGAGGTAAGGATGACAAAGGGGTAAAAGGGATAACAAGGAAGAGTTTAATAGGTTAAAGTTATGGAGGCCAAGAAAACTAAAGAATTGAAATGACTAAAATGAACAATATACCTTGATGCTTGTTGGAGATGGCTTGATGAAGATGACTTCTTGAATATTTTGGCAGAGTTTTGTTGGTTGAGATATTTTACTCCAAGATGATGACCTCATTCAAAATGATCCAAAACCTAAAAAAATAAATTTTTCTACCAAAGATTAACCAACTTCACCATGGGTGAAGGGTGAGGGTCATATTTATAACATTTGTTGTCAAGAAACATGCCAAAAAAGAGAATACTAGAAATATGGCACAAATTTTCAAGTGGGATCATAAATGAAAAAGGGGATAATGATGGTGGGATTACAACCTTGTTGGATTATCTCCCACCTTGATCATGAGTCCAATTTGGAGTGGGAATCATGCATATGGGCTCAAATGAGTCCAAAGGACTATTCACCAAGCTAATTTGTCTTTTGGCTAAGTGCCCCATGAATTTTGTAACCATTATCCATGTGGGTACATGAGTGGTCATGAAATAAAATGGGTTGAGATTCCCACTTAGCCAATAGGTGTCCCACTTGGTTGATTTGTATCCCAACTTGATAAAGAGTCCACAATGGAGAGGGAATCATGCACATTAGCTCATATAGGTTTCAAATTCCATCCACCACTTAATTTCATCTTTTGGATAAGTTCCCCATGCATTTTGGAATCATCTTCCATGCATGAGGACAAAAACACATGTTTAATGATGACCCATGGGTAAAATGTGCCATATTCTAAAGGGGGAGCCTTTGGTGCTTAATGATGTCATGAGGTACCTTGCAGGAGGGTCTTAAGTGGGGTATGATGTCCCACCTAAATCCACCTCCCTTTCAATCCATGTCACTTTCCATATCACCTTCCATGTCACTTTCCATGTCACATTACATGTCACCATGAATAGTGATAGTGGGTCCCATAGTGAATAGTACTTTCAAAGAGTACTTATAAATAGTGCTATGTGAGTAGGAAAATAGTGATTTGGTTAGGTTAAAAGGGTTTGGTTAAGGGTTAAATAGGTTTTATGGGGTCTTTAGAGGGTCTTAAGGCATTCATTCATTGAAAACTATAAGTATGTATTTTTCTAGTGTCTACAACATGGATTAGGGGTAGGCATATTCCTTATCACCCCATAAGGTGATCTTATTACAAAAACCTTCCACCTTACCTTCCCATATACTAAAAATATTTTAGAATATGAGGCCTTGATAACTATTCTTTACTTGGCCATTCAATGGAATATCCAATACATAAGTATTTGGTGACTCACAACTGATAATTAAATAGGATAATGATGAGTTTTAGACAGAGGATGAGAAGTTTATCCCTTATAAATAGTTGGCCAATAAATTAAAATAAAATGTTAAATCCATTACATTTGATCAAGTGCCACAAGGAAATAACAAATAAATTGATTCAATGGCTACCATTAGCTCCCTCATTGACCTCCTTGAAGATGTTTTAAAGGGGAATTTTCTTATTGAATATTTGATCATCCATGTACATCAATCTATCAATCCTTTTAAAAAAATTAAAATTAATGATCCTAGTATTTCATGTAACCATGACATTTATAGGTACTTCTAGGATAACATTCTCCATCCTAACCTTAACTTCCACCAACTTAGATATTTCCTCCATTGCATCTCCCAATAGAAGAACCTTAGTAGCATGTTATATCATAGGGGTTATGATGAGACATTGTTAAGGTGTCTAACATTATAAGAGGACTCTCAAGTGATCAAAGAGTTTCATGATGTTAAATGTTTCAAGAACATCAGTGGAATGACATTGGGTAAGAAACTTATCTGAACTAGGTATTATTGGCCAACCATGGAATGAGATTCTTTTCAGTATGTGTGGAAATGCATTACATGTCAAAAGCACAAAAATATAAATCATGTACCCACAAAATAATTATATCTTATCATTATTACATGGTCATTATCCATATGGGGCCTTAATGTAATAGGAAAATTTAATCTGACTTCATTAAATGGTCACAATTTCATTATGATGACAATGGAGTAATTCACTAAATGGGTAGAGGTGATGCTACTAACTTATACCATAGGCCTCAAAATATCTAAATTTATTACTAATTAGATTATTTGACACTTTGGAATACCAACTAACATTATTTTATATAATTAAAAATCATTCAAAAATCAAGAAGTTGAAGCCTTGTGTTAGAAGTACCACATCAAGTAGCATTTTTCCTCTCCTTATTATCCTCAAAGTAATAGACAAGTTAAGGCTACCAAAAATACCCTCATAAAAATATTTAAGAATAAAATCAATCAGGTAGGTAAAAATTAGAACCTGTAATAATATTCACCTTGATGGTCTTGTTGCATAAGCATATACACTAGGGCCACTTTATATGCCTTGGTTTATGGGATAGAATTAATGTTTCTAGTGGAATTAGATTTCCCCTCCCTTAGAATATCCTTAAAGGGCATCATCATTGATCATAATTGTAGACAAAAACACCTAAAAGAACTAGAAATTCTTTATGAAAAACACCATAAAGTCCTGAATCACCTATGAGCTTATCAAAATAGACTAAATGGCCAATATCGAAAAAGGATCCAACCTAAAGAATTTGAAGTTGGTGACCTAGTTTTAAACTAAAATTAGAAAAATACCAACACAGATAGAGATAAGAAGGGTAAACTGGAATCTAATTAGCTAGGCCCTATATCACTATTTCCAAATTTGACTTGGGAGCATATAAATTAGCCACACTAGATGGATAAGAGTTTGATGACCCCATGATCATCATGCATCTAAAGTGTTTCTATACCTAACAAGATCCATCATCCTCCATATATTAGTCCACACTCCTAGGGGGCATCTCTTATCCACTCCATGCACCCATCACCTCTCCTCAACAATCCCAAAGTAAAAAAAAATTAAAATAAAAATCATTCATCTATTGGTGAAAACCAATCTTCTGGTGCTTTGAGAAAGTATCATGATGAAAACCAATTTTTGACATCATGGTAAAATAATATATTTTCCTCATTATACCTCAACACTCAAGTGTAAAATACATCAATAAATCAATTGTCCACCCCTTCCATGGTTCCTTATCTATTATCTACCATCATATTGTGTATCATATCTCTCTTTTCTTCTCATCTTGACCTTTGTAAGGGAATGAAAGGTGTTTTGAGAAATGTTCTGAAAGAATATTGTCATATAATCTAATGACCACCTAAGGTTATAAAAATTTGGTTCCTTCATGATGTGGTCATTATCATTACATAGTACCTTCTTCCTTGGTCCTCATGCCCTTTTCCATATCACTTTCATCTTTTTTCATCCCATTCATCATTCCATCCATCCTTATCCTAATTTATAGGCTTTGTATTCCCTTTACTAGTAACCCCATTTGTATAGTGTACACACCTATTACAAATATCCCTAAAAACTAAAATATGTCACAAAATACTAAAAGTCCTAATGGTTGAAAAAGGACAAAAATAGTCCATGGTGTCTTGTCTTATGCCTAATCCCTAGTCACATCCATCTCCATCCATTTCATATCTTCCCATCTTTAGATACTCCATTTAGTCTTGGAACCAAATTAGAGTGGTCACCCATCTCTCCATCTCTTCAATCTCATCTTTTTTACAAAGTATTATTAACATGCATCACCTTATCAAAGAATTTAATCTAGCATCCATCACTTATTATCAGTTGCCTTTTCATATCTAGCACCCATCAATTCACTTCTTTGTTAGTATGAAAGGTAATTGATCCCATCATGTTCCTTAGGTTTACCTCTTCATACCTAGCATCCATCAAATCAATTATTTACTAGAATGGAAGGTATTTCATCCCATTATCTCCTAGTCTCCTTTCTAGATAAGACTCTTTCATGGCCTTATCTATTGGTAATCCTTAGGCACCACTTTTCTAAACCACCTTCCTTGGCCACTTTTTGATTTGATTTCAAGATCAAATCCATATTCAAAGACATTCTCCCATCCTCCATCCTATTATCCTCAACTAGAATAAACATATTAGCCTAATCCTAATAATTATCACCATATCCAAATCCAAGTCCATCTTAAGTCCACAATCACATCATGATCATCTAACCTATCACCTAGTCACTCATCTCATCATTAAACAAGACATCGGGAAACTACATGTAGATACTTGTGCATGTTATTTATTTATTTTGTTTGTCTTATGTTTGTTTTGAATCATATCTTTTTATATATTAGGTAATGAATAAGGATGATATGAGGACACCAAAAGTACCCTCAGGGATGTAGAGTTTGTTACTTTCCCATACACTTTGGCATAATGTCCTCTTAGGCATATCTATATCATGGGGCAGTCTACCAAGTTACATATTTTATTAGATTAGTTATACTATGATGAGCCTTATGCAATTTGTGAGGTTTTGATCATTTCTATTGGCTTATCTAATTATACTTATTTCCATCACTAATGTAATCCTCTTGCCTCATCCAATTAACATCTAATCTTTTATCCCCATAATCCTCATCTCATCATCTAAGTCATATCCTTGTCATCACTAACATCACTCGTTAATAACTAATCTTCATCATCATAGTCATCATGTTCATCCTCTAGTCAATCACCATCCTTTATCCTTGAGTCAAAACTACATTAGACTGAGGTCTTTTTAGATTATGTAAGCATCACTTGGCCATGTTTTCATGCCTAAGGGTAGCTCTACCACTATTTCTCTCATCTATCCTCATCCCCCAATATTTTGGTCCCTTAATCATATCATTATTATCTCTTATCCTCCTCATCATATTGATCAACTTTAATTTTGAACTACATCCATCCTTAATCTTATCAAATCACTATCTCATCTTGGACTAAAGCTCTCCCTTACATGCATCCTTGCTTAGAATATGTCTAAATATTGTGGCCTTTTATCTTATCATCATTATATTATGGTTTATTCCCCTTTGGGATGTGTCAAAAATCATGACACCCATCATCCCTAATCTATTTGCATGTGTCTTTTTTAGAGGCATCATCATTTTTTATCTCACTACTTAGGTCAATTTTCTTCTTCATCATTTATCTCATACATCTACCATCCCATAACCTCATATATTAATTTCATCCCACCCCTCTTCTTATTTTTAGTGTCCATCCATCTCATTCTTCCTTGCATATCCCCTCGAGGGGGCATCATATCCCCTAACATCATCTACTAAAATTCATCCATGACATGGTTTTTATTTCAAAGGCCATTACTCCATACACTTCATCTACTCACAATTCCATTTCAAAGAGGGTAAAAATATATGTATCTAATTTTTTTCACTTTATTTAACATCACTAATATTCCTATTATTCAACAATAATTTTTCTTACCTCATTTATACCATTTAATCCCATTCTAATATCCCCTTTAATCCCACTAGTTTATCCATTTTCTAATCATTTATCTAATATCCTCTTCTAGCAGTCATCATGTACTAACCTTATTATATCCCACTTCATCATTAATTATCCTAAATCCCAATTACCTTAATCTAACCCCACTTATCTATTTTTTAGGAATTTTAGATTCCCATGGCCCACCTACCCACCTACTAGACTATTCCTAGTCTCTCCTAAACCCCTATTCCTTAGTCACTCACCTAATCCCAAATAATCCCCCATTTAATCATCATTTTTCCTAAGAAATATTTTAGAACCTTCCAAATATATAAACTTATATATTCTTACCCCTCTTCTCTAGAAGCCTCTAAATCTAGAGGCTTCCAAGGAATTTAAAATTCCTTGGATAATTCTCATCCATTGATCTCTCCCTCTAAAATATTTTAAACAAGCCCAATACTCCATTAAAACCAATCTTGGAAATATTAAAGCATCCATTTCTAATTAGCAAGTGAAGAATTCTTGTCCATCCATCCATGCATCCTTTATCCATGATCAAGAATCACCATGTCAAAATTATGAGTCTAAAGTAGTCAATCCTAATATTATTATCTTTTTATTACATTTAATCATGGTTTAGAGCATTTACCTTTAGAACTTTAATATTATTTTGAATGGTCTGTTCATCTATTTGTATTAGGTTCCAGTGGCTATAAATATTACTTAGGTAGTTAGACATTTTGGGTTTTTGATTTAATTATGAAATCAAATCCTTTTATGCTCAACTTTACTTCTACACTACTATGTAAGTCTATTACTAGGAAGACCCCTATGGAAAGAACAAAACCATCTATAGATAAAGCAAAATCTACTAACACCAATGTCATCTATAAAATTAAGCTAGAAGTTCCAGCCTTTTTGATGACTATTAGAATATTTGATAAAAATATTCATAACTATTTAGTTGATTGTGGAGCTTCAACAACTATTATGTGTTAGGTTGTGGAGCTAAAAGCTTCACTGATGCAAACAGGGAAGGAGGTTGCTGAGTGTCATAGTCACCGACGTCGGTTAGGCCAACTAACATCAGCCAGTGGTAGACAGGAATGCAACAGACGTCGACAGCAGTCAGCCGACGTCAGTCACCTCCAGGTAGACAGCGACTGACATCGATTGCCTGTGCAGTTTTGGAACTGTCAGTTGCATGAATAGTTTGTTAACAAACCAAGTGTTTGCATGTTAAGAGCCAATTATAGACTAGAAGCTATGGATCTAATTATTGCAATTAGGTGTCTAATTATTATTTGCATGAGATCTATTTAAGAGACTCATGGGTTGTATTGTAATTTGTGCTAGAGAGTAAGAGAGAAAAATAAGCTCCTTCAGAGTGAAGAGAGCATGGTGTGTTCCTCCTAGTGCCACAGTACCAAGTGTGGGTGTTGGTTTAGAGAATTAGAAGGGTTCTTCATGTATGTATGATCTTGGTCAGTAGGTGTGCATGGCTACGTTAGGAGATCTGCAGGGTAAGTAAGATCATTGATCTATAAGTGTATGTGGTTGCAGGATCCAAGTTTGTAGGTGTGTAGAACCAAATTGATTTATAGGTGTGCAAGATCAGGGAGGACAACAACACAATAGGTAGTAAGATCAAGAGAGATCTACTTGGAGTACAGTGTGTACTCGATTATTGAGCAAAGAGGAAGGCAAGGTAGATCCTTCCATAAGTAATATTGTTTGAGTTACAGGTTATTGCAAGTTTAGAGGAGATCTACTTGAAGTACAATTATGTACTTGGAGTGCGTGGATCACTTGTGGAGTGCATGGAGCACTTGGGTACTGGCAGTAGTGGATACTGACTGGTTGGAGGTGAACACCAACTCTGTGTTTGAGTTGTGTGTTGGGACCGTAAGAGAGAGAGCTTTGAGGAAAGAATTACTGTACACTTGAGGTGTGGGAAGCCTCTGAAAGGTGTGGAGAAGAAGTGGCATCTTCTTTATTATATTCTTTTCTGGATGAGTATTAATACAAGATTGTGTATTGTCTCTCATATTCTGTGTTATTTCTAAATTCTAGTTACTTATGCATTTTGGTTAATTCCACATGTAAGTTGCTTGTATATGGTAATCAATTGTGCTTCCGTATTTCCCAACAAGTGGTATCAGAGCTAAGGTTGTAGGGAGTAGGTTTTGTGTTTGGTTATAGGTCACTCTCAAGGGTTTTTGATTGAGTGGGAGTATAGCAATGACAGAAGAAAGTACACTAAGAATGGAGGAATTGAAAAGCACGAATGATCAATTATGGTGTTATGGAAAGAAAGATTAGGTAAAGAAAGATTGTTGGTTGGTAGTAGATCAGCATGAAGGAATTGAAGAAGTAAATGTTGCAGGTGTTGTTGCACAGGATGCTCTGGGAGGTTTCTTGGATAAAGTAGAATCTTGTTTTATAGATTTTGTTACCTCTTTCCATGCAGTCTGAAATAGAGTATTTTCCCATGTTAAGGTCTTTGGAGACTTTGGAAAGATTTATTTAGGGGCTGGTGTGCCTTGCCAAAGAATTGGCAAAGGGGAAGTGAAGCTGAAATTGCAGGCAGCCAACACATGGGCATTGAAGGAGGTCATGCAGGTCCCGATCTTGAAGATGTGGGTAATTTTTTCAAGAAAGTTGGGTGATGAGAGATGCACAAGAACTCTCATAGCGGATGCACTTAAATTAGCTGGTGGTAAGAAAGCAGGTACTCTTTATCTACTTGCTTATATTACTGATTCTTCTTCTATTGCAAAGACGTGGCTTTGTAGGCTTGGTCACATGAGCAAGAAGGAGATGCATGTTCTTAAGCGAAAGACAGATGTGTTTGACAAACTTAAGAACTGGAAAGCCTTGGTGTTTCTGGAGGAAATGATGGATAGAGATCAGTGGATGGGACTGAGTAACTCTGAGCAGGGTAGTTTGGACAGGGTTTTGATCCATGGAGAGCTCACGGGTAAAAAGTCATCACTCACAGGTGAACACAGTTACCGGCGTCGGTCAAGGGGAACTGACATCAAACAGATAGGTGCCAATGTTGGTCATGTGCAGACCAAAATTAGTGGTGTTAGGTAGGGTGGCTATCGGCATTGGTCATAGAACCAACATCGACGACCAGGTAAGACTGATGTCAGTCAGGAAACTAGCATTGGTAGAAAGGATAGTCACATGGGAACTGATGTCAGTCAGATGTAGACTATGTGGTGACTGAGGTTAGTCACTGAGATAGACTTTGGGTGGACAGCAAGCTATCAAGGAGTCTCAAACACCCATTGGGAGGATTGAAAGTGTAAGTAAGCCTCAAATTCATTATTCCTCTTCTTTATACTAGTTGTTGACTACAGAGCAGGAAGGATCCAAGAAACAGTGGGAGCATGGCATGAACAGGGTGCAGGACCAAACGAGAGATTTGGTAGGGTTGTCAGCCAGTATGAAAGCATTGAGATGAATGGATACCTTAGTTAAAGAATAGAGAGAATGGATACGTGAGATGAAAGGCCAGGTCATATGGTCTTGAGGAAGCTGTAAGACAGTGGTACAGGTTTTAACAGGTGGATGACAAAGCATGGCTTTAGTCAGTGTCATTGTAACCATTGTGTTTGTCTTACTAGGTGGATGATGGTCACAACATTATCCTGTTACTGTATGTGGATGGTATGCTAGCTAGTAGGTTTGTACATATAGGGTTTTGCTGAGCTAAGGGTAAGGTTAGTTCAGTGGTTTGCCATGAAGGATTTGGGAGCAAAAAAATTCTTTAGCATGAGAGACATGGAATATCACAAGTTTATTTTGTCTCCAGTGGGAGCTGATGTGAATCAGGTGTTGGCGAGGTTTAATACCCAGGATGCAGAATCAGAGCACACCAAGGGCTGGATAGTTTAGTGTCTAAAATCACATGAGGTCTGGTATAAACTTGAGTTTTCCCAAGCAGTGGGTGTTGTGAGAGAGTTAGGAGCCAATTTGGGGAAGTGGGTTCTCGGGTATTTAAGAGGGACCAGCAGCAAGTATACATGCTATGTAGGGTCAGGACTTCACTACATGGGTTTGTAGGTTTGGATGTGGCAGGTTACTCGGATGACAGGAGGTGCACCACAGGTTGTGCGGTGGTTGGTCTTCAGGATTGACCTTGAAGAGGGATACAAGCCAAGATATAGATTAGACAGGGTACAAGTATAGGTACAGTGCAGCTATTTATCTCCAAGTGGGAGATTGTTAGGTTGTGGACCTAAAAGCTTCACTGATGTAAATAGGGAAGGAGGATGCTGAGTGTCATAATCATCGACATCAGTTAGGCCGACCGACATTGGCCAGTGGTGGACAGGAATGCAATTGACGTCGATAGGAGTCAGCTGATGTCGGTCACCTCTAGGCAAACAGGGACCGACATCGGTCGCCTATGTGGTTCCAAAACTATTAGTTGCACAAATAATTTGTTAACGAACTGAGTATTTGCATGTTAAGAGCCAATTATAGACTAGAAGCTGTGGATCTAATTATTGTAATTAGGTGTCTAATTATTGTTTGCATGAGATATATTTAAGAGACTCATGGGCTGTATTGTAATTTGTGCTAGAGAGTAAGAGAGCAAAATAATCTCCTTCAGAGTGAAGAGAGCATGGTGTGTTCCTCCTAGTGCCAAGTACCAAGTGTGGGTGCTGGTTTGGAGAATCAGAAGGGTTCTTCATGCATGTATGATCTTGGTCAGCAGGTGTGCATGGCTACATTAGAAGATCTACATGGTAAGTAAGATCATTGATCTACAGGTGTATGTGGGTGTGGGATCCAGGTTTGTATGTGTGCAGAACCAAATTGATTTGTAGGTGTGCAAGATTAGGGAAGACAGCAACACAATAAGTAGCAAGATCAAGAGAGATCTACTTGGAGTATGGTGTGTACTCGGTTATTGAGCTAAGAGGAAGGCAAGGTAGATCCTTCCATAAGTAAGATCATTTGAGTTGCAGGTTGTTGCAAGTTTAGGGGAGATCTACTTGAAGTATGATTGTGTACTTGGAGTGCGTGGAGCACTTGTGGAGTGCATGGAGCACTTGGGTACTGGCAGTAGTGGATACTGACTGGTCGGAGGTGAACACCAACTCTGTGTTTGAGTTGTGTGTTGGGACCGTAAGAGAGAGAGCTTTGAGGAAAGAATTACTGTACACTTGAGGTGTGGGAAGCCTCTGAGAGGTGTGGAGAAGAAGTGGCATCTTCTTTATTGTATTCTTTTCTAGATGAGTATTAATACAAGATTGTGTATTGTCTCTCATATTCTATGTTATTTCTGAATTCTAGTTACTTGTGCATTCTGGTTAATTCTACATGTAAGTTGCTTGTATATGGTAATCAATTGTGCTTCCGTATTTCCCAACATTATGCTTACTTCCATGTGTCAAAATATTTTTCTAGCTTCAATCCCTTCAATGATAATAGTTTCACAGGTAGATAAAATAATGGTACCAGTAGTTGTAAAATTCACCAATGTATGTATTCAAGTAGCATCTAAACCATGAGTCTAAATGACTATTGATATCCTCATAATAGACATACCTAAAGGTTAAATATTATTTTTGAGTATGGAGTTGTATAAAATTCTTAATGGATATCTTTTTATAGACTTATCTCATATTTGGATATCATGGAGAGGTGTTACAAATCAAATCTAGATCGATAGGGAACTGAGGATGAAATATCCTATCATAGAGTATAATGTAAATAATAAAGAGGTAAAGTATGAATCTCCTAGCCTTAGTATTTACACTTTCACTACTCAAAATCAAATACAAGTGCAATAATCTTAAGGTTCTAATTAGCTATGGACTTTACACTTTGATGGTGTCAAATCTAAGTAAGGATTAAACATAAGAATTGAATTGATTGATCCACAGGGAAGGGATTTCTTGATAAAATATAAATTATGGTTCCTTATACTAATAATAGGGTTGAGTATGAATATTCAGTTCTTAGATTACAATTTGCACTTGAGAACAATGTAAAGGAGGTGCCAATATTTGGTGACTCAGAGTTGGTAGTTAATTAAGTCAAAAACAATATCAATGCAAGTTGTATTATTTGATAAGGTACAATCATAGAGCATAGGACCTAATTGAGAGATTTGAATATTCCAACGTAATAACCATTCCTAGAGATAAGAATCAATGTAAATATTAACTAGCTACTACTATTGCTAATTTGGAGCCTCTATAAGAATCCAAGGTAATAATATTCTCTATTGAACTTGTGCCTTGTCCCTTTTATCTTGAAAATATAGAAAATTTCCAAGTATTTGATGATGATTAGTATATCATTCAGTTTCTAACTAATTTGGGAGAACTTTAGTCCCAAATCATCGATGACAATGAAGTTAATCATCTCTATCAAGAGGAATCAGATAAGGAAGGTATTATCTAGCTCAAAGAGAATCATATACCTACTAGGTTGGTCTCCTTAGAAAGACTACTTGACATAGATATTTAAGTTCATTAGCTTAGGCAACCCAAAGTGAATGAATCTGACTTTAAAAGTGAAATTTTAGGAGATTAACATATCCCATTCTATGTTAAAATTGGCCTTAGCTATACTTCAAAATAAAGACAATGAGTGAAGGATCTAATCACTTTATATAGAGATATCATTACTTAGAATTATGAAGACTTGAAGGTTTATGACCCTTAGGTCATCACTCATACAATTCCATTGAAATCATACCATAAGCCATTTAGATATAGGTAGAGACTAGTCAATCCTATCTTATATAATATCATTCAAAGAGAAGTGAGAAGCTATTAAGTGCAAGAATAATAATCCTAATCAGACATTCTACTTGGGTGGCCAATTTGGTTCCAGTCAGAAAGAAGAATGGTGAGATCAGATTATGTGTTGATTTCAGGAAATTGAACAAGGATTCTAAAAGGACAACTATACCTTGCCTTCTTTGGATGAGGTGATACAAATAATAAGTGGTTCTAAAATGATGTCCTTGTTGGATATATATTCAAGCTATAATCAAGTACTAGTATAATCAGAGGATAGGATGAAAACTACATTTAATATGAAGTATGGAACTTATGTATATAAGAGGATATTGTTTGTCCTAATAAATGCATGAGTCACCTTTCAACATGCCATGGATCATGTATTCAAATGAGTAACAATTGTATAATCATCTATATGAGTGATCTTATTATGTTATAAAAAAATAGGACTGACCATGAAGGCCACCTCTAGTTAATCTTTGAATGATTTAGAAGGTTTGGTATCTCATTAAACTTGAATAAAAGTATATTTGGAGTAACTAAAGGCAAACTCTTAGGATGCATAATCACCAAATAAGGTATCATCATTGATATAGATAGAATCTAGGTAATTTGAAAGATTGCACCACTAAACAATAAGAAGGAGATCAAATCATTCTTTAGGAAGAGTAATTTCATAAGAAATTTTATCTTAGGATTTGCAATTCTTAAGTAAGATGTCAAAATAGAATGGATAGTTGAGGCCTGAAAGTCTTTCTAATACATTAAAGATGCAATATCTTAGGCCCCAATACTAATTATTCTAGATTTAATGAAGGATTTTTAATTATAATAATTTGCTTCATAACATACAATTGTTATTTTTATAACACAAAATAAAGATGAGACTGAGCATCGAATTGCATTTTTGAGCACAAATCTGAAAGATGCATAACTTAGGTACTCCATTGATAAATAAATCTTTGATTTTGTCTAAAAAATGAAGAAATTTTGACACTACATCTTGAGGAATAAGACTATTTCCATTGTGCTTGATCATGTTTCTAAGCTCACCCTATCACATAATGAATTGGGAGAATCCAAAGGTAAACGGATGGAGAATTTTTAAGAATTTGACATAGAAATATAGCTTGTAAATATTGTTCAAGTACAAGGCATCACTTAACTCATGATTGAACTTGATCCACATAGTACTATTAATGAGGTATGTGAAGCTTAGGTCTTAAAAGGTGAATGGTATACTAACATAATACAATATATGCTTATAGGTACTTATGCCCTAGAATTCAATAGAGAATGAAGGAGAGATTTGAGGCTCAAATCTTCTCATTACATGATCAAGGAATGATGTGTGTGTGTGTGTGTGTGTGTGTGTGTGTGTGTGTGTGTGTGTGTGTGTGTGTGTAACAAACCGCTACACCAAAAGCCCAGACTGTTAGTGAATCCACCCACTAGGATCATAACATCCCACCATGTTTCTGTAGCCCAGACTCTAGGCTGGGCTTTGCGCATGTACACGAGATCCACTACATGTACGAGCCTCGAACGAACACTGCAATGCCGGTGTAACCCACCCGCTCTGCGACTCGAACACGGGTGGTTGCTCTGATACCAAATGTAACGAACCGCTACACCAAAAGCCCAAACTGTTAGTGAATCCACCCACTAGGATCATAACATCCCACCACGTTTCTGCAGCCGATACACCAAAATCCCAGACTATTAGTGAATTCACCCACTAGGATCATAACATCCCACCACATTTCTGCAGCCCAGGCTCTAGGCTGCGTAAATGTGGTGGGATGTTATGATCCTAGTGGGTAGATTCACTAACAGTTTGGGCTTTTGGTGTAGCAGTTCGTTACATTTGGTATCAGAGTAACCACCCGTGTTTGAGTCACAGAGCGGGTGGGTTACGTCGGCATTGTAGTGTTCATTTAGGGCTCGTACATGTAGTGGATCTTGTGTATGTGCTCAAAGCCCAGCCCAGAGTCTGGGCTGCAGAAGCGTGGTGGGATGTTATGATCCTAGTGGGCGGATTCACTAACAGTCTGGGCTTTTGGTGTAGCAGTTCGTTACAAAATGAGATATATTATCCAAATACTATAATATATTGTAAAATTTGAACAATACTTGATTAGCATTCAAACAAATTTATTGATTGATGTTTCTCTTATGAATCCAAAAGCATTAAAACAAAAACTAGGAAAATATTGAAAAAAATTGGTATTTTTTAATTTTTTGAATGTTTTTGGTATTTTGGGATTTTTTAATTTATTTATTTTATATTTTCAACCATAGATTTTATCATTTGAATTTTTTATAACATCATTGGATAGGTGAAAATGGCGCATGGCACGTAATTCCTCATGATTTATATGTGAAGTAGAAGAATGGTTACCATCATGTGGTATATGGATTATTCTTCCCTTGTGAGAAAAGGAGATAGCTTACTAATTTTGGTCAATCTTTTCTTCCATCTAGTATATCCAAAGAGTTCCCATTGTAAATGCATAGTTTTATATGTGTGTCATAACCCAAACCCTTATTTGGATTACTTTAGGACTACAAGAAATTTGTATTATAGTGTTTTCCATTGAATCTTTCCAACCTCCTTTATGTTGTAAGTCTTTTATATCAAATCCATGTTGTTGAAAATGTTTTACATTACAATTTGTTTTTATTTGTTTAGGATCAACATGGTTATGCCAAACATAATCCCCACCCTTGAATATTTTTATTTTTAGATCTTGTTGATGTGGATGTTTTGGATATGTACCATATACCATTTTTACTTGTGAATCATTATGAAAATGATGTTGCAAAGTTTTTTTTATTGTTTTAGTAATCACTAGGTTGTGGACTTGAATCTTTGGGAGGCTCATCAGATGTAAGTTTTTGGCTATCAACAAGATCTTGGATTTTATGCTTCAAGGAATAACATGAGTTAGTAGAATTTTTAAGGCACTAGTGATAGTCATAATATGCAGTATTATCATATCCTTTTGGTAGAGGTTGACTCATATCAACCTCTATGGGGGGATGAAGATATATGAGACCATGCTCCATAAGATTTTGAAGTAAATATTTTAATTAAATTATTTATATATTCTCATAGAATCATTATATATGGCACATAATAAGAAAACATAAGAGATCACACATCAATAATTGATAGCAAAATAGAATACTAGATAATATAGTAGAGCCACTTCAAGGGGACAACCTCCACAATAATGAAATAAGAGTATAATACTTAATATGATGATCAAATATAGTCTACTTAGCCATGGTTATTCCATAAGCTAACCTAACTAAGAACATAGAGAAATGTAACAAGTATATAATAGAGGTATGTAAGCCACAAGTTGGTCACACATATCCCTAGATATTCCAAAGGTTAAGGGTGTATCATGCCCCTCCCCTTCAAAACAACTTTATACTCAACATTAAATCAACTCTATATGTTTTTGCACAAAGGATTCATCCTCCCAAGTGGCATATTCACATGGTAGATTATTAAATTTAATTAGGTGGCATATTCACATGTTAGATTCTTACATTTGATTAGGTACTCTTTAATCATTCTAGACCGCAGTTGTTTAGTACGTATTTTAAGGATCACCTTAGGATCAAGAATAATTTTCCCTTCCTTGTCCAATTTTGGTAACGTTGTTTGATTATCAACTCTATGTCCAATGACTTTCTTTAGGCATGATACATAAAATATGGGATGTATGTGAGTGGATGAAGGAAACTCTAACTTGTAGGCCATATTACCATTTTTTTGCAAGATCTAATAAGGCCCATAATACTTAGGGGATAGCTTGTTATCCTTTTTATATTACTTCAAGGACATGCCCTTATATGGTTGAAAATAAACAAAGACCCAATTACCAATGTCAAAATTTATCTCACCCCTGTGTTGATCTGCCTATTACTTCATGCGATTCTAGGACATGACTAAATTTTCATGCAAACTTGCAAGGACCTCCTATTGATTTTGAATATGTTCATCAACTAAATGAACCTTAGGATGGATATTCAAGGTTGAAGTGATGTATGGAGGGTGGTACCATACAAGGCCACAAATGAAGACATTTTGGAATAACTATTAATAGAATTATTATACCACCATTCAACAAGTGGAAACCAATGAACTAATTTATCCTATTTATTATAATCAAAACAATAGAGATATCCTTCTAGACATTTCTTGACTGCCTTAATTTGTCCATCTAATTAAAGATGATAGGATGAGTTATGAGCCAACTTGGTGCCCAAACATGCAAATAATTTAGTCCAAAAAATACTAGTGAAAATGGGATCTCTATCACCAAAAATGATCTTAGGAGTACTATGCAATTTCTGAATTGTATTGAAAAAATTAGAATCTATTGTACTAGTAACAAATGGTTGTGATAAAGAATGAAAATGAGTATACTTAATGAGATGATCCATAACAACCATGATAACATTTTAACCATCAGATCTTGATAACCTTGTAATGAAATCCATAGACACCTCTTCCCAACACTGACTAGGGATGGATAAGCCCTGAAAAAGACCTAGGATTTTGATGGTTTCACCTTTATTTTGTTAATATATCATACATTCAACCACATATTTCTAGACATCCCCCTTGATTCCTTCCCAAAAAAATCCTACTTTATTTTATGATAGGTTTTCAAAAATCCTAAATGACCTCCAAGTAGAGTTGCATAAAGTTCCTGAAGGATTTTTTGTTTGAGAAGAGAATTCTTACATAGGTATAATATGTCTTTATACCATAATGCTTTACCCTTCCATGTGAATTTTCAAATCCACCCAAACCTTGCTGAATATTCTTAATTAAATCATGGGTAGCACTATCATTTTCAAATTCTAATCTTTCTTCCTCTAGCCAATCTACTTGTCAAATGGGCATGACACATAGCAATGCCTCAATTGATTCATCCCTCCTAGATAGTGCATCTACCACCA
Source organism: Torreya grandis (assembly GCA_037957365.1). Classification (NCBI taxonomy): domain Eukaryota; kingdom Viridiplantae; phylum Streptophyta; class Pinopsida; order Cupressales; family Taxaceae; genus Torreya; species Torreya grandis. The sequence goes on along the minus strand of JARHVA010007306.1, from coordinate 481,533 downwards.
CATTTTGCTTGCCTTTTTTGTAGACTTTAAAAATCATAGCCTAACATCTTAGTTACCCATTTGTGTTTTTCTTTTGATGACAACTGTTGTTCTAAAAAATATTTAAGACTATTATGATCAATCTTTACATAAAAGTGATGACCCATCAAATAAGGTCTCCATATTTTGATTGCATATAGAATGACCATCATTTCCTTCTCATAGATGGGATTAAGACAATTTTTACCCTTTAGTTGGTGACTTTCAAATGCAGGTGGTTTGCCTTCTTGCATAAGCATACCATATCTAGATGCATCACATTCAACCACAAAAGTCTTAGAAAAATTAGGAGTGGCCAACACTAGAGTGATGCACATAGCTAGTTTCAATTATTTAAATGGCCTGGTAGCTGTATCAGTCCACTAGAAAGAGTCTTTCTTGAACAAATAGGTGAGTGGGGATTCAATGCTACCATTATTTTTTATAAACTTGTGATAGTAACTAGTTAGCCCCAGAAATCCCCTTAGTTGCTTAAGTGTCTTAGGAACCATCCAGTCCACCATTGCTTGAATTTTTTTAGGATCCAATTTCACTCCTTCATGTGAAACCATATGACCCAAATACTCAACCTCATGGGCTCCATAAGTACATTTGGAAGGTTTGGCATACAAGTGATTTTGTTCTATAATTGAGAGTACCTATTTCATATACTACAAATGAGGATATCATCAAAAAACACCAAAATAAATTTCCTCAAAAATGGCTTAAAAATAGTATTCATAAAACTCTAAAAGGTGGATGGTGCATTTTTTAGACCAAAAGGCATAACCATAAACTCATAATGGCCCTCATGAGTTCTAAAAGCTATTTTGTGTATGTCTTCATCATGGATCTGGATTTGATGATACCCAGAATGCAGATCTAACTTGGTAAAATAAAGAGAACCATTCAATTCATTTAGAAAATCATCAATGATAGCAATAAGAAACTTATATTTGATAGTGTACTTGTTGATCTCTCTATAGTCAGGGCAGATCCATCAAGTGTCATATTTATTTCTCATTATGACAACTGACAAAGAATATTCACTTTGGTTGTGGTGAATGATTCTGAAACCCAACATCTCCTATACCATATTTTCAATTTCACTCTTTTGGGTGTAGCGATACCTGTATGGCCTATTGTTGGGTGGTTTACTACCAAGAATAAGTTTGATGGAATGATCATGTGTATGGATGGATGGAATTCCTTTCGACATGTCACAAAAAATAACATAATGAGTGTCAATCACTTATTGTAGATCAGGAGGTGTAGATGGCTAAGTTGGCTAGACTTTAATGGAAAATAATCAAAATATAAGTCCTTTAGCACCCTTGCAAGGAATATTGGTCATTTGATTAGAGTTAACAAATTATGGAGATTTATCTCTTAATCCCCTTAGCTCAAATGTCTTTCCCTTAGAATGAAAGTGCATGAATAATTCTTAGAAATTCATCTCAATAGTGCCCAAAGTGGTGAGCCACTATACTCCTAGAATAATGTTGGCTCCACCCATGGGAATAACATAGGATAATCTAACAAATAGTCTCTTATGGATAACTTAATACTATGGAATTTTTTTGAACAGTTGACAATACTACCATCTACAATCATGACCTAAAATTTTTGAGTGGGATAAATGCAATAGTTCAAATGAATAGCCAATTTACTATTTATGAAGTTGTGTGTGCTCCCAAAATCAATCAATATAGTAACCTTTTGTTTCTTAAGGAAACCAACCACCTTAAGAGTGTGGGGAGTACTAATATCTGAAAGGGCATGATAGGAAATAGTAGGTTGAGAGTCTTTAGATTCCTCCCTAGGTCCTTTTGCATCCTCAAAAATTGCCTCCTCGTCATTTGCATCCTGATTGGCACCTTCAATGTAAAACAACTTATTTTTAGAACATAGATGTCCTTTACTCCATTTCTATCACAACCATAACAAAACCCTTTATCTCACTTCTCCTCAATTTTTTGAGGTGTCAATATGGTGGTTTGAGGAAATGATGGTGTTGGAAAGGTGCGATCATGACCAATAGTGAAAGTTTTCCATTTGACCATATCTTTTTCTTCTTCCATGCATGCCTTTGGGATAAATTTTTATATAGATGATGAATTAAACATCCAAACCTCCAATTATATGTTATCTTTGAGTCCACCTAGAAAAAGATCAATCAAATATACCTCAGTGATGTCTTCCACCAGTAAGGATAGATTTTGAAATTGATGAATATAATTCTTCACAGTTCCTATTTGATACAATTTGGCTAACGAGCTAAATTAGTTCTTAGAGACATTATTTTGATAATGAGATAACTCATTAGTGAAAATATACCATATAATAAGATCACCATTCTTTTTCCTTTTGAGTATAGAACTAGTGATATCAAATGAATTGCTTAGGTTCTAGATATAGAGGTGCCACTATCACCTTCTTAGAACTAGGAGTTTGGTGTAGATAAAATAAATTATCAATTTGTGTAATCCAAGTGAGAGGATCCTTACCATCAAACTTATGCATGTCCACTTTTGGAAACATTAGTTTCACACTAAGACTAGAGTTGTTAGTGTTGAGAGGAGGACTCGAATGATGAAGTGGAAGGTTGTTTGTTTGTAATTGAGATGAAATGGAATCTAATTGGATAATGATCTAATACAATTTAATGTGAACCCAATTAATCTCTTTTCACATCTTTGAAACATTAGTTTGAACTATAATAAATTCATCCTACCATACCAAGCCCTTTATGTTAGCCTAAAGTTGAGAAATCATTAGATATGAAGTCCCAAATTCCATGTCATCCCTAAAAGGAGTCTTAGGAGTTTCTTTCCCCCCCCCCCTTTTTTTCCTGAGTATTAGGACCTTTTATGCACAAACCCTAAGAGGGTTTTCACCCCCAAAAAAGTATACCATGAGATGGTACCATTATGATTGCCTCACCAAGATGAATCCAATGACTACTTTTACACACTAGGTTGAAAATGTTTGGCACCAAAAAAGTGTACCAGTATAATATACCATTGTGATCATCTCATCAAGATGAATATAATGAATTCAAATGTGCAAATAGAAATCATTTTAAACAATATTGCATTGATAGAATAAATTAATTCTTTCTAGATTGCAATTTATGTTTTTCACTCCTTTTGTTTGCAAAATTCATGCCCCACCAGATCTAAAAAAATGTTGTGGGAAACTTGCTTGAGTCAAAGCTCTAATACCACTAGTAATTAAATTACTTATATGCTCACACAGAATAAATATATATCATATAGAATAAGCAAGATAAAAGATCACACAACAATAGCAAAGTAGAATACTAGATAATATAGCAGAGCCACTTTGAGAGGGAAACCTTCACAACAATGCAATGAGAGTAGAATACTTAATATGATGATTAAATACTAACCATTACCTCATATATATAGTCTACTTAGCTATAGTTATTCCATATGCTAACCTAACTAAGAACATATAGAAATGTAACAAGAATATAAAAGAGGTATGAAAGCCACAAGTTGGCCACACATAACCCTAAACATGCCAAAGGTTAAGGGCATAGAAAATACATTGGGGGATCAGGTAATCATATAAAGTGTCTTTTAGGAGGATTGGATGAGATGCATTGATTATATTTCTATGATATAGTATTGCTCAGTGTTATATGCTTTGTTGTAACCTTTATATTAGTTTTTGAATGAATGGATATGTGAACGTATGTAGGGAAGATGATTTCATTGGGAGGTGGGAGTGATAAATCCTTATTTTTCAAGGGAGATATTACGTTTGGTCCTTTCAATAGAGTGTAACATTGAGGTCACAAATGGTGGTTCTAAATTACTTGGCAAGGTTGTCATATGTAATGTTATTAAAATAACCCCCTTATATGGGGGTCGGTTATGTAATAATTTTAAATGTGAAATTTTATAGATAGCATAATTTGAGTGTTTTTCAACATTATATGCCATTAAAATCTGTTATATATGTTCCTTTTGGTTTCCTTTGTTATGAATAGTAATCTACATTGATAAAGGCAAGTCTTGATCAATGTCATCCTTTGAAGGAATTTTTTTGTAATAAAAATAATAAAGTTTGCATTATGGATAAGATCTTGCATAATATTCATAAAATAAATTAATTTTATGTCACTTATTCCCTTGGTTTTACACAATGAATCATAGAATATATCCTTATAATTAATTGACTATTTCACAAGGTCAAAAAGTGAGATCCTAATATGTGTATTATGGGATTGCTCAACATGATTGGGTGAAATAGTAATTTATTTCATAGCTTCCATACAATTAAAAGAAGAGTTGTCAAAAGGAACCTAACATTTTCCCATTTTTTTACTTCTCTTGAGTATAATTTTGATTGGTTTGGAAATGTATGGGGCACAACAAATAAGAGTTAGTATGACATATTAGAAAATGAAGTGAATGATATATGCATCCATAATTAATTACATTAAAATAAATTGAAATCTAGTTTTGAAAATTTTACACTTTAGAAATTATAAATAAAAGAAACAAACCTTATCAATGATAACAAGCCAAAACCCCAAATGTAAACATTTTGAATCAACCTAACAAAGCCTATTTTATCCTTTTTATTATGGATTTGCTTGTCTTTAATATCCATGTGATAAAAAGGGTCTATGGGATCTATTTCTATAGTGTAGTTCATCAATAGATGTTGTGAGTCCTGTTAATAATCTCAATAGCTTGTTGGAGTGTACAAATTCTAAACATATTAAACTTTAACATTTATTAGCTTCCTCTTGGCATTTTTTATTGATGTCTGATAAGATAAAACCAATCTTTAATGGTGTTTTTTACTCTTGCATGATATGTGATGGTAACTGCGTTTGATGCTTCCATAGCATGGACCTTGCATGTACATATCAACTATGAATGGTGTTTTGTTTTAAAAACGAGAATGATTGACATCAGTTTTGTGAAGTTGACTATGGGATTTTTGGTTGCTCTATAGTTCCTCTAAAATTAAGTGAAAAAAATCAATTCCACCTAAAATTCTACACATACCACCTGTCATGAGTAAGTCTTTGTCAAATTTATTTAAAACAACTATTAAAATATAAAGCATTAGTCAAAAGGTCATTGATTTAGTGGTGAATTTTATTAACATGTAAAAAACCACTAAAGATAAATTCTGTAATAGATGAAGTGTGTTTCATTCTTGATTGAATTTGATGAAATAAATACCTCTTATTATCCTTAAAACTAAGCCAAAAACATGATCAATCAAAAATCAATATCAAATTTTAAGATAACTAATAATACTTAGTATATTTTCACTACCTTGAAGATAATGTAAAATAAGATCGAGCAATTGATTGAAAAACTTTTTAAAAAAAAAGGAAAAATCTCATGCTAATAGTGCTTCGTAGTACTAATAATGATATAATTCGGTAGATAACAAAATAACAATGGAACTTACCTATTTCTTTTTGCCCCAAATCTACTCTTTGCCATAACATGTTCAAACGGTAGCATTCTTTACCCGGTATTGTTTTTCTAAGACAAGGCACCAAGAAGTAGGTGGACACTGCAAATATGGCTTCGTGTTTCTCTCACTGATCAACGCACTTGCATTCCATTTGAGTATTTCAAAATCTCAACCATACCCAGATCTAAATGCAATCATCTTGATCATTGATAAGTGATCGGTGAGAGCAGCAAGTTACCAGGTTTGCATGTCCTCCCCCCACTGCTGTACCGTGAACTCGACAGCATCATATAATCTTCAGTTGTAGCATCCTGTAACATAGCCACGATTATTGATGAGGCAGAAGTTATAGCAGTAGTACCAATACCAATCAAGAGTTCCTTGTGTAATCTCAAAAACTTGTTCAAGTGCCGCATGTTTTTCATGAGGAAAGGGGTGAATTGCTGCTTTCCATCTAAATCTACGAGATTGATAGATGAGATTTGGATTAATAATACATCATAAGTCTGGCCATGATGGTAGCTATCAATCAATCGAATGATCATTAAACATTGGAATGGCATCTACGACTCTTATATGTTAACTTTTATTATACCATAAATTACTATACTGAAACTCTGGCCATATGAAAAGTAACAAAATTCAGACTTAATTATGTAGTTTCATCTTTTTTCAGGATTTATAGAGATGACATCACAGTCTTTCCTCATATTTCAAATATGATTTGAAAGGATAATGGCGTTATCTTTCAATGAAAAATTATTTAGACATATCTTCAAGATCATTAAATTGACTGGTCTTTCACTTCCTGTTTCCTCGATGTTCATCTTCCATCTACCGGATTATAATTGGCACCGACCTTATGCCAAGGCCTTTCAATAGATACTACTTGTGAGCGACCCAGTTGACGAAATCACTTTAATAATTAATGAATGAATGAATGAATGCGCACGACACTTTTTAATCTTGACTAAACGATACTAATTCATTGAAAAGAGAAAGCAATTTTGTTTAATATATTAATCATCGCTACACTAGGGTCATTTTTTTAACTGGCTCTTTTTTTCCTTGTACAAAATGGTTCAACTCCAGCGTCAAATACTTCACTAATGGTAAATGAGCATTATTTTAAATATTTAAATTTAAATAGTAGGCTCATCGAGTATTTAAATAAAGGAGCTCATGTATTTAATGGGGAAGCTACATGCGTATTTGAAATTTAAAAGTATTTTTATTCTTTAAAAAATGGGTATTTTACAATGACAATCTTCATACATATTTATTACATATGATTTGAGGATTTAAACAAGGTTTTAAAATATCATTTTTTCATACTAGTATGTTATCTTATAAGTTAATTTTTTTGTTATGTTGTTATATATTTAAAGGTATTTCATTATCTATTTCAAATTTACTAAATATTTTATATAGACATGTCCAAATTCTTAATTCACTCTACTTGTATATAAATTGGTTCTAACATATACAATCAATATCGTCACTTGATATGGTCAGTATCATTAATTAATATTGACTTGATCTAGTCGATACTGACCCACTCTAAACAACAACAATTTTTTTTTAAATATCTTTAGGGTCAATCTATTAGCCTAGCATGCTACTAACATAAGAAAGTATTCAATTAGATGTGTGTGTGTGTGTGTGTGTGTGTGTAAGTCTAATTTAAAAGGAATTTGAGACTTATTTGATATACATATAGTATTGGACACTAAGCAAATATGTTATATTCTTTCCAAATTGTAAACCTATCACTCAGAGTATAGTCTGAAGTCAAGTTTGAAGCACACAAAATTCAAGTCAAAGCAAGCATTGTTAAGTATTGAATCCATGTCATCAATGGCATACATATAACAAAGGAGCATAATTGCATTATCACACTAGGTGGGAGAGCTATGCATGGCTTGATTTCCCTCCTTGGAATATTGCATATATAGGCAACAGTCAATCATAAAGCAAATGTGATTGAGATCAACTCATCCCATTACGCTTCTCCATTTTTTTAAGTTTTAATCACTCAAAAGCACACTAAAGGTTTTGAAGCAAATGATGTTGATTTCTGAAGTTGTGCATAATTTCAGTGTTTAATATTGCAAACATAAAAAAATCAAAGATAATTGTAGGTGAGTGTATATTCACTATGCCTTATTTGTAGGTTAGTACTAACCAACAAATCAATGTCAACTCATGATACTCACCCAAATTTATATAACTGACCCACAATCGTCACTGAATCAATTCCAAAACCAAATAAATCTTAGCCTTGCTTTATCCCAATTTTCACTTGTAAAATACAATCAAAATCAAATAGTCAACCAGAAAATCTAGGTATCTTAATCTCTATATATTAATTTCTATATTTAGAATATGTCACTTGTCAAAACATAATAATTAATATCAGTCTTTTACATTTAGATGTATGCTTGAATGTAATATTCATTGATCCAAATACATTTCAAATTTCTATCTTAATTAGATTAATCTCACATATAAATCAAAATTATGGTAAAACATATTGGTGAACCTGTACACATTGAACAATATATAGCCCTAGGTTTTTTCTTAAGGTTTCATTCTTCTAGAGTTTCATATTTCAATCTTAAGGTCTTATTTTTAGATCTAATTTTTTATTAGTCCCTAATAAGACACATTAATCATGACCATGTTAAATGAATTTTATTGGTTAATAGAATTAATAAATTTACTTTATTCATATTACTCTACATAGATAGTGTATTTTATTTGGATAAATTACCTAAGAAAATAGGTAATAATGATCAAATATAAATTTACTAATTGTAGAGACATAAATTTGGTTAGAGGTACTTGAAATTATAATTATTGACATACTCCAAACAGATAACATGCACACAGCTACATAACTCTCATTCACCATTTCTCTAAGATTTATTTAATCTATATGTGGGTTTGGCTCTTTGTTTATCATTATCTTTATACATAACTCTCAATTTTAAATGCTCAATATGTTTAAAATCACTTTCATACTATCTCTAGTTCAAGATAGGTGTCTTTAATCATCTTGAACAAGTCCATGTTAGGCAAACTAGAGTGCATTGTGACTCAGTCCACTTAAAATAGATGTATCACATGATAAATAACTGTGAGTTCCAAAATCCAAAATAACCTTTTGGATCTTCCTACATGTTTCACATGGTCGACCATAGTAAATTGTCAAAAGTTTTTCCTATAAATACATGTCAAGCATCACTCATTTTTCCTAGTTACGATGAATAATGCTAAAATTTTCCCTATTCCCTCCAAATTCAAGATAACTCAAAACGAGAAGCCATAAGCCAAGTCAAGAACATTGTATAACAAGTAAACAATTATCATTATCAAGTGTTCAAACCATCTTCTAGATACATACATATAGTCAAATAAGCATAATTTTATATTCAATTTTAGTAAGAAATATGAGTTTGAATTACCTCCTTGGAGTATTGGATATGTATTAAGTGATAAATAATCAAGGGTTTTGATGAGCTCAAAATATGGCTCATTATTGACATGTTATTTCCCTCAATTCATCTCTCAAAAGATATTATCCTATGTAAATCTTAGATTTTTAGAGAGCTATTACATGGAAAATAGATATTTGTCTTATTTATATTGAACCAAAGACTAAAATTTTACTTTGTCATTAATGTCTAATACATAGCATGTTTTAGTGATTTTTTGTTGTGAAGAATGCTTAGGAAAAGACACAAGTGATGTATAGTGAATGTTCAATTTTGATCTCCATCTAGCAGAACTATGGACTCCATAGGCTTGCTTCTATGGACTCTACAGGCTTGTTTCTATGGACTCTGTAGGCTTATTTATATGGACTCTACAAGATTGTTTCTATGGACTCTACATGCTTGTTTCTACATACTCCATAGGCTTGTTTCTACATACTCTATAGGCTCATTCCTCCTGACTCTGCAGGGTCAATTTTGATAATTCTATAAGGACGAAGCAATAAATGGGGAAGCTAGCGGCCAGATAAGAGAAGAGAGAATCATTTCAGCTAGAGTCAAATAAGGAAAATAACCACGTGCTATTTTTTAGGATTTTTTTTATAAAATTGTATATAATTGAATCTTAGGACTATTATAGGATAGTATATCAGAATAATTGGATCTCTTGGAAATCCAATCTCATATCTTTGAATGAATAGATTGACCAAGGAATCTTATTTCTTTTCATCCTATTTTGAGTTGATTGTATTAGTATAAAATGTAAGACTTTCATCATTAAAAGATATATATTATAAATGAGATAATAGATAATAGAAGAAAGATACATACAAGCATGTTATAGTTTTCAGGTAGATTGTAATCATTTTAGTTTTATGAATTATCACTTCAATTTCTTGCATTGATTAATCTTTGTTCCTGATTCTGAGAGGAGCAAGGGCCCACTCTCCTTAGAACTAGAAACTCTGTACGGTGTTTATGTTATGTTTTATTAATTCATTGTTATAACTAATTATAATCTTGTTAATATTTACATTTATTCATAAAAATATCAAAAAAAAATCACAATTTAAAAGGTTTTTTATTATAAAATCATTTCCTTCCTAAGCAAAGTATGTTTTCTTTTATAGCAGACATGTGAAGCAAATTTCCTTTTGCTAGTTAGAAGTGTGATTTTATTTTCCATGCAAGCATAAATAGGAGTGTGATTTTACTTTCAATAAAAAAAAGTGGATTGATTTGATTTCTTCCTTCTTAGTAAAAAAGTGAATCAAGTAGTTTAAAACACATGTCTTTCTTTAGTCAAAGTTAGAATAGGACAATCAAACACCCCCATAAGCAGACTTCTAGATCTACCATCATATACCTTACTATAGATAGCTTTGGATACCAGCCCTGGTTGATAAGACATCAATTGAATATTGATTAAATGAGGAGTTAAATGAAACTTGTCATTTTTGGCATCGTTGCTAGGGAAACAAGGTGTTAGTAAGGTAATAATAATTAGTCTAGAGTGAAAAATAGAAAAAACTATGAAATCCCAAAAAAAATCAATAAATTGATGTACCATCCTAAAGACTCTAAAGGATGAGGCATCCCAAAATTTCCACCAAGAATATAAGTTGAAACTCCTTCAATATCTCTAAGTAGTGAACCAGATGTTACGAGTGAAAATTATCTGCAAGAATCTTCAAAAACTTAGATAAAAACCAAGCCATTGCCACAAGCAAGCCCCATAGGACAAATTCCTCATGATCAATCTCTTGTAGGAAGGCATTATTTAGAAATTGCCAAGGACTTAGAGGAAGCCTTTCAAAAATCTATAGCTGAAGAAAATTTTGAGAACTTTGAACAACCCATAATTGGTACCACAAATATTTAGTAGGAAGATCATCCTGGCTTTGAAACATCATCAGAATAAGAAATGGCTCTCTAACAAATCAACAACTTTCATAACTAGGAAGGACTTTTTCCTTTCTTATTGTTGTAGATCCTAATGATCAAACTCCCATGAAAAATATTCACTAGCTAATCTACCAAATTTTTGAGGAAGATATATAGAATATCCTGATCAATTCTTATTTGAGTTTAAAGTGATATGTCAAACCTATGATTACATAATAGATAGCCACAAATTAAAACTATTTCCCTCTACACTTAAAGATGCAGCTATGAGATGGTTCATGGGTTTACCTGGTGATTCTATTAGAACATGGGATGACATGGAGACATAATTCTTGAACAAGTACCAAGATTATTGTCAAGTGTGAGAAAAAAATAGGATTTCTTCAAAATCAAATAGAATGAGGATGAATCTTTAGAGGATTATTTGGATAGATTCATGTTCACTCATAAAAGAAGTAATTATCCACTCACTGAAGAAGTTCAAAAATTGGTTTTCTTGAAAGGGTTGGATGAAGATAATAGAGATGCCTTAAATCTGATGGGAGGTGGAGATATAAATAAGTCAACTTTTGATCATATTTTTGAGCTTTGTACTAACTACTCTCGAACAAAACCTGGAATTAGGAAAGGGAGGTTTAGGAAATCTAATGAAGTGGGTAAGCTAATGGAAGAATTTGATAATCTAAAGACAGATATCCTAGTTACACTAAATAGTACATTAGATGGTCTTCAATCTAAGGTAAATGCAATAAAACCCTTATCAATTTATTATCCTAAGTATAAATAGAAACACACCCTTTGAGACTGCCCCTAGATAAAACCAATGTTTCATCATGTGGGATCTGAGATGAAAGAGATTATGATAACAAACATTGCACCCTTCTGCCTATCTTAAAGAATCAAAAGAAAACACAAGCCCAATCCACTAAAGAAGTAAATTATATCCAAAGACAAAACTTTGCCCCACAAAACTAGGCTCAGGGATAGTTTAATACAAGAAACCCAGTTAATCCATGGATGGCACCATAGAATGTTTCAGTTCCTTCACCTTTTTGGAATCAACCCCAAATTTTATCAATATAAAATCCATGGGTAGGACAAGATTAGATGCCAATACCCCCATGGATAGTGCCACAGCCATATCAACAATGGGTACCACAGCAGTAATGGATGCCTCAACCATATCAACAATGGAATCAATAGTGGAACCCATAGCAATAATTCACCCAACCAAGAAGACCACTTTAATAGAAAACTATTATGCCAACCCCAGTTATTCATCAACAAGGACAAATCAATCAACCCTTAATGTCTACACAACTAATAGAAAATCCAAAAAATAAATAACCAACACCTATTTATGTTAATGAATAGGAAGATACATGAATGTTGTAGCTATTAAGTGTTCAGACATACATTTAAGATTAGGGAAAACCATACAAAAACCTCCAATTCTCATTTTTGAGATACCTAATGAAAAAGAAAAAATAGAATCATCTCAATTAAACACTAGAGAAGCCAAAATCAAAATGAGCCCTGAAGTAAACAAAGAAAATACTACTACATCAGTAGTTCCTTTTCTTGAAAATTTAAGAGAAATTGATATTAAACTAGAATCAACTTGGTCCATGAGTTGCAAAAGCTCAATATTGAGGTACCCCTACTACAAGCTATTAGGGATATACCTGAATTGAACAGGATCATCAAAAACTTTTGTGTCAAGACACTAAGGAGGAAAGCAAAATATCTAGGAATCATTAATGTTGATGGAAAAGTTTTTAATTTATTAGTAGGAAAACTATTAGTTTCAAAATATGTAGATCTAGGAAGCCTAGTGATCACAGTCACAATCAGAGGTAAAGAGATTCCTAACATCTTGGTAGATTTAAGAGCAACAATCAATGTTATGACAACTAATACTCTCCATACATTATCTATTATTAGCATGCAATCCAAACCTATAATTATTTAAATGGTAGGCCAATCTGTAACTAAACCAGAAGGGACTATAGAAAATGTTGAAGTACTAATAGAGTCTTGGGTGTATCCAGTAGACTTCATGGTCTTACAACCTAAAACAAAGAATCTAGGATATCCCATAATCCTAAGTAGACCATGGTTGGTTACTATAGCAGCACTAATTGATTGTATGTCAGGAGACATGACCATATTTAATGGGTTAAAATCCAAATGCATCTCTTTGTATCCTCCTACAAAACCATCAATAAATCACATACAATAACTTTGGGTGGATGAATTAGACAACACATCAAACACCATTTTCTCCTTAGCTATGATCATAGTTAAAAAATACTTGGAAGAATTGAATGGAGACATATACCTAGAATATACAGACTCTACCAATCTGAAAGCTACAGACTCTACCAATCTGAAAGCTATAGACTTTGCCAGTCTAGAATCTATGAACTTTGTCAGTCCAAAAACTATAGACTACCTCAGTTTAGGATTCTTGGGTCAGATGGAATATTATGAAACCTCCACTTTTATTTCTAGTGTTTTCTCATCATATGATCATGGATTGATTTAGGAAAGTGTGTGGAAATTGCAAAAACAATAGTAAACTCATTTCTTAGATGCATTCCTTTGTTCTTTAGCAAGACTAATTCCTCTTGGAAAAGAGTTTGTTGATAATGTAAATATGTTTCATAAGCTACTTCCTCATCCATGTCCTCTGAACTCATTTCTTAGTGAATTCAAGAAAATAGAATCCAACTACCCAAGTACAAAATCAATCATGGTATTATCGGGAAAGATTTTGAACATCAATAGTTGGTTAACAAATGAAGAGGAAGATCAACTCTTTAAAGTACTCGAAAGACATACCAAGGATTTTTCTTGGGATTATATTGATATGAAGGGAATTCATTTCAGCATATGCACTCATCACATTTACATAGAATCTGTCAAACTGATCAAATAACCACAAAGAAGAATAAACCCAGCATTAAAGGAGATAGTCAAAATAAAGATCTAAAAATTGTTGGAAGTTAGGTTTATTTACCCCATCTCAAATAGCCAATGGGTTTCACCTCTAATAATTATGCCTAAGAAAAATTGAAAATTAAGGGTATGTGTATATTATAGATAACTGAACAAAGCAACACTAAGAGATTACTTTCCTTTACCTTTTATTGATCAAGTTCTTGAAAACTTGGCAGGAAAAAAATATTTTTCTTTCTTGGATGGGTTTAGTGGGTATAAGTAGATAATAGTAGTTGTTGAAGATCAAGATAAAACCACATTTACCTACCCTTGGGAGCTTTTGCTTATTGAGTACTTCTGTTTAGACTCTGTAATGCTCCAACAACCTTCTAAAGCGCAGTTTTGATCATATTATCTAACCCTATTAATGATTATGTTGAAGTATATATGGATAATTTCACCATTTATAGTGGAACTTATAAAGAGGATCTTACCAACTTGGAAAGAGTATTGATCAGATGTGAGGAACATCAATTATCTTTGAGTCATGAAAAATATTTGTTGATGATGGTTGAAGAAATAGTGCTAGGACACCATATTTTTACAAAAGACATTCAAGTAGATCCAAAGAAGGTTGAAATAATCTCCAACATACCCATTCCATAAACACAAAATAAAATAAAATAAAATTTGGGACATGTTGGTTACTACAAATGCTTCATAAATAATTTTAGCCAAATAGATACCCCTATGTTTGCTTTTCTTACAAAAGATAGTACATTCAAATAGAGTGATAGTTACCAATAAGCCTTTGAGACCATCAAATTTAAACTTGTTATTGCTCTAGTATTGAGAGGACCAGATTGGACTTAGCCACTCCATATATACACAAATGCTTCCAATACAGCACTAAGAGCAGTCCTTGGATGAAAAGATGAAGAGGATAACATGTATGTTATATATTATATTACCAAAAACATGACACCTACTGAAAGAAATTACACCACAACTGAGAGGAAATTCTTAACTATAATCTATGCAATTAACAAATTTAGACACTACACAACAGATTATAATGTATTTGTCTATAAATACCATTAAACTATTAGATACCTTACCAACAAACTAATTGTCGGAGATAGGATTATTTTATGGTTATTTCTCTTATAAAAATTTGATGTTACTATTATAGATAAACTAGGGAAGTCTAATGTGGTTGCTGATTTCTTGTCAAGAATGAACACTATAGGTGAAAAAAAACCAGTGAAAGATGACTTTCTAGATGAATAACTATTTTCTATTTCATCAAAATCTTTGTGGTTTGCTGATATAGCCAATTACCTCACCATAGGGAGTTTTCTCTACAATTTTCATATAAAGAAAAAAAATGTTTAATCAAAGAAAGTTTTTCTTTTAAATGGATTAACGAAATGTTATTCAAACTTGGACTTGACCATGTGTTTTGCAGGTGTGTGACAAATGGTGAAGCTTATGATATCATCAGAGCTTGTCATGATGAACTAGGAGGAGGTCACTACTCACCTCAAATAAATATGCATAAAATCTTAGGAGTAGGATACTATTGGCCTCACCTTCATCAATAAATAAAAAGATATGTCAGACACTATGATGCTTGTCAAATAATTGGATAGCCTACTCTTTCAACAGAGATGCCTCTACACCCTCATCCTTAATTAGTTTTAAAACTATTTGAGAATTGGGGAATTGATTTTATAGGTCCTATGAATCCTCCTTCTAGAGGAAAAAAATATCTCCTAGTATGTACAGACTATGTGACTAAGTGGGTGGAAGTGGAAATATGAACTCATGTAAGAAAAAAGATGGTATCTGATTTCTTATATTTTAAAATCATGTAAATATTTGGTGCTCCAAGGGAGATAATCTCATATCAAAGACCATAATTCATGTCAAACATGATAAAGCACTTCATGCAAGTATATCAAACTCAACATATAAAAACATCTCCATGCCATCTGTAGGCTAATGAGCAAGTTAAAGTCACCAATAGAGAATTGGAAACCATTTTAACCAAGATAGTTAATTTCAGTAGAAAGGATTGGGTAGATAAAGTATTAGAAGATGTTTAGACCTATAATACTACTTAAAAAACAACAACTAGATTTTCACCTTATGAATTAGTTTATGGTAAGAAGCCCTTATTCTCTGTTGAATTTGAATTACAAACTTTGAAAATAGCTGTAGTAGGGATTTAATTAGAATAAATATAGAAAGAAAGACTCCTACATCTTAATCAACATGATGAGATGAGGATGGAATCACTACAAAGAACTGAATTGGTACAACATCAAAGAAAAGTTTGACATAATTCATATATCAAGTAATGGAAGTTTTAGAAAGGATATTGGGCATTGTTATTGATTCCAAATTTTAAAAGTTTAAAGGAAAACTAAAAATGAGGTGGTTGGGACCTTATCAAATTGAGGAGGTCTTTGAAAATGGTTCTGTTAAGCTAATACCTATTGATGATAGTAAAAGAGCTCTATTAGTCAATGGATATAGATTGAAGATTTATAAAAAACCTCCTAATAAAGAAGAATTTGTTCAAGAGATAAAAGATGAAGTAGCCTTTCTAGAGTACTCTACTTCTTCAAGAGAAACTACTTCAAATCAAGTAGTTGTTCTATAGGGTTCTGCTTCTTCCAAAGAACATGTTCCTTGATGATCCTACATATAAAAAAATAAATAAATAAATAAAATAAATATATCAATAGTGAAAATCCTTCCAGAGACACTATTGACAATGCATGCCCATAAAATCAACTTGTTGGCTGGCTATGCATTGCAAAAAGGCCTTTGGCTAGAAAACTAGCAATGGTTGGTCAAAGGGCAAAAACAATATTTATAAGAAAAAAAAACAAAGTATCTCATCATGTCATTATGATTGGTCATGTTGACTAATCCATGCAGACTTATTTGTGCAGGACAAATGGTGAGCAAAAGATACTTCTAAAGTCAAAGTAAGGAAGACATATCTTATATTTATCTATGTTTAGTTAACTAATTATCTTTGATTTAACTAAGACTTATTCTATGGAAATGACCCAATTTTTAATCTTCCAAAATGGAATGACATGACACATGTCATAATGAAAAAACCATGTAAATGAGCCACCAAAAGTGTATGGATAAGTGTGTATTTTTGGTACAACCAATTGAGTCATCAGTCATGATAGTGACAGGATGTCATAAAAGGTTTTAAATGAATTAATAAATCATTGTCACCATCAAAGTGACACATCATCATTTCATTTCATTTTTATTAATATGAAAAAATGGTTAGCACACTCCATAGAAACATGTGGTGCTTAACTGTATCAAGTCATCATACTAAACTATAGACTCATGCAGCTATGGAGTTTCATATGAACCATTCCATTTCTACAGACTTTAATAAAAGCTGGTCTATAGATTGTCCATGATTGCTACCTATAAATCTTCAGTGACTGTTGCCTACCAATTTCAATAAAAAATTGGTCTACACCCTAATCAGAGTTAAAAGAATAGAGTTGTCTATAAATTCTCATAAAAATGGGATAGAAGATAAGATCAAAGCTGAAGAATACAATAAATTTTCATAAAGACAGCTTTTATGGTAGTGTTTAAATTCAATAGTTGGCTACCTTTCATTGAAAAGTTCCAGGGTTTCAACAAAATAATGGTAAGTGAATTCATCACTAATCTCACCCTTGAATTTTCAATTGTGAAATACATTGTTATTCATGTTACAACTCAAATTATAATCCAAATCATACAAGTTCCATAAGAGGGAATGAGAGCTATAGGCAGAATTTCATTTAGTGATTTAATTTAGTTATTTTAATGGTAATGAATAGACTAGGACTTCATGTCTAATATATTTCAAGGGAAAATCAAAAGGGAAATTCACTACCTAAACCTTGGAAATTTATAGCCAAGTGGGTACTCAAGTATATCATTTGTGAGGGACAACACAGTCTTTTAGGGGGAGACCCATAAAAATGTTAATACACCTTAAGCATGGGAGAAAAAACCCTCAGTAAAGAATTAACATCTCATACTTCTTATATGGTGCCCCACAAATTATGTCTACAACATCTAATGCTGCTCTTAGGCACCATGACCTGATTCATCCAATTATCCAACATCACTTCCTTCATCAAGGACAAGAGGTCTGGGAGGAATTTTAGAGTAGTATAGTGCAACAAATTTCAAATCTACCTTCACAAGAAACCCTAAATTTACTACAAAAACATTCATCTCCACCTATTACATCAGTTGAGAAAATAACACCAAAGAAGAAATCACATACTGTAGTCTCCATAGAAATCCCTTCTTCTTCTTCCTCAAGAAGAATCACAAGGTCTCAAATCCCTAAAGTTTCAAGGTCCCCACAAAGAACCTCATGAACCTATAGTACAACCAATTCCCTTGTTAGGAAGAAGAAAATTGAGATGAAAGGTTGATACATAACTTGAGAAGACAGAGGTTTTGTTGATTGAGAAGGAAAGCCAACTGAGTGTAGCTCAAAGAGTGACCAAAAGAAGATGAAGGCTAATTCTGATAGATGAAAATGAATAAGAGGCTACAGATATTCTGGATAGTCTTAAAATGGTATTTCATTCCCCTATACATCAAAATATCCCTATAACTATTGATGTTAAAGAAACTCCTTTCGAGAGGAACTCTCCAATCATAATGGAGGAGCCAATTCCAAAAGAAGGGCCAATTTTAGAAGAAGAGCCAATTCTAGAAAAAGAGCCACACATGATAGAAGAATTAAGTATGGCTAAATAGCCACCTATTCTAGTTGAAACTACCATGGATAAATGGAAAACTATATGTACAAATGAGAAAGGCAAGTCATCTAATTTAAATGATCTTATTATGTAGTTAACATTGTAGCTTTCTCAAGATCAAGCTCTAAAGCAATAACAAATAGCTAGCATTGCTGACTTGATCAGTCAATTAAATAATGAGGATCATCTCAACTCATTGTTGGTGTATAAATTAGACATAGCATCTACCAATTATGCAACAAAAGTTCACAGATTAGAGGAAAAAATAAAGGAACATGAAAGTGAACAAATAGATCTTTGGATATATATAGAAATTTTGAAGAAGGAGAATAGGAGATTGTAGAGTTTGTTCAACTCTTCCAAAGCACCTTTTGATATTACACCTCCTCCTCCTAAGGTATTTGTTGACCACAATAGTCAAACAAGTTGCCCAAGTATTCCTCCCTTGCAAATACTACATCAAATTGAAGAAGAATATTCCATACTTAAATAAAAAAATAAAGATGCAACTTCTTCAAACAAACTCTTAGAAAATGAAAAGAAAGAATTAGAAGCTAAAGTCCAAGATTTAGAAGAAAATTTGTAGGATGCATGCAAATTAGGGGAATCTCTTTTGGCATGTAGGAATCCTTCTCCTACATATATTTTATTTTTATTTAAACAATTTTACATATGGCAGCTTTTACGGATTTCTTGTTAACTTCCTTACAAGATTTTACAGCCAGCAACATTTTTTGAAATTTTCTATAGTGCTAATCCTGATCAGTAGGATTTGCTTTGTGAATTCTATTTTCATGATTTGATCATAGGAGATCATGATCACAATAAATTTTTGATAAACCTTCATGTAGGAGAAGTTCAATTGAGGGCATTACATTCTAAATTCAAAAATCAACTAGCATGGAAAAGCATATTTGAGGACTATACAAATCATGCTAAGACTATGGAATTGTGTGTCAGACCAACCTTTCCTATTCCCAGATTGATCAAATAAAATTTTAACTATGATTTGTTAAGCGATGAGGTTAAAATGCATTATTTAGAGGCTTTATATGATTGTATTATTTTATTTTACTTATTTTCAAGATAGATTTTTGATTCAGTGGTGACTGTAAGTGTAAATAGATGGGACCAACTTTCAATTCCTATTAAAAGATGAGAGGTCATGTCTCCAAATAACTTAAGATGGAGTATGAGGAGAGCTTCCTTAATTTTGGAAATCTTAATATAGGTAATAAATTTTGGGGGAGAATAGAAATGGATTGGCATGAGATATAGACCTCCTTTGTTGATCATACCTATTCTAGGATGGCAAAGTTGGGCTCCACAATCAGAGGAGCAATTCAATATATAGAAACAAATGATTCAAACACGTTAGGGGTTTACAAGCAATTCAGACAAGCATATAATAAATGAATTTGATGAATATGATTTAAGTTAGACTGTGGAAAGTAGATGCCAGAGCTACGAATGCTCATAAATGTTTGCAATGGGACTTCCAAAAGGTAAAGCTAGGGGGAGATGATGAGCTTAGAATATGGCTCATTATTGACATGTTATTTCCCTCAATTCATCTCTCTAAGGATATTATCTTATGCAAATCTTAGATTGTTAGATATTTATTACATTCAAAATAGATATTTGTCTTGTTTATATTGAACCAAAGACTAAACCTTTACTTTGTCATTAATGTCTAATACATAGCATGTTTTAGTGATTTTTTTGTTGTAAAGAATGCTTAAGAAGAAGACACAGGTGATGTATAGTGAATGTTCAATTTTTATCTCTATCCAACATAACTATAGACTCCGTAGGCTTGCTTCTACAAACTCTATAGGCTTGTTTCTATGGGCTCTATAGGCTTATTTCTATGGACTCTACAAACTCTATAGTCTTGTTTCTATGGACTCCACAAGCTTGTTTCTATGGACTCTGTAGGCTTTTGTCTATGGACTTCCTAGGCTCATTCCTCTTGACTCTGCAAGATCAATTTTGAGATTTCTGTAAAGATGAAGCTACAAATGGGGAAGCTGGTGACCATATAAGATAAGAGAGAATCATGCTAGGTAGAGTCAAATAAGGAAAATAACCACCTACTATTTTGTAGGATTTTATTTTGATAACATTGTATATAATTGAATCTTAGGGCTATTATAGAATAGTATATCAAAATAATTCAATCTCTTAGAAATCCAATCTCATATCTTTGGATGAATGGATTGACCAAGGAATCCTATTTATTTGCATCCTATTTTGAGTTGATTACATTAGTATAAAATATAAGACTTTCATCATTAAAAGATATATATTATAAATGAGATAATAGATAATAGAAGAAAGATACGTACAAGCATGTTATAGATTTTAGATAGATTGTAAACATTTAAGTTTTATGAATTATCACTTCAATTTCTAGCATTGATTAATCTTTGTTCCTGAGTCTAAGAGGAGCAAGGGCCCACTCTCCTAGGAACTAAGAACTGTGTACATTATTTATGTTATGTTTTATTAATTCATTGTTATAACTAATTATAATCTTGTTAATATTTACATTGATTCATAAAAACATCAAAAAGAATTCACAGTTTAAAAGGTTTTTTATTCTAAAATCATTTCCTTCCTAAGAAAAGTATGTTTTCTCTTACAGTAGACATGTGAAGCAAATTTCCTTTTGCCAGTTAGGAGTATGATTTTACTTTCCATGCAAGCATAAATAGGAGTGTGATTTTACTTTCAATAAAAAGAGTGGATTGATTTGATTTCTTCCTTCTCAGTAAAAAAGTGAATCAAGTAGTTTAGAACACATGGCTTTCTTTAGTCAAAGTTAGAATAGGACAATCAAACACCCCCATACGAAGACTTCTAGATCTACCATCGTATACCTTACTATAGATAGCTTTGGATACCAGCCCTAGTTGATAAGACATCAATTGAATATTGATTAAATGAGGAGTTAAATGAAACTCATCATTTTTGGCGTCATTGCTAGGGAAACAAGGTGTTAGTAAGGTAATAATAATTGGTCTAGAGTGAAAAATATAAAAAAACTATAAAATCCCAAAAAAATTAAATAAATTGATGTACCATCCTAGAGACTCTAAAGGATGATTCATCCCAAAATTTCCATGAAGAATATAAGTTGAAACTCCTTCAACATCTCTCAGTAGTGAACCAGACATTACGAGTGAAACTAATCTACAAGAATATTCAAAAACATAGATAGAAACCAGGCCATTTCCACAAGCAAGCCCCATAGGACAAATTCCTTAGGATTAATCTCTTGTAGGAATGAATTATTTAGAAATTGCCAAGGACTTAGAGAAAGCCTTTCAAAAATATATAACTAAAGAAAATTTTGAGAACTTTGAACAACCCATAATTGGTACCACAAATATTTAGTAGGAAGATCATCCTGGCTTTGAAACATCATCAAAATAAGAAATGGCTCTCTAACAAAATCAACAACTTGCACAACCAGGAAGGACTTTTTCCTTTCCTATTATTACAGATCCTAATGATCAAACCCCCATGAAAAACATTTCACTATCTAATCTACCAAATTTTTGAGGAAGATCTATAAAAGATCCTAATCAATTCTTATGAGTTTAAAGTGATATGTCAAACCTATGATTACATAGTAGATAGCCAAAAATTGAAACTGTTTCCCTCTACACTTAAAGATGTAGCTATGAGATGGTTCATGGGTTTACCTAATGACTCTATTAGAACATTGGATGACATGGAGACATAATTCTTTAACAAGTACCAAGATTATTGTCGAGTTTGAGGAAAAAAATAGGATTTCTTCAAAATCAAATAGAATGAGGATGAACCGTTAGAGGATTATTTGGATAGATTCATGTTCACTCATAAAAGAAGCAACTATTCACTCACTGAAGAAGTTTAGAATTAGTTTTCTTGAAAGGGTTGGATGAAGATACTAGAGATGCCTTAAATCTGATGGGTGGTGGAGATATAAATAAGTTGAATTTTGATCATATTTTTGAGCTTTGTACCAACTACTCTCGATCAAAACCTAGAATTAGGAAAGGAAGGTTTGGAAACTATAATGAAGTGGGTAAGCTAATGGAATAATTTGCTAATCTAAAGACAAATATCCTAGTTACACTAAATAGTACTTTAGATGGTCTTCAAGCTAAGGTACATGCAATATAGCCCTTATCAATTTATTTTCCTAAGTGTAGATACAGACATGCCCTTCAAGACTGCCCCTAGATAAAACCAATGTTTCATCATGTGGGATCTATGATGCAAGAGATTATGATAACAAACATTTCACCCTTCTACCTGTCTTAAAGAATCAAATGAAAACACAAGTCCAATCCACTAAAGAAGTAAATTATATCCATAGACAAAACTTTGCCCTAGAAAATTAGGCTTAGGGATAGTTTAATGCAAGAAACCAACTAATTCATGGATGGCACCATAGAATGTTTCAGTTCCTTCAACATTTTTGAATCAACCTCAAATTCCATTAATCTAAAATCCAGGGGCAGGACAAGATTAGATGCGAACACCCCCATGGATAGTGCCACAGCCACATCAACAAAGGGTACCATAGCAATAATGGATGCCTCAACCATATCAACAATGAAATCAATAGTGGAACTCATAGAAATAATCCACCCAACCAAGAAGACCACTTTAATAGAAAAGTATTATGTGACCCCTAGTTATTCAGCAACATGGACAAATCAATCAACCCTTAATGTCTACACAACCAATAGAAAATCCAAAAAATAAACAACCAGCACCTATTTATGTTAATGAACAGGAATATACAATGAATGTTGGAGCTATTGAGTGTTTAGACATACATTTAAGATTACGGAAAACCATAAAAAAAACCTCTATTTCTCATTTTTGAGATACCTGATGAAAAAGAAAAAATAGAATCATCTTAATTAAACACTAGAGAAGCCAAAATCAAAATGAGCCCTGAAGCAAACAAAGAAAATACTACTACATCAGTAGTTCCTTTTCTTAAAAAATTAAGAGAAATTGATATTAAACTAGAATCAAACTTGGTCCATGAGTTTCAAAAGATCAATATTGAGGTACCCCTACTACAAGCTATTAGGGATATACCTGAATTGAACAAGATCATCAAAACAATTTGTGTTAAGACACCAGGGAGGAAATAAAAATATCTATGAACCATTAATGTTAATGGAAAATTTATTGATTTATTAGTAGGAAAACTATTAGTTTTAAAATATGTAGATCTAGGAAGCCTAGTGATCACAGTCACAATCAAAGGTAAAGAGATTCCTAACATCTTGGTAGATTTGGGAGCAGCAATCAATGTTATGACAATTGATACTCTCCATACATTATCTATTATGAGAATGTAGTCTACAACTACCATTCTTTAAATAGTAGACCAATCTGTAACTAAACTAGAAGGGACTATAGAAAATGTTGAAGTACTAATAGAGTCTTGGGAGTATCTAGTAGACTTCATGGTCTTACAACCTAAAATAAAGAATCTAGGATATCCCATAATCCTAAGTAGACCATGGTTGGCTACTATAACAATACTAATTGATTGTAGGTCAGGAGACATGACCATTTTTAATGGGTCAAAATCCAAATACATCTCTCTGTATCATCCTACAAAACCATGAATAAATCACATACAATAACTTTGGGTGGATGAATCAGACAACACATCAAACACCATTTTCTCCTTAGCTATGATCACAGTTAAAAAATAATTAGAAGAATTTAATGGAGACATATACGTAAAATCTACAGACTCTGCCAATCTAAAAGCTACAGACTCTACAAGTTTGAAAGCTACAAACTTTACCAGTCTAGAATCTATGAACTTTGTCAGTCTAGAAACTATAGACTACCTCAATTTAGGATTCTTGGGTCAAATGGAATATTATGAAACCTCCACTTCTACTTTTAGTGTTTTCTCATCATATGATCATGGATTGATTCAAGAAAGTGTGTGGAAACTGGCAAAATAATAGTAAACTCATTTCTTAGATGCATTCCTTTGTTCTTTAGCAAGACTAATTCCTCTTGAAAAAGATAAAACAACACCAAAGAAGAAATCACAGACAGCAGTCTCGATATAAATCCCTTCTTCTTCTTCCTCAAGAAGAATCAGAAGGTCTTAAATCCCTAAAGTTTCAAGGTCCCCACAAATAAATTCATGAACCTATAGTACAACCAATTCCCTTGTCAACAAGAAGAAAATTGAGATGAAAGGTTGATACATAACTTGAGAAGACTGAGGGTTTGATGGTTGAGAAGGAAAGCCAATTGAGTGTAGCTCAAAGAGTGACCAAAATAAGGAGAAGACTAATTTTGATAGATGAAAATGAATAAGAGGCTATAGATATTTTGGATAGTCTTAAAATGGTATCTCATTCCCCCACACATCAAAATATCCCTACAACTGTTGATATTGAATAAACTCCTTTCGAGAGGAACTCTCCAATCATAATGGAGGAGCCAATTCCAAAAGAAGATCCAATTCTAGAAGAAGAGCCAATTCCAGAAGAAGAGCCACACACGGTAGAAGAAATAAGTATGGCAGAATAGCTGCCTATTCCAGTTGAAATTGCCATGGATAAAGGGAAAACTATATGTACAAATGAGAAAGGCAAGTCATCTAATTTAAATGATCCTATTATGCAATTAACCTTGTAGCTTTCTCAAGATCAAGCTCTAAAACAATAATAAACAGCTAGCATTGTTGACTTGCTTAGTCAATTAAAGAATAAGGATCATCTCAACTCATTGTTGGTGTTTAAAATAGACATAGCATCTACCAATTATGTAGCAAAAGTTCACAAATTAGAGGAAACAATAAAGGAACATGAAATTAAAAAAATAGATATTTGGATATATGTAGAAAATTTGAAGGAGAATAGAAGATTGTAGAGTTTGGTCAACTCTTCCAAAGCACCTTTTGATATTGCACCTCCTCCTCCTAAGGTATTTGTTGACCACAGTAGTCAAACAAGTTGCCCAGGTATTCCTCCCTTGCAAATACTACATAAAATTGAAGAATAATATTCCATATTTAAATATAAAAACAAAGATGCAACTTCTTCAAACAAACTCTTGGAAAATGAAAAGAAAGAATTAGAGTCTAAAGTCGAAGATATAGAAGAAAATTTGCATGATGCATGAAAATTAGGGGAATCTCTTTTAGCATGTAGTAATCCTTCTCCTACATATAATTTATTTTTATTTAAACAATTTTATATATGGCAGCTTCTATAGATTTTTTGTCATCTTCCTTACAAGATTTTATAGCCAGCAACATTTTTTGAAATTTTTTATAGTGCTGACCCTGATCAGTAGGATTTGCTTTGTGAATTCCATTTTCATGATTGGTCCTAGGAGATCATGATCACAATAAATTTTTAATAAACCTTCGTGTAAGAGAAGTTCAACTGAGGGCATTAAATTATAAATTCAAAAATCAACTAGCATGGAGAAGCATATTTGAGGATTATACAAATCATGCTAAGACTATGGGATTGTGTATCAGACCAGCCTTTCCTATTCCCAGATTGATCAAATAAAATTTTAACTATGCTTTGTTAAGCGATGAGGTTAAAATGCATTATTTACAAGCTTTATATGATTGTATTATTTCATTTTACTTATTTTCAAGATAGAGTTTTGATTCAGTGGTGACTGTAAGTGTAAATAGATGGGACCAACCTCCAATGCCTATTAAAAGATGAGAGGTCATGTCCCCAAATAAATTAAGATGGAGTATGAGGAGAGCTTCCTCAATTTCGGAAATCTTAATACAGGTAATAAATTTTAGGGGAGAATAGAAATGGATTGGCATGAGATATAGACCTCCTTTGTTGATCATACCTATTCTAGGATGGCAAAGTTGGGCTCCACAATCAGAAGAGAAATTCAATATATAGAAAAAAATGATTCAAACACATTAAGGGTTTAAAATAAATTCAGACAAGCATATAACAGATGAATTTGATGAATATGATTTGAGTTAGAGTGTGGAAATTAGATGCCAGAGCTATGAATGTTTATAAATGTTTGCAATGGGACTTCCAAAAGGTAAATCTAGGAGGAGATGATGAGCTTAGAATATGGCTCATTATTGACATGTTATTTCCCTCAATTCATCTCTCCAAGGATATTATCTTATGTGAATCTTAGATTGTTAGATAGTTATTACATGCAAAATAGATATGTCTTGTTTATATTGAACCAAAGACTAAAGCTTTACTTTATCATTAATGTCTAATACATAGCACGTTTTAGTGATTTTTTTATTGAAAAAATGCTTAAGAAGAAGACATAGGTGATGTATAGTGAATGTTCAATTTTGATCTCCATCCAACAAAACTATAGACTCCGTAGGCTTGCTTTTATAGACTCTACAGGCTTATTTCTATGGACTCTATAGGCTTGTTTGTATGGACTCTATAGACTTATTTATACAGACTCTATAGGCTTGTTTCTATGGACTCCACAGGTTTATTTCTATGGACTCTGTTGGCTTTTTTCTATGGACTTCATAGGCTCGTTCCTCCTGACTCTACTGGGTCAATTCTAAGAATTCTATAAGGATGAAGCTATACATGGGGAAGCTGACACCCAGATAACATAAGAGAGAATCATTCCAGTTGGAGTCAAATAAGGAAAATAACCACCTACTATTTTGTAGGATTTTAGTTTGATAAAATTGTATATAATTGAATCTTAGGGCTATTATAGGATAGTATATCAAAATAATTTGATCTCTTGGAAATCCAATCTCCTATCTTTGGATGAATGGATTGACCAAGGAATCATATTTCTTTGCATTCTATTTTGAGTTGATTATATTATAAAAATGTAAGACTTTCATCATTAAAAGATATATATTAGAAATGAGATAATAGATAATAGAATAAGGATATGTACAAGCATGTTATAGGTTTTAGACAGATTGTAATCATTTTAATTTTATGAATTATCACTTCAGTTTCTATTATTGATTAATCTTTGTTCCTGAGTCTGAGAGGAGCAAGGGCCCACTCTCCTTAAAACTAGGAACTATGTATGGTATTTATGTTATTTTTTATTAATGTGTTGTTATAACTAATTAGAATCTTGTTAATGTTTACATTTATTCATAAAAACATAAAAACAAATTCACAATTTAAAAGGCATTTTCTTATTCCAAATTCATTTTCTTCCTAAGCAAAATGTGTTTTATTTTACACTAGATGTGTGAAGCATTTGTTAGTTAGGAGTGTGATTTTACTTTCCACGCAAGCGTAAATAGGAGTGCAATTTTACTTTCAAATAAAAGAGTGGATTGACTTGATTTCTTCCTTTTCAATAAAAAATTGAATCAAGTAGTTTAGAACACATGTCTTTCTTTAGTCAAATTTAGAATAGGACAATCAAACACCCCCATAAGTAGACTTATAGATCTACCATCATATACCTTACTACAGACAACTTTGGACACTAGCACTGGTTGATAAGACATCAATTGAATATTGATTAAATTATGAGTCAAATGACACTCATCAGGGTTGATTGAGGTTAGCTCAGCGCATTACACTTACCTTTATTTTTGTACATTTTCAAGCTATCAATGTGCCCTAAGGTTTTTAAAGATAAAATAAGACAAATAAATAAAGTTTAAAGGTTAAACCCTAGTTTACATACCTAAAATTAATTATCATTCATAAGTAAAATAAGTGTAGCAATTAGTTTTTATGTACAATCAACTAAAACAAGTCACAATTAGTAGACTTGGGTACATTGCATCATTGTCCACTTGAAACAGTTTATCTACATTTATATATTTTGTTTTTTTTGATTGATTTGTCATTTCCATAATTATGCTTTCTCTATATTTTATATTCAACATCTTGTCACAATCAATTGGGAGAAGTTTGTTGTCAAAAGACTAAAACACATTATGTCATCATCCACTTATAGTGGATCTATCTAGATTATATTTCTGATTTTGTGACTGATCATGATCCTACACAATAACCTCTTATTCTGATTTTCTATTGCATATAGTCAAAATAGTCAAAAAAAATTATTTGTAAGCTAATTATAATTATTCTTAGTGCTTTCACAAAATAACAACTTTCCATATTTAGTAATTTGTCAAAATGAAAATAGTCAAAAATTTTATATCTTTAGCATTTTTATATTTATAGTTTTTCACCTATTATAACACATTAAAATTTTATGTGTTTTATCAAAAATATGGTAAAACATAACGTTGAACCTGAACTATAATTTTCAACCCTTTTCATTTTGATTTTAATTTTCAAGTTTGACATTATTTTTCTTTCTTTTCCTAGAAATTATGTTTTAGCAATTTTAAAACTCACAGGAGTTTTTATTTTGGGAAAAAAATTAACTTTTTCACTTGATCCACAATGTGATAGGTGTTTCCCTAATACTCAAGCCATTAGATAATAGTATTCATGGATTTTAATTTTTTCATACCTCATAGTATGTTGAAAACAACTAGGGTTTTTTCTATCCATAGGAAGCATTCAGTCATTTGTTCTTATAGTACACCTATAAGTAGTTAGCCTAATAACCTACTTTCAACTTACCCCATAAGATATGATAGTGCGTCTACAAGTTCAATGGAATAATATGTAGTGTGTTCACTATTTATTATTGAGATCATTATATCTAAAAGCCTACAAAGTAAACATATCCTTGACTAGTTACAACCTTCATCCTTGTTGGAAAATTCAAAAGCTTCAAATATTATTAAAATGAATGCATATAGTTCACATATTTTCAAATTTTGTCTTACTTTACAAGATTTTTTTTATTATCTATATGCTTTAATCAAATCTAAAAATTTAATAATCCTAAATTTATTAATGTATAATCTCAATCTTTCTTTAACTCATATTGTTGAAATCTCCAATTTGAGCTATTGCATGTCACCACTAGAAACCAAAGGGCATGACTAAATCATACGATTCCTCCTACTTCTTGATATAAATGTTATCTAAACCAACATATTTTTCCTATTATCTACTACCCAAGTCTAATTTTATATTCTAGTGTCCATGCCATCAAAACTAGATCCAAATAAATATGTTACCACTAGACACAAATGAATACACTACCTACTGACCTATAATAAATGTTGGTAACCATGTTACTCCATAACTCCCATAACTTCCCACGAGAAAAAAAATTAATTTAAGGGTTATGATATCGTTGATTCACTCATAAAATACCCCTACTAAAATTTCTATTTTGGAGATAATAGAAAGATCAACTATTTACAAATATATATTATACAATGCTTTACACAACACAACTCTTCCTAGTGATACACAACAAACATAATTTGATTCTATCATGAACACCATCAAGGATGTAAAAAGGATCATCACATTTAATAATGAATACGAAACCCCTAAACATGTCATAGAGCAAGATCTTCCACTATTCAATTAGGGCCAGTTATTATTTAATACTAGAATCAAGATTGGATAATCTAGAGTTAAAGGTGATAAAGATAAACTTGATAACAAGGGTGGTAAAATATCTCTATACTAGGCCAATTCATTGTAAAACTTAGATAAAACATATGTTGAATTTATTATGTTGTGATATCCTACAAATGTAAAATTACAACTATGCTAGATATCATAATGACAATGAAAACTATAATACATATTTATATTTAGAATAGGTAGGAGATAGATAGAAAAGGATTCTAGATCAATCATCAAACTCTAAAAAAATTCCTTATGTAGTTGTAGACACGTGTATCAACCTGGGACAGTTGCATCGATACTTCTTTATAGATTAGACATAGGTGTCTATAAAAAATAGCTATTGAAATCAGATGTTATCACTTGAATACCTCTAGGTTCGATGTCTCATTCACTCTAGTGTATTCAAATATAGGTTATGGACTACCGCTCCTTTTCAAATTAGAAAACCTCAATTCTTCATCTTCATAGTTCCTATGAAAAAAATGGGTTAGTTGAACATGGTGTCAAGATACCCTAAATACCCCTCTATTAATGAGTGCTTCCTACATAGCCAATACTTCAAAGAGTACCTTATAATTATGTAGTTATCCCTTTTATGTTGGTTTGTATGTGTATAAGGATGTAATATATGATAAGTACAATAAAGACCTAGCTTGTAACTTGGAAAATATGGCTTTCGGGCTACTCCTTCAGTACTTTAGACATGTAGATGTGATGTCTATATGAATAATATGGAAATAGTATAAAATAGGAAAATTCTACTAACTTAAGTGATTTATTAAATTTCTTTGGTAAATTGCATTATGAGTTCTTTAGGTTGTGCTAGGTGAGGACTAAATGATCATTAATCTTGTGTTTATACCAGCCCATTTGGATAATATATTACTTAAAATCACATAGGTAGACCATAGTAATACATTTCATTTTTAAATTGGATGATTTTAGAGCACTAGATACTTGTGTTGGGTTAGGGCACTTGCATCAACATATGTATTTGACTAGGACACAAGTTTCTAGGAAACTAGAAAAGTAGGCAAAGGTCCAAAACTTTTATAAATGGAAGATAAGTAGGTTTACAACATTCTATGAAAGATAGAAGGCCTAAATCATTATAATGACATTTCTCAGACTAAGAGATAATCAATTAGGCATAAATAGATAGTGTATGCGAGCCCTATCACTATGGGAAAGGTCTAAAGCTAAAAGTACATCCATGATATGTATTTTCAAAGTTTACAAGACTATGGTGATGTATAAGTCATAAATAGAGTTTACATTTAATCCCCCATTTAATCTACTAATGAAATTACTCATTTAAAGGAGAAGACATATGTACCTAGGTATGTATATCACACCTTGCCTTTGTGTGATCCCAACTTGAGTGTTTTGTTTATGACTAACCTACAACCAAGAGCATGCTATAGTATATAATAAATGAATATAAGCTAAAATTTAAAGCATTTTAAATGATTGAAATTCAAAGAACAAGGTTTTGAAATACAACTATGTATCGATTTAATAGCCTTGCCTTTTGGAAATTTGATTCAAAAATATGTAACATTATGAACATAGAGCCAAGATTACAAAAAATCTAAAATGTAAAAAAATTATATATCTAAACAGATAGAGATATTGGAGGACACATGCCCCCAAACTTAGAGGAAAAATGAGTTTCTACCCGATAATTGATAGTAGCTCAATTGTGCATCCCAATTATACTTATAACCTGGTGAGCATGAGTGGACCAAATCAACTCAATCTATAAATATGGTGAGGATGGATGGTGTAATCAAGTCCAACCTATAAAATTGGAAAGATTGAGTGATTTAATCACCTCAACCATGCCAAAATCAAACCAACTACTAAAATAGATTCACTCAATACAATCTGTAAAATTTCAACCTAATTGGTGATGAAAATCCATAGAAATGTTTAAAATCTAAAACTAATTTATTTTTGAAATTTTACAAACATATTGCATAAGATATGCACCTTAGATATGTCTCACATTTAAATTATGTATAATAATGGTACTAATTTATGAAATTTCTCCACAAATGTTTATATAAATCATATAACTAAATTTGGTTAATTTGGAATTCAAAAAAGTGTGGAGGACATGCTTATCATAACATGCCCCCACTATATATGGAGAAGTCTAAAAACTTATATAAGTGCCATTTGGAGGAAATGTTTCTTAAACATACCACCAATGTAATCATAGTATGTTTAATAATGAATAAATGTGGAAAACATATTTCCAAAACATGCCCTCACTGAATCTGAAGCTATGACAAATGTAGAGAACATGTTTTCTAAAAATGCCCCTACTACAATCTGAATATGTGAAGCAATGTGTAATTCATGCCTCTATGGCATTCCCCTACTAATATGACCCACTTTTGAGGTGAGAGGAATAATAACTGGTAGTTACCTTACCTCAAAAGGATAAGATAACCATGTAAACTATGAATCTATTATGTAGCCTATAGAGGGAACATGTCTAGGTATATATACATTATGGAAGTGCATATAATGTGATCACATCAAGGCCTAATATGCATGATATATATAATGTAAATGTCTATATAGTAACATTAAAATCTCAACAAACAACCAAGCACACACAAGAGCATTCAAAATCAAGTCAAAAGATAATGGTCCAAGGAGACCTCAAATGAGGGGCATGTTCAAATTTCACACAATTGAAGGGACATTTATTAATCAAATTTCCACAAAATATATGATGACATATTCATGCATATATACAATAATCAATGACATATTCAAATGTTAAAGAGTTAAATAAAAGATTGAGAGATAAAAATAATAGAGTATATTAAAATACTCAAACAAGAAATACAATAACAAGGGAAAACACTCAATGAAGAGCATAAATTAAATCATAAGTATCCAACATAAACATACTAGTCCATGGATCATACAGGTTAGCAAAAAATGTTAACTACATAACATATCAAGCATAGTAAAAAAAATATAAGCATAGATAAAGACAAGTAAAGTATATAAGATCAAACATGATAATTTAAAATGACCATAAAATGATATAATATGAGGGTGTAGACATGTAAAATTGGCCACCAATAGCTTTACATCAAACTATTAGATCAATTATTACCAATCATCAAATATTTAATGTAAGAATTTTTAATTAGCTCAAATTTATCTTCATAACCTTGCATTAAATCAATTTGGTTTATTAAATCAATTTAACAATGCAAATACACAAATTGAATTAATCAAAATCAAACAAATGATCAAATACCTAAAAAGAATTAATTAATTTACACAATCTAATCAAAATTAATGAGCAATTTAAATCAATTTCAAATCTTAATTGAGTTCACCCATGAGCTAATAAATCAATTATTAAAAAACAAATTCAAGAGCATCTTAGAACATCCTAGAACACACTCATTACCTTTGTGAGTTGTCACTTTTGAAAAATATCTAAAAGAATATCCTAGGAATATGCCAAACTCAACCAAGGTTAATAAAATCAACCATGATTAGATTTAACCCATTCCAAAAGATTTGAAAGCCTATAAAATAAATTATAGAGATCTTCATTTAGATATCTTAATAAAATTATATTTATAATTCAATAATAGATTCATGAAGCTAAAATCCTAGTGTTATAGTGCCAAAATTGAGCCAAAGCCATCAAGCCATTGAATCAATCAAGCCATCAACTAAGCCAAGCATTTAACAATGGTGCATAGAGGATATGATGTTAGATATTTTTCATTGGTGAATAATTCTTATGCATAAACCAGATTTCCAACCAAATTATCATTTGGAGCTATCAAGGATTTGGTAAGGAATTTGTGCTTTCATGTTTATATTTCTCATTATGTTCCATGTCTTGTTGAGTTCTCATTTGGTTTATTCATTATTCTCCCCCCTCCCCATGATCAAACCTAAAGGATCTTATATTATTAGCAAGTTTATTTTTCATTTTTTTTTTTATATTAACTCTATACTAACCTCCTCCTTTGAGTTAAATTCCTAGATCACAAATGACACACTCGATGGGACATGATTGCGCACCCCACATCTTTGAACACAAATCGCTGTTAAAATAGATTTTATTTTTAATTAATTTACTATTTGTTTATTAATTTTTTTAGGTTTTTTTTACTTTTTTCATCTTAATTTTTTCAAAATTTTATTAAAATCTGATTTGCATTTTAGAAGTTCTGACTCTTTTAGTGAGTGTCACTTTTTATTTTCTATTTTTTTAGTAAAAATGGATAATACAGATCTAATAAAAAAATATTGTTCACTATGTTGACCTAAATTATTGTATATAAGTACACCCTATACCTATAAAAAACCTCTAAAAATTTTGTGACAAATGGAGGTATATTTTAAAAGTTATGATTAAAATACTAACTGCAGTTTTTTATGTTTTATGTGTTCAATTTTATTTGTTTTAACCTTCTAGCTTATTGTTTACATGTTTCATAGGTTTATTTTATTTTTTGAGATTTTTTTGAGTTTTTTATTAAGTTTTTTTTTTTTTTTTAACCATTGCCTATCCTAACATGTTTATCTTTTGTTTTTTATCTTCAGGTCGACTGGTCATCCAAATCCAAGAGCAAACTTTTCAAGTTTATTTGTTTCATTTGAAAAATTGCTTCTAAACAGGGGGTTATAATCTAACATTTGTAGGTTGAATGGTTGATTTGAAGAATATTTTTTTATTTTTTTGACTAATCACACATATCCTTTTAGGATTTTAAAAATATTTAGTCAAATTTCAAACGTTTCAATTTGGATCTACAATGAACTTGCTAACTCTTACACATTTGGACTTAAGTGTTTAAAATGAACATGGTTGTATTTTTTTTTTCTTAGTTTGTGTTTATGCAAGTTATTTCAAAAATTTTATGAACATTAATCCAAAAAACTTAATTGGTTCATAACAAATAACCTAATTACGTTTAAACTTGTTTCAAACTTACATCATCTTTTCGGTATCTAAAAAGAACTTAGTTCATTTTTTATGACTTAGATGTTTTTTCAAGTTTTTAAAAGTTTCTAATCAAAGCCAAGGGGCCAAAATTCACAACACATTTCATTTTTGTGCCTTAAAATAAACTTAACATCATATTAGTTTACATGTTTTTTTGATCAAGTTTATTTTTATGCAAGTCATTTGTTGATTGTTTGCTTAGCAAAAAGGGAGTTGTGTGTGTATGCTCTCCCATCCGTCTCTTTTATAGAACTTTTTGGATCAAAAGTGCCAACTTTATTATAAACTTCCTTAGTCTAAAGGAGTAAAATAGAATTTTTCAAGGTTTTCTCCAAGACCCACATGGCTTAGGTGATCTAAAAACAACTTTTAAAGCTCTTTTAGTTGGTATTTTACTTTCATTGCATCTTGGCTTATGAGGGGGACAAATGGAGGTCTTTAGGGAATTGACCCAATATTTCATCACTGAGAATAATCTTTAACCCCTCTCCATGGCAGAGGGGCGGGGGGGGGGCCGGGGGGTATATAAAATGGGATCACCCCATTGAGATCAGAGGTTTGAGCTGTTAAACCTTGTCCTAGTTTTGGGGTTAAGCTTGGGATGTATAGTATATTAAACATCACACTACACTGATCAAGCAATGGATTTAGTGGTTGTAGAAATAGCAAGACCTTTTTACAACAATCTAAGTGTTGTAGACCCAAATGACATGTTTCTTCTCTTGTTTGCTAATGTGAAAGTTGTTAGACATGGGATCCACCTAGAAATGTTCAAAAACCAATTAGTTTTAGTCAATCCCACTTTGCCACACCCTTGATAAGATTTTAGGACATTATACTTAGTTGCATTTGGTCATTTATCATTTTTTTATTTGGTATTTTTAAACTAAAACTAATATGTTTTTTTATAGCCACATCTAAACTAGTTTGTGTATACATCATTCCTTGATGGAAGAGGCATTATATTGGCCATTTTACACCATAATTGTGCCTTATAATTTTTTCTAAACATGTTTATGTGTGTGTTACTTATTTGAGATGGGTACCATTATGCTGCTCACATCATTATCAAGTTTGAACCTTTGAGTCTTTGAAACAAAACATTGACCACATCATTAGAGTATGTTTACACTGTTAGTCTACTAATTTTGTTTCAAAACTTGTTTGACCTTATATCAAAAATCATTATTTCAAACCAACCAAACCATGTCACATATGCCATTTGGACCTTGTTCATTTTCCATCATGTTGCCTAATCTTGTCTAGCTTATTTATTCTAATCATAGTTTTCAATCATTGAGTTTTTAATTAACCTTTCCAAATTTAAATTTAAACATTGATTGATTTATCTTTAGGCCTTGCTTCACAGAGGCCAATACATAGATATTTCTCTTTTTGGTTGCCTAACTTAGGTTAATCAATTGCCCAAATTTTAAAACTATCACTTATTTATTCATTCAACCTATCCTCGTCATTTTTTGTGCATTTATTTGGGAAAACACAATCTTTTATCTAGGTACCTTTTGCCTTATGGCTTATACCAACTGATCATGTTTATGTTTGATTCCATGTGTTAGGTCTATGTTAAAGGTGTTCCAATCTTTTTAGATTAAATCAAATCACATCAACCTTTTATTTAAAATTCTATTTTTTGATGTTGTTTGATCAAAATTCCTAGCAAATCATGTTTATTTGAGCCTAGATTTTGATTCTACATTTGGATGAAAGCCCTAGAAACTCAACTTTTCCCTTTCCTAGTTTAGACCTTGTTTGGAACACTTTGGCCTAGACTTTGACATGTCGGTTTTATTTAGACATTTAACATTTTATGTGTATGACATTTAATGTTAGACATTTGACATTAGAATGTTTTATGCCAAGTTTTATCACAAACCATTTTGGAGATGCAACTCTATTCTTAGACCACGTTAGAGATACAACTCCACTTTCAACAAAGTTAGACCAAGTTTGAACCTTTTTTCCTTTAGACATTGCTTTTTAGAGTCTTTATAACTCTAAGCCCTTATGTTTTTAGATATTTCATTATTTTATGTGGATATATCTAGCTACACTTATGGTGAAGTCATGTAAAATCCAAGTTATGATAGAATGGATGCATAAATTGACTATAACCAAGTGCCTGCTTACGATCTAACTTGAGACCTTGATTGGTATGAAGAGGATTATGAGGAATACTTTGTTGAAGACCCAACTATAGACAATTTTGTTTGTGAGATAGATTCATACCCTCTTTATAGTGATCAATGCATGAAACATGGTAAAAACCTAGTTTATGACCTAACTCAAGACTTTGATTAAGATGATATGGTTTATGAAGAGGACTTGGATGCTTTGGCTTCAGCGAGAAATCACCCTCCACAATGCCCTTTTATTCTCTGACCCTCAGCTACACCTAACCCTCATTCAAATTATATGAGTTACCAAGCTCCACTATATCCAAAGAATACCATTACCATTCCAAGACCTCATCCTTTGGCTTGAAATAATAACCAAGCTTCACAATTCCCTATCCATACTATTCAAGGACTTCATCCTTTGGCTTGTGTGAGATATCAAACTCCAAAATGCCCTATCATTATCTAATCCAAACCTTAGGGAATCTAATCACAACCTTAGCCAACCATTCAACCAATCCAATCATGACCCTAGCCAATCATTTAGTTGCAATCCCAATCAGTCCAATCAATACATAAATCAAACCAATCATTCAAAGACTAAGGTATGTTTAAAATTGGTATTTTATAATTGATTTTAACCAAGGCTAAGGGAAACAACCAAAAAGTGATGTTTTTGTTGAATCAACCATTTGCAATGAGTCAACCTATGATAAATCACCTCTTGATACTATACCTATTATCGATGAGTCTCACCCTAATGAACCAGTCTTTGTTGAGTCACTTCTTAATGATTATAAATACTTTTGGAAAAATCATTACCTTGACCATATGCTTGTCTTTCAAGAGCCTCTTATTGATAATCTAAACTTTGAAGAGTTATATCTTGACCTTTATCCTACCTTTCTTGAGTCTCACTTTGACATGTTAGTCTTAGTGGAGCCTATTATTCTATCATATGATGTTATTCATCCATTACGAAACATTTAATAAGACATCATTATAATAGAGTACCCATCAAATGAAGAATTAGAGTTAGATTTATGTTATATCATTAAATTGACATTAGATTTAGCATCATAATTAGAATCCATGTCAGTCTCTACATCAAATTTAGAGTCCATTGATTTAGAATCATATTCAAAAATAAAATACATTCATGAATGTTATAAAATTAGTTATCCATGCCTTATAGACCAGTTCAAATACATTTATTATCCTTCCATGATTTTTTTGTATGATTACTTTAGCATTGACACAAGTTATCCAAGTATCTTCTATGAGGATTGTGCTTCTAACCTCCATCCCATTACTATTCCACATGCCATTACCACCAACCAACATAGCCATTTTATTGACATAACACCTCCCACAAGTGTTGATTAGTACTGATAGAATCAAACCTTATTGAATTACATATATGGTAGAATAATAGATGAAGACAAGCAAGGAGGCCAAGACCATAATCATATAGTAGAATAACACTCTCTTAGTGAAACCTTTTTGGAGGTGCT
The DNA here is from genome assembly GCA_037957365.1 of Torreya grandis. Lineage (NCBI taxonomy): Eukaryota > Viridiplantae > Streptophyta > Pinopsida > Cupressales > Taxaceae > Torreya > Torreya grandis. Next base: position 442,717 of record JARHVA010007306.1, on the reverse strand, counting down.
AGGAGATAATCAAAATTCAAACTCAGCATCTTTTAGTGAAACCTTTTCTAAGGTGTTAAAATAAAATCAAAGTCAAAAGTCAAAATTCCTTAGTGAAACCTTCTTAGAGGTGCTTTGGGATAATCAAGACAATTTCATTGGTAGAAACTTCTTTGAGGCAACAATAGCTAAGCATACAATTTATTCACTACTTTATGATGACATTATCAAAGATCAAATGAAAATAAATTCTAATATACAGCATAATCCGATCATAGTTACTATTAGGCCTAAACAATAGAAGAATATAGTGGTCTTATTGATGGAATATTTAGAAGTCTTTGGCCCTACCACATCCAAAGATATGTCAAATTTGAAATCAACAACATTGTGTGTGCCTAAAAATCTTGATCTTCATTTATTTCCCTACCATCATTCATTCCATTATCCTCCATCATTACATTTCCCATTCAAATGTACCATCCAACATTTATTCATCTTTACCATCCATGGTCACACTTTCCTTTACAGAGGCTACAAATATACCTTATCTAAAAGTTTGAAGGAAACAACATCAACTACTAATGAAGATCACAACAACAACATTTACCTCCAAATCTCTAACCAATTCTTGAAAAAGTAGCTATTCAGACAAGGTGTGGGCTAGTAATTAACATGATTGATTATTTTAGTCATATCATTTACTGATTAGGACCTATATCTCCACATCAAAAGGAATAAAATAATTACATACCTAAGCCATAAACATAAAAAACTAGTGACCATCATCAGCCAAAAATATGTACCATAACATTTCAATTTACCATATCTATTTGCCATTATCGCATATCCATTTGTCATTATCACATAATCATTTCCTTTACCCTACCACTTGAGGCAAACCCTCCTACTATTCTATCTAATCAATCAAACCATAATTATCCTAAGAAAGGCCATCCTATCTTACCATTTCACCATTCCATTCTTACTTGACCAAACATGTTTTGAATCCTATCAACATAGCCCATTTGACCTTGGTTTGTCCATTGGGTTCATATTTTTAACATACAAAATTAGATCAATTTCAGTAGGTTATTTCAAGCATTTTAGATAGAGGTAGTATTTTGGAGTAGTATGATAGAAGTTTTGACAATTGCATCTTTTATTTCTTATTCCCTTATTATCAAGTTTTTTTATGTGAGCCTAATTATATCACCTACTAGGGTAAATTAGTGTTCACCGATCTTGATATTAATTAAATATCTTACTGGGGTAAATTTCTATCATTGATCTATCAGTTATATCCTAATTATAACTACCTATGGGAAAACTAGGGGTAGTATGTGTTTATTATGCCTTGATGTATCACCTAGCCATTCTTGTATTGTACTATGCCATCATACCAATTGTGCTTATTTTATTTGAATTGACTACTATGCTAGTTTGATTCCTCTAATGTGAGGTGAACTACTATGAATTAAAGCCATTTTGAGACCATGTGGGTCGTATTTGATTCATGTTGAGGTCAACTCAATCCCCCTTTAGCCATGCTCTCACCATTTTGTAAGCATTATTTCAAGTTATAAAATTCTCACCATTTTGCGAACTTGGACCATTTTAGTGTCTCATCATTCTCGATTGAGTTGAGATGCTTCAAAAAATATAAAAACATTTGAAAATCATTTATAAGAACCAAAAAACATTGACCACTTCTTTGCCTTAAGGATTCTAAGAACCCTCACTAAGTAACAAACAAATCACTTGTTCCTTAGTTTGCCCATCCTTCTTGGCATTTTATCCCATGCTCTCACTATTTTTCAAGTTCATCCCTATTCTTCTATCACATCTATCAAGTCTTCTATCAATCATCAGTTTCTTCCCATTTCTTGGGAGAACTACATTTGGATTGAAGTTTTGTTAGATCATCATATCCATAGAACTATGTAGGCAACATCCACTTGCCTACATAAGATAAAACATGATAATTTAAGATGACCATCAAATGATATAACATGGGTGTATCGTGATCAAATAATCAGATGCTCCTAATTTCCACATGACATTAGTAAAGGGAAGGCCCAACATCTAAAAGTGCATGGATCATGTATTTGTGCATGGTTGTCTAACACTCAAAAATATGCATGAAACACGTGTATATATAAATAAATGATATGATATACACTAGCATATGAGTAACAACATATATGCCAAGGAGATAATAGAATGTAAATGTTAAAAATATTTTTGATTTTTTTTTAATTTTTGGGTATTTTTATAATATTTGAAACTAGAGAAGCCACTCTATGATCTCATTAGTCCATTAAAAGGAGTACTTATTCAACAAAGAGATGAGTGGGGCTACAATGCTACCATAATTTTTGGCAAACCTGTGATAGTAACCAATTAGCCCTAGGAATCCCCTTTAATTGCTTGAGTGTCTTAGAAACTGACCAGTCCATCCTTGCTTGGATTTTTTTAGGATTCACTTTCACTTAATTTAAAACTATATGACCCAAATACTCAACCTCACAAGTTCCAAAAGAACATTTGGAAGGTTTGGAATACAACTGATGTTGTTCTAGAATTGAGAGTACCTATTTTACATGGTGCAAATGGTTTTCCCAATTTTTACTATAAATGAGGATATCATATAAAAAACCCAGAACAAATTTCATCAAAAATGATTTAAAAATAGTATTCATCAAACTATAAAAGGTGGATGGTGCATTTTTTAGGCCAAAAGGCATAACCAAAAACTCATAATGGCCCTCATGAGTTTTGAAAGCTATTTTGGGTATGTCTTCATCACAGATCCAAATTTGATGATACCTAGAATGTAGATCTAACTTGGTAAAATAAAAAGCACCATTTAATTCATCTAACAAATCATAAATGATAAAAATATGAAACTTATCTTTGATAGTGTACTTGTTGAGCTCTTTGTAGTTAGGGCACATCTTCTAAGTGTCATATTTCTTTATCATCATGACAAATGGCTAAGAATATTTACTTTCACTATGGTGAATGATTATTTCATCCAACATCTCGTATTCCATCTTTTCAATTTCAATTTTCTAGGCATAAGGATACCTATATGGCCTGATGTTAGGTGGTGTACTACCAATAATAAGTTTGATGGCATGATCATGCATACAACTGGGTAGAAGTACTTTTGGCATGTCACCAAAAATTACATAATGGGCATCAATCACTTGTTGTAGATTAGGAGGTGTAGATGGCAAAGTTGGTTGAACTTCAATGGAAAACAAACAAGCTAAAAATCCTTCAGCACCCTTTTGAAGAATCTTTGTCATTTGATGGGAGATAATAAGTTGTGTAAATTTAGCCCTTAATTTGTTTAGTTCAAATGTCATTCCTTCATAATAAAAGTGCATGAATAATTCCTATAAATTCATCTCAATAATGCCCAACGTGGTTAGCCACTATAGTCCCAAAATAATGTTAGCTCCCCCCGTGGGAATAGAAAACATAGGAGAGTCCAAAAGGTAGTCTCCCATGGACAAATTAATACTATTGAATTTTATTAAATTACTGGCAGTACCACTATCTACAATTATGAATTAAAATTATGAACCTAGATAAATGAAATAGTTCAAATGAGCAACCAACTTACTATTGATGAAGTTGTGTGTGCTCCCAAAATCAATCAATATAGTGACCTTTTTCTTAAGGAAACCCACCACCTTAAGAGTTTGGGGACTAATAATACCAAAAAAGGGCATGACAAGAAATAATAGGAGTCTTCAGATTCCTCCTCAGGGGCTTCTTCATACTCACCAATTTCCTCCTCATCATATTCATCCTCATTGGCATCTTCAATGTAAAATAACTTCTTTTCAGCACAATGATGGTCTTTACTCCATTTGTTGTCACAACCATAACACAAACCTTTGACTCACTTATCCTCAATTTGATTAGGTGTCAATCAGGTGGGTTGAGAAAATGATGGTGCTAAAAAGGTGAGATCATAACCAATAGTAAAAAATTTCCATTTGACCATCTCTTTTTCTTCTACCATGCGTGCCCTTAGGTTAGCTTCTAATACAGATGCTAGGTTAAACATCCAAACCTAAAATTAGATGTCATATTTAAGACCACCCAAAAATAGATCAATCAAATTTTCTTCAGTGATGTCTTTTACCATAAGGATATATTTTGAAATTGATGAATATAATCCTTCATAGTTCTTATTTACCATAGTTTGGCTGACTAGCTATAGTAGTTCTCAAAGACATTATTCTAATAAAAATCCAACAACTCATCAATGAAAATAGACCATATAAGAGGAGCACCATTCTTTTTCTTTTAAGCACACAACTAGTGATACCAAATGAACTACTCAGGTTCTAGATATAAAGATGCCACTATCACCTAAAAACTAGAAATTTGATGCAGATCAAATAAATTCTCAATTTGGGTAATCCAAGTGAGAGGATCCTTACCATCAAACTTATGCATGTCCACTTTTGGAAACATTAATTTCACACCAGAATTAGAGCTATTATTATTGAGAGGAGGAGGCCCTAAATGATTAAGTGGAGGGGTGTTTGACTATAACTGAGATGAAAGGGTAGTCAATTATGTAGTGATCTAATGCAATTAAGTGTGAACCCCATTAATCTCTCTATACATCCTTGAAACATTAGCTTAAACTAAAAAAAAGTCATCATATGGCACCAATCCCTTTATTTTAACTTGAAGTTGAGAAATCAATAAATTTGAAGCTCCATATTCTATGTCATCACCAGAAGGAGTCTTAGGATTTTTTTCCCCCCTTTTCTTCCCTAAGTAGGACCTACCATATACAAACCCTAAGAGTTTTTTCACCCAAAAAAATTGTATTAGGAGATGGTACCATTGTGATCACCTCGCTAAGATTAATCCAACTACATTTGTGCACTAGCGTAAAAATATTTAGCACCAAAAAAGTGTACTAGCAAAATATATCATTTTGATCATCTCATCGAGATGAATCCAATTACTATAATTGTGTAAAGGGAAAAAAAAATTCTAGAATTTTTTTTGAATATTTTTTTCAAAAAATCATTTTGAATAATACTACACTTATATAAAAAAAGAATTCTTCTCAGATTGAAAGTTATGTTTTTTCACTCCTTCCACCATAAAAATCACAACTCACTAGATCAAAAAAAAAATGCTACAGGAAACTTTCCCAAACCTGGATCTGATACCACTTGTAGTGAAATTACTTATATGTTTGCACAAAATAATTATATATCACATATAATAATAAAATATGAGAGATCACAGAGTAATAATTGATAACAACGTAGAATACTAGATAATATAGTAGAGCCACTTTGAGGGAGTAACCTCCACAATAATGCAATGAGAGTAGAATACTTAACATGATGCTCAAAGACTAACCACTACCTATTATATATAGTCTACTTAGCCATTTTTATTTCATAGTTTGACCTATCTAAGAACATAAATAAATGTAACAATAATATCAAAGAGGTATGTAAGCCACAAGTTGGCCACACCTATTATTAGACACACCAAAGGTTAAGGGTGTAACACTCTACTATGCCTCTAACCTATCACATGTATTAGGATAGGAATAGCTAACTTGTGGCTTAATTATCCCTCTTTGATGATATATGACATTTATCTATGCATTAATTTGGTTAGTAGGTTGGCATATGGAGTAACCATGGCCTAAATAGACTATATATAGGAGGTAATGGGTAATTATTTATTATCAAATTGTGAATTTTTCTCTTATTAAAACTCATGGAGGTTTACCCTTGAAGTGGCTTGTCTATTATCATATATTATGATATATTTCAGTCATATTTTGATCGATTTCTACTATTCTACTTTATTGTTGAAGTAATTTCATTACAAGTGGTATCAGAGCTGCGATTTGAGCGATCTTGTGGGTGAAACCCTAATTTTTTAAATTTGGCTATGTACAAAAAATAGTTGTAAATTTATCTAAAATTTTTTAATGGAGGTTATAAATCGTTAAATTAATCTTCCATTAAAATCTTAGATCATTTGGATCTATTTTACAAAATTTATCTCCATTTTAGGGTTTTTCATAAAATTGCTCTATAGTGCACAATTCAAAGAATTTTTCTGAGTTATTTACATTTTTGGAAAGCTTATAAAAATTTGTATAGGTTATGTTCTTTGTATTTTTTGATTTGAGGTTGAAATAAGTCCAAAATTTCTTGGTCAAATTTGGGTCAAAAGTGCTAATTAGAGTCGACATTGTAAAGCCCTTTTATGATAGGTCCACAAACTTGGGGCCAAGGAAAGGGTGTTGAAACTCTAGGTAAAAATCCTAACAAGGAAGAGATGGAGTTAGAAGGGGGATGTACTAGATCCTTTGTACTAGGCTTCTCTAACATAGATCATAAAGTGAGCTAGCTTGACTATAGTATGCAAGTCATTCAAAGTGAGGTGCAAGGCATATAATCTAATATGAAATCCATAAAAGATAATTTGGTAGATATCATGATGGATTTAAAAAATAATTAGTTAAATCATCTAGCTATCACTATTACACAACCCCACTACGGTGGTTCTCCTAACCAGTCTACTTTAAATCCAACTACATTGCCATAGAGGAACCTATTACCAAAGGTGGATATGCACAAATTTGATGGAAAAGATCCACTCAACTGGATTAACCAAATAAAGAATTTTTTTGATCTACATTAGATCCTAGGTGGATAAAAGGTTACCATGGCATCTTTGTATCTTGAACATGAACAATTCATTTGGTATCGATGGTTGTGTGCTCAAAAGAAAAAGATGACTCTTAGTGTCACCTGGTCAGTTTTTATAGAGGAGTTGCAATTACACTATGACAATAGTGTGACAGAGAATTACTTCAGCCAGCTAGGAAAATTGTGATAGACTGGCTCTGTCAAGGATTATATTCATCATTTTCAAAACCTATCCTTACGTGTGGAGATAATTTATGAAGAGAACTTGAATGACCTATTTTTGGGTAGACTCAAGGACCACATTCAACATGAGATACACATGTTTAATCCACTTAAGATTTTTGATTCTATTATCATGACACATAGAGCTAAGTAAAAATTCATATCCAAAAAGAATCATCTATTCACTCACTTCAAAGATCATAGCATATAGACACCAACATTTCTTCCACCTACCAGATTGACCCCTCAGCAAATTGAAGAGAAGCATGCAAAAGTATTATGTTTCAGTTGTGATAGCAAGTGGAGCAAAGGACATAGAAGTGTTGAGAAGAAGTTATTCTACATTAAGGGATCCAATGAAGATGAAGAATAATATGATGCCTCCAATGATGATGAGAAGAGATAGAGGAGGTACCTAAAGATTCCCAACCTACAATCTCTTATCATGCACTTGTAGGTATTAACACTCCACAAACTCTTAAGGTGGCAGGTTTCCTCAAGAAATAGAAGGTGATAGTGTTGATTGATTTGGGGAGCACACATAACTTCATCAACCATAATTTGGCCACTTGATTGAACTATTTCATCTACCCAACACCAAAATTTCAGGTCATGATTTCAGATGGTGGCACAATTAATTATTTAGGCAAATGTCATAGTATTAAACTTGCTATGGGTGAGTACAATCTTGATTCTCCTATGTTTTTTATTCCCATGGGTAGCACAAACATTGTTTTGGGAGTCCAATGGCTCACAACCTTGGGTACCATTGAGATGAACTTCCAGTAACTATTCATGCACTTTCATTCTAAAGGTAGGAAAATTAAACTACATAGATTACAAGCAAAATATCTACAATTGATTAGTTCACATTAGATGACTAAGATGCTAAAAAAGGGGCTAGAGTGAATTATTACATGATTATGTTCTATATAATTTCAACCCACACATGTATCTACACATCCTAATCTATAGATGATTCTTGATGACCACCCATTTATTTTTGGGGCTATGCCAAAAGGACTACAACTAAAAAGATAGCATGATCATGCCATTCAACTACTTCCAAGGAGTCAACCACCAAATATCAAACCATATATATATATATATATATATATATATATATATATATATATATATATATATATATATATATATATATATATAAGATTGAAATTGAAAATATGGTCCATGAGATGCTAGAGGTAGGGATTATCAAGCACATCCAAATTGCATATTCATTACCAGTGGTCATGGTATGAAAGAAGAATGGCACATTGAGGATGTGCCCAGATTATAGGGAACTCAACAAGTCAACCATCAAAGATAATTTTCCTATTCAAGTAATTGATGATTTATTTGATGAGTTACATGGTGCTAATTATTTCATAAAATTGGATCTTTGCTCAGGGTACCATCAAATTAGAATCAAGGATGAAGATATTTATAAAACAACTTTTAGAATGCATGAGAGCCACTATGAGTTTTTGATAATGCCCTTTGGTCTTACAAATGCACCATATACTTTTCAAAGCTTGATGAACACTATTTTTAGGCATTTTTTAAGGAATTTTGTGGTGGTTTTCTTTAGTGACATATTGATTTACAGTAAGACATGGGAAGCACATCTGCAACATGTGAAACAGGTGTTGATAGTTTTGGAGAAGCATCAGATTTATGTGAAGCCATCCAAATGTGATTTTGGAGTATACGAGGTAGAGTACCTAGGTCACATTATTTCCCATGAAGGTGTCAAATTTGATCCCTATAAGATCAAAGCTATGATGGAATGACCCATGCCAAAAATTCTCAAAAACCTCTGAGGGTTCCTAAGACTAATAGGTTAATACCAAAGATTTGTGAAAGGTTATGGTAGCATAGTGGCTCCACTCACTGCATTGATAAAGAAGGATGTCTTCCATTAGAATGATGCCACCACCAAAGCACTTGAGAAATTAAAAGTAGCTATGTCCACCACTCCAGTTTTGGTTACTCTAAACCTCTCAAAAACATTCACTATTGAATGTGATGCTTCTAGATTTGAATTGAGAGCAGTACTAATACAGGAAGGAAGACCCATTGCATTTGAGAGTCATTAATTCAAAGGTAAGAATATACAAAAACTTGTCTACAAGACAAAATGATGGCTAGTATTAATGCAGTTAAATAATGGAGGCCCTATCTGATGGGTAGACACTTTAAGGTGAAAATGGATCATGATAGTCTCAAATAATTTTTGGAACAAAGATTATCATCTAAGAAACAACAAAAGTGGGTAACCAAAATGTTGGGTTATGATTTTTAAATCATCTACAAGAAGGGTAAATATAATGTAGTAGAATATGCACTATCCAGATGGGATACATCCATAGAAGCATTACTTTATGCAATGTCTATGTTACAAATAGATTGGGTGGATGAAGCCAAGTTAGAATGGGAGAAAGACAAGGATACACATGTTATAATTTAGAATCTCTAGAAAGGTACTTTATCCTTTGACAAATTTGAATGGAAATTTAATGTCCTATGGTATAAGGGTAGGTTATACTTGTTCAAAGATTCAGAGATTATGCATAAGATTCTTGTGGAGTTGCATGCATCTCTAATTGTGGGACACTTAGGGTTCTTGAAAACTTATCACAGAATTAAGAAATAATTATTTTGGGAAGAACTCAATGGATATGTACAAATTTTTGTGGCAGAATGCTTGATATTCTAATATAATAAAGGTGAGATAGTTAAGACCATGGGTCTATTACAACTATTCACAATTCCTAGTCAAAGGTGGGAGGAGGTTTCCATGGATTTCATCATAGGTTTTCCTTGTTCTAATGGTAAGAATTTTATCTTGGTCATTGTGGATAGTCTTGAAAAATATGCACATTTTTGTGCTCTTTGACACCCATTTTTAGCAAGTACAATACTAGCTATTTTTCTGGAGGTAGTTCTAAAATTACAGGGAACCCCAAAAATAATTGTAAATGAACATGATCCTATTTTCACTAGTAATTTATGTACTTAAGTATTTTCCTATTTGGGTACTTAGCTAGCTCATAACTCATCTTACCACCCCCAATCTGATAAACAAATAGAAGTGGTTAACAAATGTTTATAGGGGTATCTATGTTGTTTTGTATCAGATAAATAGGAACATTGGGTTAAATGACTACCACTTGTAGAATGGTCGTATAACACATCTATTCATACCTCTTCTAAAATATCTCCATTTTTAGCACTATATGGTTACCATCCACCTTCCATCACTTCTTCATTAAAGGTGCAAACCAAGGTTTGAGATGTGGAGGAGCACATTTAGCATTAATAAGAGGTTTTGGCTAGCTTGAGAGAGAATTTGACCTTAGCACAAAACAAGATGAAGCAACAAGAAGATCAACACTGTAGTGAGTGAAACTTTGAGGTAGGTGACTAGGTATTTGTACATTTGCATCCTTACAAGAAGATGTCCTTGAAGTAACAAAAAAAGGACAACAAACTTGCTCCAAAGTATTATGGCAATTATCAAGTTTTGTAAAAAATTGGAAGTGTGGCTTACAAGCTTGAGTTACCTCATTCATCTCACATACACCTAGTATTTCAAGTTTCCTATTTGAAGAAGGTCATCAGATATAAATTTTTAGCCCAGAGATAGTTCCTAGAACTAGATGAAGAAGGATGAGTCATTTTGGAACCAAAGAAGATCCTCGAAACACATACTAAGAGGTTGAAAACTAGAGAAATTCAAGAATCTGATCAAGTGGAAGAACCTGAGCAGTGAAGATGCAACTTGGGAAGGTGAATATTTTCCATAACAACATCTAGAGCTATTCAATGTTGAGGATAATGTTGGTTTAAAGGGGAAGGGCATGATATGCCCCTAACCTATCACATGTATTAGTATAGGAATATCCAACTTATGGCTTAATTATCATTATTTGATGCTATATCACATTTCTCTATGCATTCATTTGGTTAGTAGATCAGCTTATGGAGTAACCATGGCTTAGATAGACTATATATAGGAGGTAGTGGGTAATTTTTTATCATCGGATTGTGAATTCTGCTCTTATTGAAACTTGTAGAGGTTGACCCGTTGAAGTGTCTTGTCTATTATCATCTATTATGATATATTTCAGTCATATTTGGATCTATTTTTGCTATTCTACTTTATTGTTGAAGTAATTTCATTACACACTCATCTAATGGATGATTATAAGTATCTCCCCATCATGAACCAGGTGTAATAAACTAGTGGTACTTCAAAGGAGCATGTATAGGTGAAATATGTATCACTATAGTATCTATTATGTTTTACATATGTATAATAAGACTCGATAGTCATAAATAAATAGTAGGATTATGGGTTCGTGGAAGCCATTACTAAAGGTTTTGTAGTTTCTTTGGAACAAAAATAATAAGAACATGTGTAGGTACTTAGGATATCTAAATATGGTGGGTAGTAAATAAATATTCCATGGAACCCATTATGTATCTTTGATGCAATTTTTTCTCAAGTATTATCTTCCTCATAAAGGATATTGCCTATCTATTACCTTTTTATGGAATATTAACATTAGGAAGTTTGATAAGTAATTTATTGGGTATAAACTTATCTTTCTTAAGAGGATTCTCATATGGAAATTTGGAAACTATAATTATCCTATTGGCATGAATGTATTTATATAGGGTACTACTCAAATGGTATGTATCCAAGGTCATCCTAATAACATATCAAAGATACCCATGGAAGATAGAACTAATAAAGTAGTAATCACATGTACAAGACCCACCTATAAAGGTAGTTCAATCTCACCAATAACCTATTGTGAGGTCCCATCAAATGCTTTAACTAATATATTCAAAGGATGTAAATCATGATTTATACAACCTAAATGTATAATTAATGTCATAGTACAAATGTTAACACTTGAACCATTATCAATCATAACACTACATATAGGTTGGTGATTAAGATATGCTTGAATGAATAAGGAATGAATATCTAATTCATCAACTCTAATCTCACTATAATTGAAAGTAATATACGGCCTCTAAATCATAGGAGGTATATTACACATATAGGTATCAATAATCCCATCCAATGGGTACTCATAATTAGATGGAAAAGGATGCACATTATATGGAATTTACACCTCTAAATCCCTCTTTGAATTATCTTGTAATAAATTTTTAAATATTTTCTATTTCTGATGATCACCAAGTTGTGGCCCTAATTCTTTCACAAGATCATCAAATGTAATATTTTGGTCATCGATGAGGTTTTGGATCATATTCTTTAGGGTAAAACATCTATTTATAGAGCGTCCATGTCTTTAGTGATAGTCACAATAATCATTCATATCATATCATGTGGGTAGAGGTTTACTCATATCAACCACTATAGGAGAAAGAAGAGATATAACATGACACTCTACAAGTCACATGAGTAATGAATTGAGAGACTTAGTTAAGCATGAAAGTTGTCTCCATGATTCATTAGATAACACAAGATGATTAGATGGTTGTGACACTACATTAACCATGGTGGTTATTTCCTTTAAGGGCTCAGAAGGTTTGACCTTATAACTTGGTTTGATAGTAAACTTGGTATTAGATGTAGATGTAGTTGGTGTGTTTGCTACATACTTTAGCTTATTTAATGAATTAGGCTTCATTTCATGGTTTAAAAGTTTTCTTACATCATAAAATATTTGAAATGTTTGAATACAATGGAGTCACATAAAGGATTAAGCAAACTTTGCTTGAAAATATTTTGAAGCTCTTTATCTACTATAAGATTGGTCATTTCAGCCAACATTATCTTGTACCTCAAGACATACTCATTAATAGGTTCATTGGTTCCTTATTTAATTTTTTAATTTGGGTATAGGAAACATTTTTAATAATTTTAATAGAGAAGTCTTCTAAAAACTGATTTGTAAGAGGTTTAAATGCCTTAACTAATTGAAGAGGTAAATCATAGAACCACATCAAAGCATAATGTTTTGAGACTCCTTGGAAATAATAATGTCAAAATTTTATCATTGGATTCATAATCAAGGCATGTTGAATAAAAATATTGAATATGTTTTTCATTATCACATTTTCTATCATAAAATATGAACTTAGGTGCAACAGAACTAGTTGGCAAGGGGTGAAAAAATATATCTAGTGTAAGAGGATTATGTAACACCTCTTGTGAATAAAAATCATAAGGTGATTTCATATAAATTTTTTCTATATTTGTAGCTTTATTTTTATTTTTTTTATTTTTTTGAGAGGAGTTTTCATCTCTTGGTATTGTAGGTTGGATATTTGAGAAGTCACCAAAGGAGGCATACCCATAGGTTGGATAGATATAGGCATTGAAACAAAAAATTAGGTTGAATTATGAAGGTTTACCATGTAATATGTGGAAATATTAGTTTATAGAAATAAAGGTTGAAATACATATCCCATTCCCCCATTATAAGCATGAAGTGGTAATGTGCTCAACGGGATGGTTATTGGTATATAGGAATGACACATAACTATAATAACATGATCAATAGATGAACTTGCATGTGCATTTATGCTTTTTGAAAATTTAGTTTATAATATGGTTTTTATTATTTCATCACTATATTCAATTTTTTGATTAATACACTCAAAATTCAATGTAACTACTTACACTTGCTCGTGATGTATTTTCTCATATTCATCGGTTTCAATATCAAAATATTCTTCTATGATAACCTCATCAGTATGTTTTTCATTCTCAACATTTGTATCATCATGGACCATATAATTAGGCCCTTTATTAGTTTGAGATATCTTAGGTGGTAGGAGTGGTAAATCAATGTGTTTAATAGGAAAACTTCCTAATCTATGGTTATGCCTAGATTGCATGCAAAATAATATAAATAAGAAATGAAAAAGTACAAAAATCTAAAACCCTAGCTAACTGAAAATCCTAGGAATCAGAAATGTTTGCATTCATATAGATTTACTTCAATAAATTTTTAATCCTAAAATCTAGATTATGTAATCTATGGTTAAAGAGAATAGAAATAGCTTAGGTCACAAGGATTATAAATTATTTCCATAGCAAGCCAATTAATTTTAAAATTTAGATAAATCATATACTAAATTTATTATGATGAGATATACTACAAATGGAAAAGTAAAAATATGTTATATATTGAAATGATAATGAAAACAAGATACTTATCTAGTTCTAATGCTAATACATATCTATATCTAGAACAGGCAATAAAAAGATTCTTGATTTATCATAAGATTCTAGAAAAATCCATATGTAGTTGTAGACACTTGTATTAACCTAGGACGGGTATATTGACTCTTTTATCTAGATCAAACATAGGTTTATAGTATATAATACATGTTGAAACTATATGTGAACCCCTTGATACTTATGGTTTCTATGTCACCTTCACTCTGGAGCATTCATATCTAGGTCATCCACTATCTCTCCTTGTCAAATGAGAAAACCCTACTTCTCCATCTTCTTAATGGCTATGAGAAAAATGGATTAGTGGACACATAGTGTTTATCTACCTCAAAAATATGTCTATTAATAATCATTGCCTACATATCCAATATTTTGAAGAGGGCATTAGACTTATGTAGTTATCCCTTACATATTGGATTTTATGTGCATAAGGATGCAATATGTGATAAGTATAATAGTGACCTAACTTGTAACTTGGAAAATATGGCTCTTGAATTCCTCCTTCAGTAATTTATACCTATAAATGTGTTGTCCCTATAAATTATATGTAAATAGGATAAAATAGGAAATCTTTAGTCACTTGAGTGCTTGATTGAATGCCTTTAGTAAGTTTCCTTGTGAGTTCTTCAGTATGTTCTAGGTCTATGCTAGGTGAAGAATAAATGAGGATTGATCTTGTATTTAAACTAATCTCTTTGGAGAATACCTCACATAAAATCACTTAGGCTAACCATAATAATATTTTTCATTTGAAAATTGGATGATTTTAGAGCACTGGACACTTGCATCAATGTAGGCATCTGATCGAGATGCAAGTGTTTGGGAAGAGTAAAAGTAGGTATAGGTTCAAAACTTCCATAGATGGAAGATAATTAGGTTCACAACATTTTGGAAAAGATAGAAGACTTGGGTCATTAGAATGTCATTGGCTAACTAAGATATAAGTAATTAAGCACAAAGAGATATTGTATTCGAGACTTTTGATAGCAGTAAAGGTCTAGGTGTTGAATGAAAATCCATGATATGTGTTTTCCAAGTGTACAAAATTGAGGTGATATATAATTTATAAATAATGTCTCCAATTATATGGAAAGGTAATCGATCATGTTTTGGTTTATAATGGATCATGAGTGAATATCTATAACTTTAATGTCTTACAAAAATTTGGCATCGATATGAGAAACATCTAAAAAATAGAGATAAATATCAAGGAAATTGATAATACTCTTTGTCAAACACTTGGAGCTATCACATTAGATTTAAAATTAGGTCCAAAAATACTACCTATTGGATTTAAAATTATGCCTAACCAATTTCACCATAATATTATTTTTGGGAGACCTTAGATTCATGCCATGAGGTTTGTACCTTATATATTCCATAGATTTATAAATTTTATATATGAGAGTTATGGATATTCTCTTCCAAAAAATGACTCAATCATATTATGAATATCATTCTATTATACCACCCACACAATTAACCCCATTTGATTGTATGAAAACATATTAGGTAGACAATTAAAGCATGGAACATTATCAAGCATAAATTACAATAATTTAAAAGGATACACAAAAATCATTACCAATCACTATACAACAAGAGGAAAAAATACTAGATCACACTCTTTTATCCAATTCTTAAAATCCTAATTAGACAAATACATATTGATATGGTAGTGATGACAATGACATGTAATATCTAGTAGATGAAAAATTGCATAAGTTTAATTTCAATCATGTTGATTCAAAATAATACTTATCTCATATCCTATTTATACATGTAGGAGTGGGAACATATCGAGTGAATCATGTAAAATGATACAAACCAAACACTATTATGGAAATAACATATTATAAGGACAAAGGAAAATATTTCATTCAAGGCAATCACCATTTTCATATTGTCAACACTTTTGTAGAATTGATTCGCAAAAACAACAATAAAAGTTTAAAGCATTATTTTTAAGGATAACATCACTTCAAAACAAAATTTCAAATACTCTTACTCTTCATAATGTTACAATTAATGTCAAATATCTTTACCAATAAGACCAAGCTAAACACTAGTAGATAAAAATTCCATAATGTTATTAAGAAAGTCTACTCAAACACAAATAAGAATAATTTTAAGTAGAATTAGTAGGAAAAAAATATTTCCAATAGTAAATGATGAACCTGAAATGATTATTAAAGAAAGAGTACAAAGGGAGAAATTTGAAAAAAGATTAGTTAGTACAATAGCAAAAACAAAAGGCAAAAATAAAAAATAAAAATAAAAAAAAAAAAATCAAACAAGATAACATCTTCATAAAAACATTTATTTTAAAGAACAAATAAGATGCACCAAATTAGAATAATATGGTTCTAAAACAAGTAGTTAAAAATAATTCATCCTATATAAAACGTTTGATTATCAATCTCAACATTAATGGTAAGCAATGTAAAAAGGTGGAAATTAACTCTTTTAATGATTCCAATATATGTTTCATTAAACTTATTCAATATGTAATATATGATAAAAAACATTTGGGTAATATCATTGGTCCTAAATGTGGCATTGGATACATTGAGCTTCAAGTAACACATTTTAGGTAATATTATTGGTAATACATTGATCTTAGTTGATCTTCAAGTATCAAAATTTCAAGGTTGAAAAATGGAATGATACTTGTTCATTCACATTTTAAAAGTCTAGATAAAAATTATTCACTTCAATGCAAGTCTATAAGCAATGTAGTCATGATTAAGGAATGAATTTCTTCATTCCACTTTGATCATGAAAATCAAAATCTAGATTCGTTTGTGGTTTTGTGATTTAAATATGTGTGGGTTATATATTTGATTATATTAGCAATCAATGGTCTTGACATCATTTATAGTTAACCAAACATGGTTATATACTTTAAATTAGTACATTGTGTAATATTATCCATTCATTTATAATTGTAATAATGTATCTTTTCAACTCAAGATCTTGATTGGTTATTCAAAATTTGGACTTTATTAATCTTAACTCACCACTGGTTCAAATTATTCAAGTTATTTAAAAAGGGGGCATAGTTATCCATTATCAATTACATGTTATAGGTAAATTTGGTCTTGCCTATATAGAGTTTTACTCCTCCCTGACTCTTCTTTTCAATTTTTCAATTTTTAAATTTTATCTTTAAAATTGAAAAATTGAAAAATGATTAATTCATGATTTATTGAATGGTTTGATAAATTGAGTGTCATGCAAAATTGAATTAACTTTTCAAATAAAAAGTGTGTTGTAATCACTCAAGTTTAAAGATTTCTCCTTTGCTCTATCAATTTAATTACTAGAATTAAGGTTTTTTGGGGAATGGGGAAGAATGTAGACACATAAATTTGGTGATAGTTACTTGATAATGCTAATTATTGACAAACTACAAACCTCATAACTTGCATGTAATTACACAAATCTTGTTCACCATTTATCTAAGTATTTTTATTTATATGTGGATTGACCCTTTGTTTCCCATTATTGGTATCTAAAAATCTCAATTTCAAATTCTTAAGCTACTTAAAATTATATTCATACTATTTATGTTTCAATATATGTGTCCTTAATCCTCTTAGATAGGTCCACACTATGTGAACTAGAGTACACTTAATACCTATGTCCACTTATAGTGGCTATGTCTTATGCCAAATAATAGCTTATTTCCAAAATTTAAAACATCCTTTTAGGTATTCCTAAATGTTTCATATGGTTAGTTAAGTAAAATTTTCAAAAGGTTTTCTTATAAATACATTTCAAGAGGCACTCATCTCACTTACTATTAAATTGATCAAACTTTTACCCTTCTACACATAGATAAAAAAAATCCCTATTCTCTAAAAATTAAAGATAACTCATAAGGATCCACCATAATCTAAGTTAAGATCCTTTTAAATCAATTCAAGTGTTATAAATGTCAAGTATCCAAGCCATATTATAGTTTCATACATATTGTTAAAGGATCAAAATATCACATTCACTATAGGTGGGCTAAATACGTGTGCTTAATTTCCCTCTTCATAGTATTAGATATGTAGGAAATGACTAATTATCAAAGGGGTAATTGATATCAACTCAAATGATTACACTCCCCTCTTTTCTTGTATATGTTCAATTTATCAAAGTGCCCTAAGGGTTTTAAAGACAATAGAACACAAATATCGATCTCTAAAAATTCGAACCCTAGTTGTGATATCTCATTTTACTCAACATCCCCAATTGTAACATGAGCATAAATTAATTATTATGAAAAATCAACTAGGATAATTCCATTATCAATGAACTTGAGTACATTACACTGATGTCTATTTTTAGTAGTCTTATCCATAAATATATTTTGCTTCTGCCATTGATATGTCATTTCTAAATTACAATTTCTCTATATTTTCTTGTCAACATCTTTTCATATTTGACTAGCACAAGTATGAAGTTAATGAAATATAACACACTACACTACCCTATATATATAAGGGAAAGTGAATATAATCCACAAATCAATCATATCTTAGAGAAGATAAATCAAACTAGCCCTTCCACTTATTGGTACATTTAGGCAATTGGGGTCATGATTAATATTGAATAGTTATACCCAACTAAGGGGTCTATTACCACATAATATCACTAGAGAGGGTTCCAAATCCTCTAGTCAAGAAATACCACATAAAACCCTAGCTAGGTCATATGGTTTCTAACAAATTAAATTAAATATAATCTAGTGCTCACCAAATCTTTTGGCACAAATGGGAGATAATAAACATAAACAATAAACATGTAAATAATAACTCTACTTAGTTCAATGTAGAGGTAATACTCGGCATGGAGAGAGAAATACATTCACAAGACATTATTTATGTAATTTTATCTACCAAAATATAGTAATAAGAGTTAGGAACACTTAACTTGAAGATAAACCTATCAAGACTCAATCTTTCCCTTGGTCAATGGTGATTTACAAGAGGTTGTTATGGTTCATAAGGATAACAAAGATAGGTAAACTCTAGGCTACAAGACTTCTCCTATACATCCAAACATTTCCACAAGATAAGACTCTTCTATCTAAGTATAATCCCTAAGTAATGACTCCTCAATGGGTAACAAAATAATATTATGTCCAACTAGACAGCCAGAAAAAAATTTAAAAATAAATCCTAAAAAATACTTAATGGTTTTTAAAAGAAAAAGAAAAAATTATATGCACTATATTTTGTATATATAGCCTAAAACATAATTCTTTATTAATTTAAATGACCCAAACTCAAGATATTTTGAGGAAAATATGAAAGTGTATGTGACCTCTTTATGCCAAAAAGTGAGACACACTATTATGATTTGACCTCAATTAGAATGGTGGAAGAGCAGATTGTAAATACATGTAAATGAATGATTCTCTCTATATCTAATAAAAATTGGGTAATATATATATATATATATGGATTGGTTAACTCCCAAACCAAGTTGAATAGCTTGACTTAGTCCTATAACATGCTCAATTCCTAGAATAGGGTTGACCCATTCAACTATAATTGAAGGATAGTAAAAAGGGGTTTTTGATTAGGTAGGGGATTTTTGAGGTCGTGAATTCATTGGAGGAGAGTGTAAAGGAATTTTCAAATCTTATGTAAATGTATAGGAGGGACTTGTGTTGGTTTTAAGTGGTCATATCGGGAACATCAATATTATTAAGTGCCAATGGTCTACCCGTGCCATTCTCAATTGACCTTTTAAGGCATTCACTCAAAGAGATTTAGACTCAATAGGATCCTTCAAGAGAGAAAGCATCATTAATTGATAAAGTTTAAAAATATTATATGTATACATATGCCCCACTTAAAGCTCATCATATATCACATAGTTGTAACATAAGATGGTGATTCGATAAAAGAACATAGCAAGCAACAACACTAATATATAGTATTATAAAGCATAAAATAACTAAAATTAAATGACTAAAATAAATAACTAATATATTTGTACCTTGACTTACTCTTATCATTGAATGGTTATCTATTGTGTTTGTAGTTTTGATCATGGAGGGAATAGATATTGCTTTCGATAAACCCTAAGGATACAAAACTAAAAGAGAATAAACAAACAAATGTAGGAAAGTCAAAATAATTAAAATGTTTAAGCATGATGTACATGGAAATTAGGTAGGCTAGGGTGATAAATTCTAATTTAGGACTAAAGGATCAAGCCAAAAATTTAGAGCAAATCAGGTAATTAAAACACCAAGGCTACTAAATGATCGAAAGACTAAAATAAATGTACCTTGAATAAGAAGGGTAACAAACCAAATCAAACTAAAGATACATGAAAAATGAGAATCTAACATCAATGTGAAAGTAGTAAAAATATTTACTTAAACAAATATGGGTAACATAAAAGAAAACAACATTGATGAGTGAGAAGTAATAATCCAAACTCAATCATTAATGGAAAATGTGCATGGAAGAGAAAACAACATTGGTGAGTGAGAAGTAACAATCCAAATTAATTTAAAAATGTAAAATTACATGAAGTAAAAGAAATAGACATATTTATCCAAAAAAAAGAATGATAACAAATGTTTTTAAAATTTTAAATGAAACCAATGTTAGTCTAGAAATGTAAAGCAATTGTGTAAAGATAATAATCCATAGTCACTCAAGCATACCTTTTAATTCTAAGGATAGATAAATCCAAAATAAAGTAGTTATAACATGTTGTAAGATGTGAAGAAGAGGGAATATAGAAGTGGGAAAATATATTTAGAATTTAAATTGCCTATCAAAGGGGAATGAAATGGGTATTGGGATAAATTTAGGGAAAATAAAGGTAGATAAACTCTTTATCAAAATTAGAATGCTAAAATTAAGTTTGTTAAAAAAAGAGGACTTTCAATATTAAGGACTCTGAATAACTTCTCCTAACCACACAAATCTTGGGTTATCAAATTAAGTATGAATATCATCCTATAAAGGGTGCATGCATGTAAATTA
Organism: Torreya grandis; assembly: GCA_037957365.1. Taxonomy (NCBI): domain Eukaryota; kingdom Viridiplantae; phylum Streptophyta; class Pinopsida; order Cupressales; family Taxaceae; genus Torreya; species Torreya grandis. Next base: position 421,565 of record JARHVA010007306.1, on the reverse strand, counting down.
AAATGGACCTACCTTCCCACAATGTTTTCCCCATTCCTTAGGACCTATTACAGAGTTGTCAATCTATTTTAAAGATTGGGTACTTGTATGATAAAGTAGGTACCATTATAGATAAATTTAAATTATCATATCCTAATCTATTATCCTACCACACCCTAATATACCTTAGGTTTATTATAATATCAACTGTGGAGTTTGAGCTTCGATTGGGATAAGAGATGTGTTGTAAATCACATATTTTGGTGTGATGTTGACTTTTTTTTATTTTATATTACCTTTTTTTTTAAATGATTTGGATCTCCACATATTTATGGCTTGTTGTATTTATCATCCATATGGATTCAGAGAACAAAACATGGGTGCTAAAAATTAATATCATTTGAAAAATTTGAACTTGATGGCTAAGAAAAAGGACTTAGAGAGGATGGTGTCTAATAGTCTTGTTTATTCATGGTAAAGAAAAGTGTTATCTTAAATTGAAAATTATTTTATTCAAATTGAAATGAAAGGAAGGGAAATAAATGGGAAATAAACATGAAATGATTTGAATTACCTTAAATCACAAAAATTTAATAATGTGAAAGTGATATAATGATAGGTAAGTATGATTCCTTATCATAAGAATGGATGTAAGTGTAGGAAAACATGCTAACATAGAATTTATATAAGATTTATCTATAAAAAAAACTTGAGGCTGAGAATATGGAATCATAAACTTGTAATCATATCTAAACATTCTAAAAATGACACTCATTTGGGAAAATTATTTGAAAGAATATGTAGATTTTGTGAGTAAATCCTAGTCCTATCCATGGTCTTACACTGTAACTCATAAACTAAAAACCCAAGCAAGTGTAAAATGTGAAAAATGGTATTTGTGAGGAATGCCTAGTTATATCCATGGTCTTACATTTTAACTCACAAAATAAATAAGAGAAGGAAAAATATTTTGAAAATAAAAAACTTATGATCAAAAGAAGAACAAAACATGAAAAAATAGATGTATGAAAGAAAAAACTATTATTTTTTGCTCCTTATCATGAAACACCCTTGAGATTAGGCATTCCATGAAAAGGGGAAGGTGGAGATAACTACAGACATTCATCCTCCATTTTAGGATTGATATAGAATCATCCCAGAGCATGACTATGGGCATTGGACTTCACAAATAGAGTCTATGTGAATAGTCTCTAAGAAATGCACTATTACCACTGTAAGTTCAATACAATGTAATTCACACAAGTTAAATATGGTTATGAATATTTAAGTTTTGGGATTATTATTTCTAAATGAAATGGGAAAGTGTATTTAAATTCCACTAAATAAAAACAAAAGAGAGGGAGTGGTAAGGAAAAAAGGAATCATCCAGGTCTAAAATGATATCAATGTAATGGTCATTAAACCAAGCGACTTTATCATAATTATACCACTATAGACCAAGTTTCACTAGAGTTATACCTCCAAGAACATATAGTGGGGATATTTTGAGAGAAATAGGAGTATGACTTCAACGTAATTTCCTAATAATGATGAGTACTAGGGGTTTATTATCAAAAACACATAAACACCATATGAGAATTCGTAATTAGGCACACAAATTATCAACACTACATAAAGTGAAATTAAAGAACTCAAAAAGAGATTATAATAGCTAAGCACATCATAACCACAACATACATAAAGTAACAAAGTGTTAATCCAATTAACCTGGCACTAATGATCATTTTGTAACTAAAATTTTGGTTTTCTCTCTGTATTACTATTTTTAGTAATAAAAACCTAAAATCTAAATAACATCAAATAGATAGGATAAAGAGATAATCAAATGTTTGAAATGAAATATCTTACCATCATTTTACCTCTTGTATCTCCCCTCCAAGATTTCCAAACTTATTTTGATGTAAAATATGTGAATTATTGGATTACTTGAATTATGCTTGACAATGGCTTCAATGGACTATTTTATCTTGATAATGGCTTTGATGAATGTAAGAAGGGTATTATGGATGCAAGTTAGAAATTTATAAGTTAGTTTTCATGGAGGTATTGTCTTGGTTATATAAGAAATGGAGGGAAGAATCAATGGCTCAAATGTAATTTTGAGCCATTAAGATCAATGGCTAGGATATTTCCAACGAATTTTTAATTCCTTCAAAATCTCTAGAATAAATAATTCTAGAGGGAAAAGGGATAAATTAGAGGATATTTATAGAATTATCTAATTCTATAAATATATATTAGGGGTTAGGGGTGTAAGAATAGGTAGTTAGAAGGGTGGTAGATGGGTAGGTAAATAAATTGTATTTTTAAATTGGCAAGTGGCTTAAACGGTAGGTTAGTAGGTATAGTTAGTAAACTAATAAGGGTGATTAATTGATTGGAGGGATAGAATAAGGTTTATAAGATGCAGGAAATAAGGAATAGGATATTATTTAATTAGCTAGGGAATATAGTTATAGGTTAAGTTAGTATAATTATTAAAATTATCAGGGTGAGTAGATTTAGGTGCATACATTTTGGCCCTCTTTGAAAGGGAATTACGAGTGGATAGGATAAAAATAAGTAATGGTATTTCAAATAAAAATCATAATCATGTGTGGAAACAATGTTATATGGATTTAGTACATATGATTCCCTCTTTAGAGAGTATGTAGTGAAAACTGACTTGGATGGTCACTCGAAAAAATGTCCCAAGGGTGGGATGAGACCAAAATGATAAAATGGGGTTGGGTTCCCCAAGTAATGTTGTAGCTATAATTGAGATTCCCCAAGTTTAGAGATAAGGAATTATGAGAGATGGGTTCATCCCTATTGTTGCGAATCTAAATTTAGGAGCACATTATGATCCAAAAGCCTCTTGGTACTCTAGAAGATAGGGAGCCACATTGGCCTATGGTTTTTGGATGGTACATTTCACTAGGTGTATAGAGAGGCCACATCAAAGAGATGAGATTTTATAGATAGGCATTTGATAGTTTTCATCCAGAGCTTATCATATGGATTCCTTACAAGGGACTTTAGTTTGGCTAGGATAATGAAGCTAAGGTGACTCAAAATATACTCATTGAGTTTTAATTGATAGGTTAGAGACATTTCATTATAGAGCAATACATACGTGATCATGTGTAGATAAAGTTTAGGATCCCTAGGATATACTAGGTGAGGAGCATATTTTTTCTAGGAGTGACTGGGAGAGGCCATAGTGGGGTAGGCCAGTAGATAGAGCTCTTTCCTATGTGGATTATGATAGCCTTAGCCTAGTCCTATCGGATTTCTATAATCGATTACCATATCTAGGGGTGATAGTAACATACACAGCATGGTGGGCTCAGAGGGTCCCATTGAGGTTACTTAGATATAGGGCTATGGTATGGAAGGGAATGGTTAGGAGAGTGTTACATACACAAGTGAGGTTATAGAGTAGGATATAGATGCCAACACAAGATGCTCAAGATGGACAAAGAGGTCCAGATGTCATGGATGTATATGGGGGTAATGGAGATTAGGTACAAATGATAGGATAGGTAGGAGGGAGTGAGACTCAGGATGGGGGTGGAATTACATAGGTTGGAGCCAATGGGAGTAAGTATGGTATAATACCATCCTAGTAGCCTCTGACTAAGGATGAGATATCTTTTTTTATCATGCCTCTAAACACAAGTTTAGGCATGGATTTTAGAGATAGTTAGGATTACTAGAGAGAGGGCTCAACTACAGGCTTAGACAACATAGAGGGATGGGTAGTTATTCTAGGCTTAGACATAGGTCATTGGTTTATAGGGATATATCACTTCATTGCATGTTTAGATAGTTATGCTTCATATCTAGATCCATAGCTAAGATACACATATTACAGGTTATTAGGCACAGATTAGCTAGATGTAGACTCATATTATAGATCTAATAGGAGAGGTGGAGGTGACTGATAGGGCCAAGGAGGAGGAAGACATAGTTATGTTAGCAAGGGGAATAGATGGAGTGATATGAAACATTATGAGGCTAATGTGAAAGGCACAGTATTATAGGGATTTTTATGAGGTGGCATTGCCACTAGGATAACATATATTTACCCTTAGATCCATCTCATCATAGTTCATTAGTTCTTAACAAGACCTCTAGGAGCCTAGCTAAGACTTATATAGATATGGATTTTGTTATTTTGTATCCCATTTACACCCATGGGGCCTTTACATTGTATATATTTTTGACATGGAATCCATGTGGACATTTTTATATATGATGGTATTTTTTAGATGATGTGATATATTATGATGATGATTATGCTTATGGTTTTTTTGATATGTATTAATTATGGATATTTGTATGATATTGATGTGATGGATGTATGGATTAGATAAATTAGGTAGATGTATGGTTTTATTTATATTATGTGATGCAGTGGATGTATATATGTTATGTAATTTTGATGCCATGCTTATTGATTTATATGTTATGTATGTGTTTCATGAAAATGATGTGATTATTATGATATTATGGTAGATGATGTTTTATATGTTGATGGATATGTTAAATAGATTAGATGGATGTCAGATATGGATTTAATTGATGAGATATATAGATGTTTAATTATGTGAGGATGATTTAGGGTTAGTAGGTGATATGTTATGTGATGATTTTTAATGAGATACTGGTTTGTTTATGGATGTTATGGTATAAATTTTATATGGATGTAATGTTAATGAGATGGTAAAATGAAATAAAATGTATAACAATGTGATAAATAAGGATTAATCCATTGTTAATTGTTATGTCTCATAACTTGGGTTTAGGGTAGGAATCCTCCTTCACTAAGGAGGTAGGATAGTGATGGGATGGGGGATAATTAGGTTTAGATAGGATGGTGATAGGTTAGATAGGATAATTGGTAGGATTGGGGGAAATGGGATTGGTGGAAATTTTAAAGCCATTGATAATGTATGCAATCTATTTTAATATTTCACCAATGAATAATTATGTGCTAATCACATAATAAAAGTTAAAGGTACATTCAATCGAGGTGCATGGTGGAACTTTTTTATTGAAGTGACTTTGCCCAAAACAAGTTTGAGAGTCACTTAGACCATCTTTATTCCCATAAAATTTAACAATATAAAATAAATACAAAATGATGACAAGACATATTAAAATAAACAAGATAATCTAATTAATATGTACAAAGCTAAATAATTAATCAAACATCCACACATTTATATATACACTTGGGACAATCATAAGATAAAAGAGACAAAGGATAAGGATAAAAAAAAAGGGATATACCAATTGATAATGAGGTGATTATGGATAAATTTCATAATGATGAGAAGGAGATATGTACATGGGTATGTTGTGCCCAAAATTATTATATATTAGAATAAGAATACAACCAAATTTAGAAGTAACCATTTATGGGGATTAGGATAATTGATCAAGATTCGGTGGCATAGTGTATGAAAAACCACAAAGTAAAACCTATTCTTATCCCTTATATAGTGATAAAGTTAGTGGGAAGGTGTGGATCATGGTTTTGGGATAGAAAGAGATAAATGAGGATAGGATTTTCTTGAGGCTAAGAGGAGACACACTCATCAAAGAGGATGTGATGGGGTGATAAGATGAAGGATATATATATAAAGATGTGATAATATTGGGGATATATATATATATATGGATAAAGAGACTCTAAAGTTCACCCTAATAATAAACACACCCTTTGCACAACAAGTAATGACTTGTCTCCCATTGAAAAAATTTGCCTTTTGTTGTTGAATAAAAACTATAATAGATGCTCACTTTTAAGACTAGGGTTAAAGATGGGAGAGTGGAGTAGAATGAAAAGGGAAATGTGGGATGGAAATGGATATGCCCCGAAGAGTGGGTACCCATAGATGGAGGTAAAGTGGAGACTATTAAGTATAAAAATTCTTTAAATGCATCATTTTTATTGGGTCATCAAGATCTTCACCATCTAGTGTATCTAACTTGTAGCATCCAAATCCAAACATAGAAACTATTATATATAGACTAAGCCAATTGGCTTCAAGTTTTTCCTTATTATCCATGTCTACATTGGTATTTTTTTAATTCACTTTTAAGACTAGATCTCTAACCTCAAACTCTCAAGACTATATCTTCTTACGATATTAGCCTTTTAATCTATTTTGATATGCTCATAGGCGATTTATGGCCCTTTGACACTTTTCATATAGAATCTTTAGTTATTGTAGCCTTCCTTGTCTAAAATTTTGATCAATGATAATGCCCCACAATGAAATACATAAGGAAGGGAGCTCTACTTTCATAGGCAAGATATCTTCTATACCATATACCAATGAGTACAGAGTGTCCCTAGTGGGTGTTCAGACAGTTGTTCAATAAAACCAAAGTGCAAGATATATTTACAAGTGCTAGTTCCTTCCTACATCATTAACCATTTTATTGAGAATTTTGATAAGATTCTTATTTTTATCTTTAGCATATCCATTCCCTTGGGGGTAATAAGGGGAAGAAAAATGTTTCTTGATATGGTACCACTTGCATAGGGCCTTGACATCTTGATTTTTGAAGGAATTGTTGTTATCATATACGATGGTGGCAAGAATACCAAAATGGCAAATGATCTGATTTAGGATGAATTTAAAAATATGGATACCTATAGTGTATGTAAGTAGCATTGCTTCTACTCATTTGGTGAAATACTCCATAGTAGTAGTAATGAATTTGTGTCCATTAGAAAATGTAGGATTTATCTTTCCAATTAGATCAAGTCCCCATAAAGAAAACAACCATGGACACATAATAGGTTATAATTCTTATGTGGGTACATGGATAATATTGTCATGTTTTTGGCAAGATACATATTTCCACACATACTAGTAGGCATCGTATTCCATGGTAAGCCAATAGTATCTAGTCCTAAGAAACATTTTAGCCACCATAAATACCATCATGGATCTCTTTGATCATGCAAGAATCCTATTCTAAGTTTAGGAATCTTAATAAAGTCCCACCATAACCTTTATGATAAAGCATACTACTAAGGATAGTATAATAAGAGGTACGATGGATGAAGGCCTTATTTTCATGGCAATGGAGGTTAGGTAGAAGGATATTATCATGGAGATAGTTTAGGGTATTATTTCAATACCTATTCCTCCTATTTCCTTGGTTGGTAATTATTTTTTATGCCTATACTCAAGCTATAAGGAACTCAAAAAGTGACTTATCTATATAAGACAAGATAGTTGAATCCAGGATAGTGAGAATGATCTATAGGAGAAAATCTACCCTTGGATCATCCCAAGATAGTGAGAATGATCTATAGGAGAAAAGTTACCATTGGATCATGTAAATTTTTTATTGTAGGGTTCTCTAATAAGGTTTTATTACCTTTTACATGCATTATAAGATCTTTTAAGTGTTTCCTCAAGTTTGATAAGTTATGTTCACCATGACTGTGTTTTGAGTCAGATTGACTACTCCAGGTATGATAGGTAAAGTGATGTGTTTGAGCCCTTATGACAAGATTTGATGCATATAATGAATATATTGATGTTATTTGAGAACTAATTATTCTATTAAAGCTTTTTGGAATGTGGAGAAATTGTTTGAGGTGTTGAGATAAGGAATCCAAAAGGGATTGTATAGCTATGTATGCACAGTGTGAGAGTGGTCTGAGGAATCGGTCTATTATACCAATGAATGATTCTATAACAAGTGATCCAAGCAACATTTCAAGTGATAATTTGGGTGACGATTCTACCATAATTAGTGACAAAACTTTTGGGAGCTATAACTTTTGCACCATAGCTCTATTTGAATACCCATTTGAACCATTGGAAAGCTAAGAATGAGGAGAATGTTGTGAGATGGCATAGAGCTCATCTCAGTAGGTTTTGATCACTAAAAACTGAATGTAAGTTCCCCAAATTTTAATTTTAGTAGTGTAGTCTAAAAATAGTAATTCCTTGAATTTTGTATTGTTATAAATCATGGAAGTCAAACCACATAATCTCCCTCAATATTGGTGACCTTCCACTTCCTCCTCCTACCTTAAAAATGTGTGTAAATGATGATGTAACCCAAAAATGAAATTAGACATCTCTTCTCATAGATAGGCATATGTTTGGATCTACAAATTTAATCAATAAGACATCTCTTCTCAAAGATAGGCATATGTTTTGATATACAAATTTGATTAATAAGACATCTATTCTCAGAGATAGGCACATGTTTGGATCTGAAATTTTGATCAATAAGGCATCTCTTCTCAGAGATAGCATTATTACAATTATGTTATTCATGTTTCTTGAATTATCTTTCATCCAAAGCTCCTGAGTTTTGGATCAACAAGAGAAATAAATATTGGATGTTGATATATAAGACTCATAGTACATATCCATGTGAATTATATATCTTGGAATCACTTTAACAAGTGTTAAACATGAACATGTACAATACTATGCTTTGATTGTGTTTGACCAATCTAAGTGGTCCTATTACAGAGTTGTTTTTGGATGCTTAGAGATTGAGTGGTGATGTCCAATGGACATAGTAAGGTTATCAGTTTCATTAATGATATATTTATGTAAATTTTTGAGTGGTTTTTTTGATAAAAGTGATTGTATACTTCTATTTTGTAAGATAGACTTTTTTTTGTTTTTAGGCCTAATGGCAAGTAGATTAAATGACTTGGTTCAAGTGGTGAGTTAAATTTATAGGTGTTATGGACCCATGTGGGAGTGAGAAAGGATATATTTAAGTTGTGTTTGATTTTTATTAAGTGTTGGTTAAGGATAAAAGTGGTCCAAGAGGTCTAAGTTGCAACATATGCATGAATAGAAATAAATTGCTTTAGGTCTCATCAAGGCCTAATTGAGCTTTGGGGCTAAAGAGGTATGACTAACCTATGGAATGGATTTTCTCACCCATGTAATGTATGTGTGAACCTATTAAAAGTGTAAAATAAGTGTGACAAGTATCTTTGCTGACCAAGATAGGTTAGATAAAGAGTGTGGTATAAGGGAAAGGCTTAATTGGCCTATTTGGACTAGGTATGTATGAGTGGACTTAAGTGAAGGACAGAGCCTTTGAAAGAGAAGGAAAAGGTCATTGAGGATCATTAGTTAAATAAGATTAGTTGTACATATTTTATCAATTTTATGGACACATAGGTCATTATACTTAATGAGCCTAGAGGAGGCATATTAAGAAAAGGAGCCTAAGTGGCTTGTATGAGGTAAAGAGGTTTGTTTTTAGGTGTTAGAACAAGAAAAGTCCATGATTAGGTGTGTCAAACATCATCTTAGAGGGGGATATTAGTTTTGAGGTGATTGAGTTGGTGCTTGATCATCTAGGGGGTTGTATCCTCCATGATAGCTAGTGTTACTTAAAGGTTAAGTGGGTGCTTGACTAAATTGAGGGGTGAGTGCTCCTTGATCAATTGGTGCTAGTCTAAATTTAATCTTATCATTATAGGATAGTTTTGAGTATATATCCATTTGGGGCTATCACATGACCATAGGAATAAATTTTAGAGGCCTAAATAGCTCTAAGGATGTGGGGGGCATAATTTTCATGTTCTCCACATGTAAGTGGAATATTCCTTGTATTCTTAATTTCTATGTATTTCATATTTCATGGATTTAGTTGTTAGATGCCTTTTCCCATATTAACTTCCCTATTTTTAGGAAGCTAGTTATTTTTTGGAAAATGGAACTCCTTCCTTGTTGAGTGGAGTTAGTTGTGATCACATTCTTTTGGGAAAATGTGCCCTTAGAAGGTGGAGAGATGGAAATGGTAAATTCCTCTATGGGAGAGCTTTTGGATAAGCTTGATGAGGTCGAAGAGGGTTGTCACATGTTGGATAATGCTTATTTTGGATAAGCATTGCATAATTGCTCCTCTTTTTGTGGATTTTATTCATTTTCTTATATATACAAGGTGTGGTGTGGCCTTAAGAGGTTGATAGTTTATTTGAAGGGTATGGAATTGAGGATCATAGTCAAAGTGTAGGTGTTTTTGAAAGTGCAAGTGTTCATTACAAGGTGTACTTTATCAACATGTGAGATACAACAAAGTGCAGGTGTAGGTGAAAGCACAAATTTTTGTGTAGTACTTTTTATAAGAGATTTTTCTATCTCTATGATAGTTCATTGTAATCTTATTTTAGAGTACTTATTTATTTGATAACTTTCATTGGTGGATGTAGCCCACATTGGGTGAACCATGTTGGATTTGTGTTATTTGTGTTATTATTATCTTGATCTCATTTATGCTTTCATATTAATGGAAAATTAATAAATTCTTCTATGATGCATTTTATGTCATAGATTTAGATCTAGTTTATTGTAATAGTAGATTTGGATTTAAGTGTTTTATTCCTAACAACTGGTATTAGAGCCATTAGTTGTGTGTTTTGCTGAAGTGGTAAATTATAGGAAGGTTATTAGCTTGAGTGGGAGATATGGGAGAAGAGATCAGATTTAGAGTTGAGAAGTTTGATGGTAATCATTTTGGTTTATGTAAAATGTAGATGGAAGATTACCTATATCATAAGGAACTTCAACTCCCCTTGGAGGGGAAAGGAGGATAACCTATAAGTGTGAGTGATGCAAATTGGTCATTACTTGATAAGAAGGCATTAGGAGCCATATAGTTATGCCTTGCATCTTCTATTGCATTTAACATTGCAAATTAGATAACTATAAAGGATCTCATGGATAAACTAGGGAAGTTATACGAGAAACCTTCAGTTTTTAATAAAATATTTCTTATGAAAATATTGTTTAACATGAAAATGTATGAGAATGGTTCAATTGCTAATCATCTTAATGATTTTAATATGGTTGTAAGTATGCTCAATTTAGTTGGAATTAAGTTTGATGATGAAGTTAGATACTTGCTAATCTTATGTTCTTTTTTTGATCGTTGGGATAGTTTGGTTATGGATGTCAGTAATGCAGTCCCTGCCAAGGGAAGCTTAAATTTTGAGGATGTTGTAGGTGTGATCCTTAGAGAGGAGATGTGAATGAAAATCACCAATGAGTCATCCTCAAGTAATGATTTATCCATTGATACTAGAGGGAGGTAAAAGGACAAGAGTAAAGGCAACTAAGGAAAGTTGAAAGGTAGATCTAAGTCTAGATCTAGATCCATGATGATATGTTAGCATTGTGAGAAGAGTGAACACTCAAAGAATTATTTTTGGTCACTTCAGGATAAGAATTCCAACAAGGAGGAAACAAATGAGGTAAATGTGACATTATTCAAATCATTTCAAGATGCCTTAATTCTTTTTATGGATATTTTTTTGGAGTCTTGGGTATTAGATGTAGGGGCTTCTTTTCATGCCACCCCACATAAGCATTAGTTTACTAATTATGTTCAAGATAATCTAGGACATGTATATCTTGGTTATGATGAACCATGTGAGATAGAAGGGAAAGGTTATGTTTAGTTTAAGATGTATAATGGGAACACATGGACATTTAAGGATGTTAGACACGTGCCTATGTTGAGAAAAAATTTGGTTTTAGTGGGGCAATTGGATAGTGAGGGGTGTTCAGTATTGTTTACTACAAATTTTTTGAAAGTTACCAAAGGTGCTCTTGTGATATCATGAGGTAAGAAAGTTGTCACTTTGTATTTGACTAGTAGTGTTGATTCTATTGATTTAGTTGCTACACATGGAGATGTAACTATGTGGCACTATAGACTTGGTCATATGAGCCATATGGGCATGTAGATCTTAAAAGATAAGTTGCATAGATTAAAAGATATAGATCTATACTTATATGAAAATTGTGTATGAGAAACATAAGTAGGTTAAGTTCTTGAAGGTTAGACCTATAAATAAAGATTGCAAGTTAGATCTGGTACACTTAGATGTATGAGGACTAGCTCAGGTATCTTTTATTGGTGGATATAATTATTATGTTACTTTTATAAATGATGCAACTAGAAAAGTTTTGGTTTAATGCATTAAAAATAAATTTGATGTATTTGACACTTTTAAGAACTGGAAAGCCTTGGTTGAGAATGAAAAAACTCTCAAGTTGAAATGTCTCAAATCATATACTGGAGGTGAGTATTGTAGTAATGTTTTCTTTGATTATTGTTCTAACAATGGAATTTGTAGGCAAAGGATAGTTTGAGTAACTCCAAAGTAGAATGGGGTATTTTAAAAGATGAATAGAACAATAATGGAATGTGTTAGGAGCATGAGGATAGTTTTGGGTAGAAACAGTTAGTATGATAGTATATCTGATTAATAGAGGACCTTATATACCTTTGGATGGAGGCATTCCAAGACAAGATTGGTCTAGTAAGAATGTAGATTATTCTTTTCTTAGTCTTTGGATGTGAGGATTTTGCTTTCATTAAAAAAGGGGATAGGACCAAGATAGAGGCTAAATTACAGAAATACACATTTTTTGGTTATGGTTAAGATGACTTTGGTTTCCATTTATGGAGCATTAAAGATAAGAAAATATTTTGATCTAGAGATGTAGTCTTTAATGGAAAATTCAAGTATAAGGATTAGTTGCAGGAACAGGAGCAGGAATAGAAAGAGTACATAGTATTGGATGACATTATGGATGGAAAAGTATCTAATTATTTAGTTTAGGAACCTTCTACACAAGGACCCCAAACTCCTATGGTAAGAAGGTCTTTTAGGGTAAGAAAATCACTTGAATGTTTTTCTCATTCTTTAAATTATTTATTACTTACTGACAATGGAGAGCCAGAGTGTTATGAGGAAGTAATGTAGGTAGATGCTAAGTTGAGATGGGAATAATCCATGGATGAAGAGCATAGATCTCTCATGGAAAACCAAATGTCGGATTTGATTAGGCTACCCAAGGGCAAGAGTGCATTGTCGAATAAGTGGATCTTTAGAATCAAAGAAGAGGATGAAGGGATAAAATGGTATAAGGCCAAGATGGTGGTCAAGGGGTTTACACAAAAATTGCATATTGATGTTTATCATATTTTCTCTCTTGTTATAAAAATGACTTATATTAGGATTGTTCTTAGTTTAGTTATAGTTGAGAATTTTCACTTAGAATAGTTAGATGTGAAAGCTACTTTTCTTCATGGTGATTTGGATGAGAGTTGTATATGATGTAGCCACAAGGTTATGATGTCAAAGGGAATGAGAATTATGTGTGCAAACTAAAGAAGAGCTTGTATGGCCTGAAACAAGCTCTATGGCAATGGTACAAAAAATTAGATTATTTTATGTTGGAACAAGAATATCAAAGGTGTCATTCTGACCATTATATGTACATCAAACATTTTGATGATGGTTACTTTATCATATCATGATTATATGTCAATGACATGTTAGTTTAAGGAAAGAACATTCAACATACTCATATGATCAAGGAATAACTTAGTCACTCCTTTTATATGAAGGTTTTGGGTACTACAAAGTAAATCCTTGGTATGAATATTTCTCATAACAAGAAGGAGAAGAAGTTGATCTTATCCAAATCAGAGTATGTGAAGAAAGTCTTGGAAAGGTTTAGCATGTTGGATGATAAATTTGTTGGTACTCCTTTGGTAGACCACTTTCAATTATAAAAGGAGCAGTGTCCTAAGATGGAAGTTAAAAATCTTAAGATGTCCAAGGTACCTTACTCATCGATAGTTGGCAGCTTGATGTATGTCATGGTTTTTACTAGGTCAGATATTTCCTAAGTAGTAGGAGTTGTGAGCAAGTATATGAGTGATCCATGTTATGAGCATTGGTAGGCAATGAAATGGATTATTTTGTATTTGAGAGGAACCATTGATTTTACATTATTTTATGGTGGATTAGATACCAATTTGCATGGTTATGTGGACTTGAATATGGTAAGGGATATTTATAGTATGAGAAGTACAATAGGATATATATTTACTATTGTAGTTATAGTGGTTAGTGGATTTATAGGATACAGAAGGTTGTGGCTTTGTCAACCACAGAGGTAGAGTATGTTGTTACCATAAAGGCTAGCAAGGAGATGATTTGGTTATAGGATTTATTTCAAGAATTGGGGCATGAGTAGGAAGTTAAGATACTACATATTGATAGTTAGAGTGTTATTCATTTGGCAAAGAACTCCACTTTCCACTCAAGGATGAAACACATTTAGTTACGTTATCACTTCAATGGGATAGCTTTAGAGGAGAACTTGGTAAAGTTGGAGAAGATTCATACTATCCAGAATCCTATGGATATGATGACCAATGTGGTCACATTGGACAAGTTGAGATTATGTTTAGATTTGGTTGGCCTTAGTGGTCATGGAGTAGTGATAGATTATGTTCAGAAGAAATGGTCTCCAAGTGGGAGATTGTTGAGTGTGGAGCCCTTTGGGGCTATCACATAACCATAAGAATAAATTTTGGGGGCCTAAAGACCTCCAAGGATGTGGGGGGAATAATTTTCATGTTCTCCACATGTGAGTGGAATATTCCTTATATTCCTAATTTCTATGTATTCCATATTTCATGGAGTTAGTTGTTAGATGCCTTTTCCCATATTGAATTCCCTATTTTTAGGAAGCTAGTTATTTTTTGGAAAAGGGAACTCCTTCCTTGTTGAGTGGAGTTGGATGTGATCACATGATTTTGGGAAAATTTGTCCTTAGAAAGTGGAGAGATGGAAATGGCAAATTCCTCCTTGGGAGAGATTTTGGATAAGCTTGATGAGGTGGAGGAGGGTTGTCACATGTTGGATAATGATTATTTTGGATAAGTATTGCATATTTTCTCCTCCTTTTATGGATTTTCTTTATTTTATTATATATACAAGGTGTGGTGTGGCTTTTAGAGGTTTATGGTTTATTTTTAGGGTGTGGCTTTTAGGATTAGAGTCAAAGTGTAGGTGTTTTACAAAGTGCAGGTGTTCATTACAAGGTGTGGTTTAGCAAATTTTGAGATACAATAAAGTCCAAGTGCAGGTGAAAGTGCAAATTTTTGTATAGCACTTTCTACAAGAGATTTTTCTATCTCTGTGAGAGTTCATTGTAATCTTGTTTTAGATTACTTATTTATTTGAGAAATTTCATTGGTGGATGTAGCCCACATTGGGTGAAATATGTTAGATCTATGTTATCTATGTTATTATTATCTTTCTCTCATTTATGATTTCATATTAATGGAGAATTAAGGAATGTTTCTATGATGCATTTTATTGCATAGATTTAGATATAGTTTATGGTAATAGTAGATATATATTTAAGTGTTTTATTCCTAATAGATAGTAGTCCATGTGCATGGTTTAGTGGGTTTTATCTCCCAAGAGGGTTACCACATAATCTCTTGTGTTAGTTTTGATTTTTCATATCAGGGTTCTATTGGCCAAAATTAGACTACATATGAAATTTTTACTTGGATGGATCAGACCACTCTCTTGAACCCTTCAAAATCCTTCTACCCCCATGACTAGTCCCTTTGTGGTCCTAAATTGATGATGCAGTATAATATTCTAAGAGGCCCTAGTGTAGTGTGAGAAGCTAAGTAGAGTTTTGGTTGAGTGTGTGATCCAATAGTGAGAGGAGGAGACAAACATCATGACCCTACCACATGTCACTTGAAATATTTTGAAATGTTTTAAGTAAGCTTTAAGGTGAATCTAGAAATTTTGAAGAAAAGGCCAATAAACAAGCCTAGAATTGCAAGAGAAGGTCATCCCCTATAGGTTATTAAGGTAATAAAGATGTTTTTGAAGCTTAGAGGTATCATGGTAAAGTGTCAATGCCTCCTATTGTCCTCTTGAAGAAAGAAATATGACTATCACAAGCCTAGAGAAACCTAACTGTCTTAACATGTTGTGTAGGAGTGAACATGTTAGTTTGGTTGTGCATTTAATAAATGTACTTGGGAAGTCAACCAAAGTTGAATGATTACATGAAAATGATGTATTTGTGCCATTAATATCCCTTGAAAGTTTGGTGTCTTTGTGTGTTTCCTATCTCAATATATAAGCCTTAAAAAATTATCTAGTAGTGTGGGATATGTTAGGGGACATCAAATTAAAGCCATAAGAAATAGCCATTTGAATTAAAAAATCTCTAGAAAGATATGAATTGAATTTATGGCTGCCAAGTGTCAAAACCTTACTCAATAAGATCAAGGATTGATGGAACATGGGTGATAGTGAAGTCAATATGTCAAAGTCCCCTCAATCAAGATCGATGATGCATATCCTTACGTACAAATTTCAATCGATGATCTATGTTAAAGAGTAGGGTTAATAAGTTAAGATAGATCTATAATACACATTTAATCATATAAATGTATATATAATAGCAATCACAAATTCAATAGTTTAATGGATTTTAAGATTGAATGTAATGGTGTCATGTGTCACAATCATGGTAAATTAGCATATCAATGGTGTGTATTTGATCATGTAGATCAAAGACCAACAATGTGCATTCAACCATGCAAATGAATATCGATTATGAAAATTGATTTAATAGGTCAATGAGATTAGATTACATGTGAGGATACCGTGTGGCATAAGGTAATTAACTAAATAGAGATTGATAGTATGGTCTATAAAATGCACATGGGGCTACCAAGTGTCACAATCTCAAAAGCCCATATCAAAGATCAATGAAAAACATTAAAATTAAAGGCCAGGAAACTCCCATGGAGATTGATGGAGTGAATTTGATCAAGTTTCTATGGGGTATGAAATGAAGACATGTGTCTGAATTGATAATGGTAATATTTTAAATTTTAATTAAAAACATGGCAAGGAGATGTCACATAGGCAGACATGTAAAATCAAAAAAATTGTGCACCCAAGCATGCAAATGTATAAATACAAGATCAAACTATGATTTTGGTTACTAAATCAAATTCTTAAAAATTTTATGCCACCATTAAAGCTTAGTTAAGACCCATAGTTTGAATATTTAGAACCTACAAGCCCTATTTTATGAGGTTACATTATTGTATCAAGACTGTGTTCATTGTTATTTAAAAGGGATCCACATGTACAATGAGTTCTTGGCTTCCATAATGGTTTTGTGAGTTTCATTGTGGCATTTTGAAGTTGTTCATGATTCCCCTTTGTTTGATGTGTGGTTGTTTTGATGACCAACAAGGAGACAGACCTATAGAACCATGGTTTCTTACATAGTCAAATACATTTCAAGTTATAAAATTGTAATAGAGGTGTAGGAGCTTTCATAGTCTAAGGAAAGATTTAAAAACTCTCAAAAAGCAATTCATTATGCTCTCAGGTCCTCAATGTGGAAATAGGGGGTAGAATAGGTCTATTTAAACCTAATAGAGATCAAAAGTGGGCTACTAGATGTTCGAATGAGATGGATATGTCAAGTAGTAAGGTATCTATGGAAAACCAACAAGGGAATTGATTTTCCATTCCATGGAGACCTATAGTAAATTTCAACAAGCACTATACAATCAAAAAGATATTAATGGATTGTAGAGGAGGGTTTTCAAGGTTGAAGGACCTTCACGATAGGTTTTAATGTATTGTAATGATAGGAAAAATGGTCCTATACCTTGATATGTTTGAACCTACCAAGTTCACCAAGAGAGTTTCCTAGATACTCATGCTACAATCAATTAATCCTATAGCTTACCCTCAATGCAAGCTATAGCCAAGGGTGAGGAGTATGATACTCTTGGAGAAACATACATCGCATGGAGATATTAAAGAGGAGGGTGTGTTATCAAGAAATGGTATAGAGGATTAAGAGTAGTATGGTAAGAGGATGATAATATACTTTATATCAAGATCATTTTTCAAAAACCAAGCTAGGCTTAGTTTTGATCATCCTCTCATAAGTGATTGGTCACCTACAATATGCCTAAATGAATCCATAGTTGGTAAATATTAGGGTGGTCAAGAGACTTGTCAAAGTGTTTTAAGAACTTGAAAACATCCAAGTGCATGAAGAATATAACCTAAAACTAAAGCATTATCATTTGAAAAGGATATTAATGATTATAACCTCAGTTAGAGTAGCAAGGGCTTCATGAAAAAATAGTCATAACACCATCATAGAGGGTTTAGAGATCAAGTGTCACTATTGGGTTTCTTAACCAAAGCAAGGTAATACTATCAAGTGTCATGAAATAGAATGAAGATAATGGAGATCAATTGGAGGACCTTATATACTCATATACAGTCTTTCACCATGAAAATAAATACAACAATCTTATATAATTAGGGTTCAAGCCTAATAGTCCATAATATGGTTTTATAATCAAAGTATGCTTCAAAGTTTCACTCATGATCAATTTTTAGTTTCCAAAGGATGTAAAGGCATATTGAGCTTGTCTAGGCTTGCAAAGGAGATTTTTGATTAGTTTTGGTTTTTGGGAGTCATAAATCCATCAAATGGCCTATAATTTCTTGGAAACCACTTAAAATGTGTAGAATCCATATATATCCTTACAAACCTATTTTTTAGAAGAATATGGCACATTTGGGTGCCTGGGATGCCCAAAATGGCTCAAAAATGTGCACCTGTATAGACTATTGGACCCCTATTTCATCTAAGTATGGATCTGTGCTAATTTAACACACATCTTGGGATGAGGCAATCACTTGGTATGATTTTTATTTTCATATATTTTACACAAATTGGAGGAATCAATACACATCTTATACTAGCTAATAGGAGGGTAACTAGCACCCAATTTTCAGGGGGATCTTCTTGAGTGGTTGTACATGGTGACCACAATGCAAAGGGTACAAGGTGATAGAGCAGGAAGAATGATCAACCAAGTCTCCAACTTAGCACTTGATGTGTGCTCTCTTCCCCTTTCCTCTAATATCCTCCATTTCTCCCCCCATTTTTAAAAAAAAGACTCTCATTTGACAAGGCAAAACCCTATCAAAATTTTTAAGAACTACCTTTTGAAGTAATAAGATTAGTTTTCACTTATCTCTTGCTTGTAACATGTGTTTAGTAAGCTTGTGCATGATGGATTTGTGAAGAAGTGTTCTTTCATGTCCATTGTCCTTATTTCTTGCCTCTTTATAGGTGTTTTCAAGCTAATTTCATGTTTGAACTTGATATCTTTCCACCATTAATGGATACTTGGTGTGAATTTCATAATTCCTCTTTGCATCATTCATTACTTAGTGAGACTGGTTTATGAAATACTTATGCAATTCAACTAGTTTGTGAGGTTATGTGAGCAAGGATTGTCTTATTCTAAATCAATGCCTATTTCAAGATTATGTGAGTGTCATTTTAATTTGGTGAAATCACCCCATTTATCTCTCTTAGTTACCCTTTCTATCCATTTTCCAAGTAGAACCATTAATTTAGGTTATCTACCAAGAGGAAGTTGGCCTTCTCTTGATGTTCAACATCACTATAAGATACCCACAGCCTGAGGTTGTTCCAATATTGTGGATAGGAGTTAGAGAGCCTAAAAAACTCTCCCATAAGGGTGAAATTCTATGCCATAATAGTTTATAGCATGCCCAATGTGACCACTTTCAAAGAATATTGGTCAAGTTTGATGTTGATTTGATCAATTTATAGTGGTTATAACTTTCATCTTTTAGTATCTGGTGACTTCAAAGAACACTCAACTTTTTGGTGGTAGAGTAGTAGCTATATTTCATGCCAAATGTGACTAAAATATTATCTTATAGAAGTATTACATTTAAATTTTCTGAATTTTGTTTAATATTAGTGTTGGGTGAATATTTTGTCAATCAGCTGTCTGATTGAGCAAAATAGGTCCTATAACCATAGCATAGGGAGATTGGTCATCTAGGTGTGCAGGTTTACTACATCAACAGGGGATAAATCTCTCATCTCATCAAGGGGAGGTTCCCTACTAAATATACAAAGGCGACATACTATATAAATAAGCAGAAAGTAACACACAAGGGTAGAACAAACCATCCATCTCTCTTTTTTCAGAGATGATGCTCACATCTCAAAGAAGAAATCTTGGGTGATTGGTGAAGGTGCTTCTCTTCTTTCAAAAGTAACATTCAACCAAGAGCTAGATCCCTTCTTGGGTATTAGAAATCCTAGTGAAATGGTAGAAGGCACTTCTCTTCTTTTAGAAGTGCTTGTTCTTGCAAACAACAAGAATCTTTCTGGTAACAAGTGACTGGTAACAGAATATACAGTGACTAGTAATCTAAGATGTAGCTCAAAGTCTCCACATTGACCACCTAAGAGTGAGGTATGAAGAACAATGAGGTCAAAAAGTCATCCCAAGGTCCCTTACATAGAAATAGAAAATAAAAACACACACTAAAAATAATTATGTCAGCACAAGTCTGAAAGTAACTAGTTTTAGGACACCTTCCTTATCACTTCCACTAGCTCTGCTTGTTACATTAAATAAACAAGAACACATTTAGAAGATAGACATAAGAACAATCTCCTAAAATGATACAAGCTATATAGCATAACTTATGTGAATAACTTGATTTCTCATTCAGATAAAATAATACGAATTACAATCTGAGCTCAAAGTCTTAGTATTTGCCTTTCAATTTGGGCAAATTTTTACTTTTGTTGTCAAAAAGATCTCCTTTCAAATTATACATGAGGTTACATTATATAGAGGTCTAAGGAAGTCTTGGCACTTTGTCCCATGGAGTGACCCATGCTGTGCATTAATGCCTTGGATGCATTTTTTATTTTGTTAGGAAGGGCCATGTTGGAGCAAGGCAGTTGCCTTAACTGTGGCATGTTGGTTCATCTCCTTTGTTTAATCTCAAGCCTAAATTACTCATTCCATCACCTACTAGCCATGTAACTATCTACTCTACCTTTATTCCAAAGGGGACAAATAGGCTACGCTTTCAATGTTTACAGGCCCCAAATATCTACCTGATGAACTGCTTCACCTACTAGAATTAACTCCACTTGAGTTTCCCTCTTTGTCTCTTCTTTCATTTAGATCTAGATTTTGGGTCTTTGAATGCATTTAGGTCTGCATTTTATATTTTCAAAGCTCAATAGACACTTCCTCATAGCAAATTTGTTGCCTACGGGTCTTTTATCTTTTGAAAGTTATCAGCTGGCCAGTCATCCTAAATTTGATGTTTTTGTGCCTGTCATTCTTCTCAATAACTCCCTTTGTGTCTTTCTCACTTGCTATGGCCACTTTCCACTGTGACGTAGGTGAAGACATGTGGTGACATCTATAGCTTTGAAATAAGCTCATTATAATAAGCTTTGAAACTTGTTAGAGACTATTGGCACAGATGCAAACACTTGGTAGCTTCCATTGCACTGGGACGAAAAACATGGTGAGTTTTACTACATTGAAACTTGTTAGATGTTATTGTCTCAGCATGCGACACTTGACAGCTTCCATTGGACTTTGACACTTGACCTTTTTAGAAGGGAATGTGCCCTTCGGGGTCTTAAATAGGGTCCATTTTTGAGTGTCGAGTGTCCCCCCACAAGGATACCTACCCTTCGAGATCCTCCAGGTGGCCTTCAAGCTTTGATTCTTTTAGAAGATTGTTTTCTCTTTTATTCCCTTCAGATAAAATGTTCAAAGAAATTCCTTCAAAACAATTTGTCTAAAGGAAATCTTTTCTTGACTCTACATCTCTACATTGGGAGTGCTCCGTCCTTGACATGTGGCACCTTTCACTACTTTTACCAAGTGGCACGTGGCATCTTCCATCAGAATAGGTGAGGACACATGGAAGCATCCACCTAATTCATAGGAGATCTTAGAAACCTTTGAGAGTCTGGTGGAAGAAGACATGTGGTGGCTTCTACCGAACTCTAGAAATAATCACAGAAATAGTTGGGACTCCTTTCAAGCAATCACATGGACGATGACACTTGTCAGCTTCTACTGATTCTCACCAAGGACACGTGGCATCTTTCATTACATTGTATTAAAACCTTCCACCATCGACACTTGGTGGTTTTTGCTCTCGATCTTTTCTTTCATGCACTCCTTTCCTTGATTGAGGTTGCCTTTGAACCTTTTAAACCCGTGAACTCATTGAACCTATGAAGCGGTCCAAGGTTCAACGATTCATTCAGTTCATTCTTTTGATTTAGCTGAGTCTCTTTGATATCTTTAAACCAAGTGTGTTGAACCATTTGGATGTTGAACCTATTAAACAAATGAACCAAAATGGTTCAAGGTTCAATGGTTCAATAGTTCAATCCTTTAAAACTCATTAAGTGCTCAGAGCAGTGGAACCTTGAAATGGTTGAACTTTGAACCTTTGACATATGCACTTATCCCTTGATGATGATGTTGAACCTTCGAATATATTGAACCTGCTATTTCCTTTACTGAAAAAGCTTGAAAAATGAGGAATTTGAAAGCTTAGAACAAATTTCAAGAAGGGAAGAGATTATTTCTTCCTGTGCAGGACCAAAATAGTCATATGTTATCCAAAAAATGAGAAGTCATTTTTAGGGGACAACAGATGGCTCCAGTTGGGGAACTACCTTCAGTTGGAAACTTGAAACACAGTTGAGAGGAGTAGAAACTAGAATCTCTAGTGCCTTGAAGTGTGCCATTGGGCTATGGAGTTGTGCTACCCAAAAAGAAAGGCTCCAAAAAATGAAAACAAAAAGAACAAAATAGAAACAAAAGACTATACAAATATACATATGTACAGGGGAACTCATCTGATACTTCAAGAGTTGAAGTGCTTCAAATTTTGCCCATTGTGAGGTAGAGAAAAGAAAGTACCATCTTGATACTTCAATAGGAAACTATTTTCACCATTAAGCTAATGAATAGTAAAAGGGCCCCTCCATAGAGAATCAAACTTTCCATGCATCCCCTTTGGTTCTCTTCTCTTGTCCCATAGCAGGACTTGATCTCTAATTTGTAAATCATGATTCTTTGCTTTTTATTCGAAGAGCTTCTTCACCAAACTTGATGGGCGGCAATTCGGTCCACCACTATAGTTCTTTGCTCTTCTAGCTTAGTAAGGCACATGATACTCTTATCAAGGGCACTGTCATATGTTTGATCTTCAATTGCCTTAGCCAATTTCAATGTAGGGAACTCCAGGGTAATTGGTATTTCAGCATTGAATCCATAAAGAAGTTGGAAAGGAGACATACTAATTTCTCTCTGTAGACACTGAAAAAGTGTCTAACCCTTGGTCCTTTCTCCCTCCTAGTCCTCCTTGGTCCCTAACCCACCTAATTCTTATTAATTCAAAATAAACATCTATTTTTAATTAAATAAGGCCCTTTTAACCCCTCCCTCCTTTGAGACCTCGCCTAGGACACCTCGCCTAGACACCTCACCTTAGACTAATTCTTTCCCTATGACTCACTCAAGATCTCTCCCTAATTCTTCTAACCTCCTAACAAACTCCCGTGCGTATTTAGCACAACCCTCGGCATTCTCCAACGCATAAAAACACTTGGCGGATAAAAAATGGGCTTGGTGGCTTGTTCTGCCCGTTCTAACCCCGCCGACGTCGGCCACCTATCGGCCGACGCCGGCGGAATCGCCGACGTCGGTTATACTTAACTGACTTCTCTTCCTCTTTCCAGGAATCACAATCAAAATCAGAGGTTTTCGAATCTGGGGTAATCTAACAGGTGTAACTCTCTCTTCCGGCGAAACAAAGCTCTGGTGCTCTTGCTTTCTGGTGTTTTTGGATCTTGTTTTCTTGCAGGGATCAGCCTACTTGACAACTTCTCTCAGGCACTGAGATCTTGTATCCAACGTTTTGTACCAGGACTGCATGCTATCTTCATCAACTATTCAATGCAGATAAGTATTTGTGTTGTCTTTATTTCTATATCATTTTATTTATATCAAATACTCTGTCTTCTGTCTATTCCAATATCCTTCACCAAAATCTTCTCTGTTCCTCCCAGAGACGCTGAAAAGCTCTCTCTCCTGTCCATTTGCCTTTTTCCACCTTTTGCCTCTGTCACTTACCCAGTTTATTCCCAGACAATATTCTCTGTCCCTTAGACCTCAAACAGACCCTCACAGACCCCAGATCCCCAGACAAGACCATAGACTATCCTATAGCCCTGAAACCAAACCTGTAACCCAGCACTTGACTATTGCCCCAACCGACGCCGGTCACTTCCCCAACCGACGTCGGCAACCTTCTGACCGACGACGGCAATACCACTGACGTCGGCGACTGTGTTTACCAGATTACAGATTTTCAGGTACGCATTTGTTTTTAGTCTTTTCTTTTCACATATTTCATTATTTCTATTTTCTGTTTTTATCATATTCTGTCTAAACAGTGGATTGTCATCCTTGAAGAAGCCTTAGAGCTTCAAGGACCAAGCTTTTGCTTGGCAATCTACTCTCTTATTGACTAACATTCTTTGTGTTTTTAGTGTTTATCTCTTTCAGGTGTTATTCCTTCACAGCCAAAGAGGAGTATTCACAGTGTCTAGATTTACGGTGCGCAGTCTTTATCCATGTACTTCACAAGCCTTGTCCATTACTTCTTTAGTTTCTTCTTTCTCTTAAATCTGAAAAAGCAAAATTTTGAATAGAAACATTCTGGCACGCTCGGTGGGACACCTTTAGGGCCTTCCGTGGGTTCCCTTTCTTCTGTATTCATTTAGTTGCATTAGGCTTCTTAAACTTCACCTCTCCTTCTTTTCTAAAAAAAATCATAAGCAGGAAATTAAAAAGAATTCTTTCTTACTTTTTCTTGCATTTTCTAGACTAGAAAGAAAAGTCATTCTCTTCAAACCCTTTCTCCAATTGTTTTCATTCTAATATCATATTTTGATTTGGGACTTTAAAACTTGTTGCATTTCATTTCTTGCCTTCTTGCATCTTCTTAGTCCACATCTAGTAACTTAAACGCATATTGAATAAACCGTAGATCACATAATGTTACACTACCAGACCACAAGCACTCAATAAAACATCAAACACACTTGAGACAAGGCCCATCTGGGATTTCATCACCCAGCGGACAACCTTACCCCCACCCGACAATCCTACTTGGATTTCACCACCAAGAGGAAAGCCAACTCTGTTCTCTGGCAGAGTATAAACTATAGGCGAGGTATATCTTGGCTAAGCGAGACCAGCTAACCACTGGAATCGTGAAGTGAGGGGAGCTTGCTCCTTAGCACCAGGCCACGTACCAGACCCTAACACAGATTTTTGAGCACCTTAACTACCTAAAACCATCTTTAGATTGCCTATTCTAGGACCCTTTTTATAGCCAACCTCCTCAAACATCTTGTTAAGGCATAAGCCATACAATCCTAATAAAAAAATTTATAGGGATTTAACGCTAGGCTCTGTCTGTCACCATCATCTATTCTATTTTTATCTGTCTTTTTGAGCTGGTAAGGACGTTTCCCTCATTTCCAACACAGTAACCGACATCGGTCCTGCAACCGACGTCGGCAACTTTTCTTAACCGGCATCGGTCATCTGACCGGCATCGGCAGTCCTCTTAACCGACATCGGTTTTTCTACCGACATCGGTCTCTGTCATTTTTCTTTTTCCCAAAAACAGCAAGCATAAAAACCAACTTTTTGCCTGTCTAATCATCCATTCTGGTTTTCTGAAACTGACAAGACACAATTTTCTGAAACCTGCCCCTTTCCAGCCTTGAATGGTTTTGACACGCAGTCAAACCAAGGCCCTTCTTGACCATGCTATTCAACAACCGCTTCCTCCTTCACCACCTACAACCAGTCCAATAATGGAGTTCAACTCGGAAACTAAAAGAACTCCCATTCGCCCAACCCCGCCTCAAACTCCTATCGTCCCAGAAGGGGACCAAGACTTTACACGGTTTTTAGACCTTAACGTTAAAGCTTTGCAACATTATCTCGCCAATAGCCAAATGCGAGACTCCCTAGGCAACCCAATTTATGGGATGCCGACTTCTTTAATCACATCGACCGCCCCTACCGTTCAACCATTAGACAACACCTCCACTAATAACCCAACCGTATCTTACCTTCAGAACATAACTTCTCCATCTAAACCTACCTCTATGGGGGTTCCGATACTCCCTCAACCTCAAATCACCCAACCAAACCCCACACCATTCCAAAACCTTCTAGTATCTATTCCCCCTACTCCTGCACCAATAAATACAAGAGTAACCGTCTACCCATCAACAAGCGTAGCCACGCCTCAACCATCCTTGACGGCTCCTATCCAACTTGTGCCAACCAACCCCATGACACAAGTACCATTTGCCCCCATAACCACTTATCCATATGTCGCGTCTATGCAACCATCCACATCATACGCCCCTCCCAACATCTTTCAAGCGCCTTATAATCTAGGGGGCGCTCCACCCATGAATCCGTCAGCAGACATTATCAAAATGTTGATGGATAAAATGTCTAGTTTAGAGACATCTGTTTCCGGCTCATGCAATGCTCTATCATACGAGCAAATTTGCAATGAGCCTATTCATCCGTCCGTTCCGATTAGACCATACCCCAGCCAGTGGGAGCTTCCCAAATTTTCACGCTTTCAAAGCAAGGAAGACCCACAGCAACATTTACGGGCATTTAGACATGCCTGCTACCTTATCGCCCATGATGACGCATTACTCTTGCGTACATTTCCTATGTCCCTTTCTGGTGCTGCACTCGACTGGTACAGCTCCATTGCCACACATTCCCTCTTTTCATTTACACAATTGGCCCAGCTTTTTCTTGACCATTTCTCCATTAATATTACTAAAAAGGTTTCGATCACAGACCTTTACACCATCCGTCAATTTGAGGACGAATCAGTAGCTGATTTCGTTGCTCATTGGAGAGGCCTTATCAACCAACTCTCCTTTTCCTTACCACAAACTGAGCTCATTGAACTCTTCGCTCGAGCTTGTGCCAAACACATTTCTTCTACTTTGAGGGTTCAAACCTTCCGTACTTTTGACGAAGCCTTCACAATGGCCCGTAAACTAGAATTACGTGCCATCGAGGAGAACAAAATCAAATTGTGGAGCAAGAACCCCAGTTCCAAGACTAATGACTCTTCTTCATCTAAACCTTCATCGTCAAATTCTAAGTCTAAAGCTGCAGCTAACGCTGTGGCCGTTAGACCCTCATCTTCATCATCCAATCAAGCCGAACCCTCCACATCTCAAAGTGCCACCCGTCAATTCCAGCAAAGATACGTGCAAAGATAATATACTCCTCTCGGAGAATCTTACGCATCTATACTGGAAAAACTTGTCAAACAGGGGATTATCAACCTCCCCCAAATTCGACCACCACCTCAATTCGATCCCTCACGTGCCATCCCTGCGTGGTACAGGGAAACTGACTTTTGCAATTTCCATCGTGTCAAGGGACATGACACAGGAAACTATAAAACTTTCAAAAACATAGTCCAGGATATGCTTGAAAAGGGGGAGCTCATTCTAGATAATCCTAATGCACCTCCAAACCAGGGCATCAACATATTCAAATAGCCATTCCCCAATCATCCACCAACCCAAAACAATAATGTCCATACCTTAATTGACAACACGCATGAACATGATATTCGAACTGTCAATACGGTCTCACCTATCATCTCCAACCAACCTCAAGAGGTTAACTCATCTACCAGTCCATCACGTATGGACGAACCTCTTTTCCCGGTCAATTCTCCATCAACCCCTCTCATCCTAGAGGATGCCTTAACTTTACCAGTGCAACCAATCTCACCATCCTCTTTTCTTCTTCCTATGGAGGACCTGACATTACCTACTCCTCGCCCACAAGTGGAAGGCACCATAATTCCTGCCCTTTACCCACTTGAGGAGTTACATTCTCCAGTTCCTTCTCCACCAAGAGAAGACCCTGATTTGCCATCTTCTTCGACCAATAACAATCCAGTGATAACTCCCATACACTTTGGGTCTAACATTGTTGCCACACCTAGCACATCTTCTCCAGAATCCCAACTTCATCCAACGTCCTCCCAACCATTTTCCCGACTAGCGGAGAAATTAGAACTTCTCCCTTCAAGGAAAGTGGAGCATCGGGGATTGTGGGAACATCTTAAAGTTCTTCAACATTCTCGTGCCACTTCATCTCACGCTGCCAATCTTCCTAAGGCAGAATCGTCCAAGACCCCAAACAAAGACCAAACCACTGCTTCCAAATCTACATCTACCCAACCCAAACCAATCAAGCCATTTGGCATTCGCCCTCTCTCTGCCCTCACTCACCCACAAGTGAAAGTGGACTTGAACCAAACCTCGCCCAAAAATAATCTTCCAACCAAATCCAATAAAACTGCCAAACCACAAAGGCGAACCCCTCCTCCACCGTCAACTTTGCCTTCCATCTTAGGTCCTCATCCTTCTACTTTACTTGGCATACTTCCTACTCCATCTCTTAACCAATACAAATCACCTCCCTTACTTCCTTCACCAATCACAAGTCAACCTCTCAAAAATTTGGCACCTCTCATAAAGAAAGTGCCGTCTTCCCCTATCACCGCACCACCAACCCAAAAGGTGGTACGAAAACCTTCTTCAGTATCCCCTAAGCAAAAGTCACCAGCACGTCATGTATCAACAAGCGTGGACCTCTTAGAAGGTTCATACGCTTTAATATTACGTCAACTTTTGCAAACCTCTAGCATTATCCTTCCTCCCATCAAGCCATTCCAACCTCTCGGTTCAAAACCATCTTGGTTCGATGATACAAAGATTTGTTTATATCATCGCACACCAGGACATGATACTGAGACCTGCTGTGCCCTTAAGGCCGTTGTTCACCGCTTTATGGAGAAAGACAACCTTCTACTTGAGGACACTCTCGACCAACCCTCATCACCTTCCCATCCAGTCTCATCAACCGCATCAACATCTATCCAATAGACCATAACCCCTTCTTCACCAACTATCTTCGAAATCAACGCCATTCATGTAACTACTAGGTCACAGAAGGACAAAGTGAAAGAAAAAGCCGCTATCCCTTGGACCTATCCTTTTGTCTAGGCACCTCAACCACCAAAACCCAAGATTTCTATCTTAGGTGCGTCCCAACCCACTTCTTCACAGGCAATCACAGAATCCATGATAAAACAACTTCATCAAACACCTGTGAAGATGACCCTCTATGACCTTATTCAAAGCTCCCCCCAACATCGACAGGCTTTAATCAAAGCCCTACAGGCAGCTGAGGTTCAACCTGAAGACCCTCAACCACTTGCTGCCTTAGTCCATTCTTTATCCCCCATCGCATCCATCACTTTTAATAATTCTGAGATTCCTACCTCTACCGAGGAAGATCAGGACGCCACCCTTTTCATCACAGCCTATGTTGATTGAACTCGTATTAAACGAGTTATGATCGATGGGGGCGCTAGCATCAATATCATTTCCTCCCACGCCTTTGACCAATTGGCCCTTCCAAAGAATTGCGTATCAAAAACTGACGCAATCCTTAGATCATTTAATGACACAATTGCTAACACTATCGGCACTGTTGTCCTTCACATCCACGTTGGGCCACGCACAATCCCGAAGCTCTTCTACATCATCGAAGGAGAGTTCCAATAAAACATCCTCTTAGGGCGACCTTGGATCCGTGCCATGGCTTGTGTCCCTTCAACCCTCCACCATTGTGTCAAATTTGAACATGACAAACAAATCCATGTCATTCCCGCCGACCCATCACCTTTTAAAACCTGTAATATGACCTATAGCCCAAATGACGTTCTTATACCGCTCAAATCATCAACCCGAACTCCATCTCCATCCGCAGAAGCGTCAACTAGTACGCAAACAGCGGTCGCCACCACATCCTCTTCTCAATTACCAATCAAGGACCCTATGGACGACGTCTTCCAAAGACTTTCACTAGGAGAATATCATCTCCTTTCTCTAGATATGTTCCAAACTCCTCAAGAGTATGGGCAACTTCATCAACACCCAAACTATGACTGTCGTATCGGGATGGTCATTCCTTATGGTCCTCCTAGCCTTCGCACTAATCTTGTCTATGGGGGGCTTGATCAGGCCCCTACTGAATCAAATCCTTCTTCCTCGCCTCAAACCTTCACATCCGATTTCTCTTTTCTTAGCAACCCCACCTTTGCACATACCTATCTTTATAGGTGTGCATGGAAGGGTTTCGGCTTTGGACGTTACGAACAAGGTTCTCATCAGCCTGTCGAAACACCCAATGACGATAATGCGAAGAAACGGTATGGACTGGGTTTCCAAGAACCCACTGAGGCCTCCACAAACCTCTCCCCTGAACTAGACATTGACCAATTTCTTCTAGACTCGCCTATTCTTCTTTCCTCACCTACGGAGTCCGTGGTTTCCATCCCTCCTAGTTTTTTTTTTGCATAAACACCATCCGCTTGGAACCTCTAACCTATCAACTCAACGGGGTTTCCAAATCTCTTCCTCTCGTTTATCCTAGCATGATAGACGATGATTCATCAACCATCAACACAATCCACTGCGTAGATGACGACGCCATTCTTACATATATGGGTGCTGACGATTCTTTCATTCAGTGCTCTCTCCCTTCTGAAACGCAGGTTATGTTAAATGAATCGACCATTAACATTAACCTTCCATCCTCCGATGTTCCTCATGTCTTAAAGATTGGTCAATCTTTAGACACTCAGGAGCAGCTTGACTATACCCAATTCCTTTCTGACCATAGCAAGGCCTTTGCCTGGACTTATAGCGATATGCCTGGCATTGACCCCACCATCGCTACCCATAACATCGTCACAAATCCAGAGGCTAAGCCTGTTAGGCAAAAGCTTCGCAAAATGCATCCTCGTGTTGCACTTCTTGTTAAAGAAGAGCTTCAGCGTCTTCTTTCAGTCTCTTTCATCCAACCCATCGATTATCCACAGTGGGTTTCTAACATCGTTCCTGTGACCAAAGCAACTGGGGGGATCTGAATCTGTACGGACTATCGTGACCTCAACTTGGCTTGTCCTAAGGATGACTTTCCTCTTCCAAACATTGACCAGCTTGTTGATCTCACGACCGGTCATGAGATGTTATCTCTCATGGACGGATTTTCAGGATATAATCAAATCCTGGTTGCACCGGAAGATCAGCACAAGACCACTTTCATTACCCCATGGGGGACTTTTTGCTATCGAGTCATGCCTTTCGGCTTAAAAAATGCAGGCGCCACTTATCAGCGTGCTATGACCTATATCTTTCACGATCTCCTCCATAAAATCATGGAAGACTATGTGGATGACCTATTAGGCAAGTCCAAACTTCGCTGTGACCATCTGACTATTCTCAAAATCATCTTCTCTCAACTTCTTCAATACAATGTTCGCCTTAATCCCAAGAAATGTGTTTTTGGGGTCCTCTCTGGTAAGCTTTTAGGCTTCATTGTTTCCTTCCGTGGCATCGAGATAGATCCCGCCAAGATCCGCGCTATCCTTGAAATGCCACCCCCATCTAATCTCAAGCAGCTTCATAGTTTGCAAGGGAAACTCCAATCCATTCGACGTTTTATCTCGCAACTTTCTGATCACTGCCAACCTTTTCATCATCTTCTTAAAAAGGACATCTCTTTTACATGGGATAAGGATTGTCAAGAGGCTTTTGAAGCCCTTAAATGCTATTTGATTTCTCCACCTGTCCTCATTCCACCTCAAGATGATAAACCCTTTTACCTTTATATCTCTGCAACCAATCATTCGTTAGGTGCCATGATCGCACATCGAGACGAGCAACACCGCGAGCAAGCAGTTTACTACATCAGTCGAACATTAGTCGACTATGAAACTCGGTACACCCATACCGAGAAACTTTGTTTGGCGTTAGTCTTTGCTGCTACTAAGCTCTGCCATTATCTTCTTAACCACAAAACCTTCGTCATCACTCATACCGACCCTCTCAAGTATATGCACTCCAAGCCTTATCAGAATCAACGTATGGCTCGGTGGCTCATGTTGCTTGCTGAGCTCGACCTCGAATTTGTCCAACAAAAATCTATAAAGGGGCAAGCAATCGCTGATCAATTAGCCGATGCCCCACTTTCCGACAATCAACCTTCTCACTGTGAGTTTCCTGACGAGTCTATCGCCACTCTTTCCACCGAAGACGCCATTTATCAAATGACCATGTTCTTCGACGGCTCTAAATGTCAACTTGGTGGAGGTGCCGGGTCATTCTCATCCCTCTTGAAGGGGAGCCCATGCCTCTGTCTTTTAAACTTGACTTTGAATGTACCAATAATATGGCTGAATACGAAGCCTTAATTTTGGGACTTCAAACTGCCCTTTCTTTAGACATCAAGACCATCAACATCTTCGGCGACTCGCAGCTCGTCGTTAATCAGGTTAACGGTTCATACCTCTGCAAAAATGAAATTTTACAAAGGTACAAAAACCGTGTTGACATTCTCCTTGCATCTTTTGACCATCACTTATTGCAGACTGTTCCTCGATCGACGAATAAGTTTGCTGACACCATGGCTTCCCTTGCCTCGCATATTCCTTCATCATCATCATCCTCATCGAGAATTTATGTCATGGTACATCGTGTGCCGTTGCCTTCATACATTTCCACTGACATCAACCTTGTCCACACCATAGACTATAGTTCACAAGATGATTGGTATAAACAACTTGAGGACTACTTGACTCATTCTCTCATTCCTCCCAACCTCTCTAGCAATGCGTGGCGTGCTTTCATCAAACGCACCGTTTGCTATACCATGCTAGGTGGTCTTCTTTATAAGCAAGGTTTTGACGGCCTCCTTCTTCGTTGTCTCACCTCCACTGAAGCCTCTCATGCCATTAAACAAGCCCATGACGGGATTTGTGGTGGACACTTCAGTGGAAATTTGGTGGCCAAACGCATCCTTCACCTGGGCTATTATTGACCCACTCTTCATCAAGACTGTAGCGATTATGTTCGGCGATGCGTCAAGTGCCAGCAGCATGCTAACTTGTTTCATCTCCCCATCCATGCCTTACAAGTTGCTCAAGATTTTTGGCCTTTTTCACAATGGGGTTTAGATCTCATCGGTGAGATTAATCCTCATTCGTCTCTTCGTCATCAGTC
Source organism: Torreya grandis (assembly GCA_037957365.1). Classification (NCBI taxonomy): domain Eukaryota; kingdom Viridiplantae; phylum Streptophyta; class Pinopsida; order Cupressales; family Taxaceae; genus Torreya; species Torreya grandis. Next base: position 388,584 of record JARHVA010007306.1, on the reverse strand, counting down.
CATCATCACCGCCACTGAGTATTTCACTAAGTGGGTGGAAGCTATTCCTCTTGTCTCTACAAAAGCCGACAAGATTGTCGACTTCATCAATAACCACATCATCTGTCGCTTCGGTGTCCCTCATAAAATCATCACTGACAACGGCAAGTCCTTCAAAAACAAAACTGTCCAAAAGCTATGTGATTCATTTGGCATCAAACTCAGCTTCTCTTCGCCTTACTACCCACAAGCAAATGGGCAGGCAGAGGCTTCCAACAAAATTTTAACTAAAATTCTCATGAAGGTGGTCAACGACACTGGAAGGGATTGGCACATTCAAATTCCCTTCGCTTTGTGGGCTTACCGCACTAGCATCTGAACCTCTACGGGTGCTACCCCTTTTTCTCTAGTGTATGGATCAGAGGCTATCCTACCTCTCAAAGTACAGATCCCGTCTCTTCGCATTTCTCTATGTGACATTCTTTCCAATGATGACTTTCGTCAAGATCGCTTAGCTCAACTTGAGTTACTTGACGAACACCATCTTGCTGCCCTTAATCATCTCCATGTCTATCAAAGTCAAATCAGATGAGCCTATAACAAAAATCTGAGAGAACGAGATTTTAATATCAGAGACCTCGTCCTCAAAGAGAATCAACATGTGACTAATATGGAACGAAGTAAGCGAGGCAAATTCGCTCCTAATTGGCTCGGACCTTACATTATCATGCACAAGTACGGATCAGGGACTTATCGTCTGTCTTCTCTTGAAGGCTGACCAGAACCTGAACCCCTTAATGCGTTGCATCTACGACCATTTTATTGCTAGTTGAGTACTCGTTTACTGAACATTTAACTTGAGCTCGTCCCTTGAGCAATCCCTTATCCAGCTAATCCTATTATTTTTCAACCTTACTTCTTTTAATAAATCCTCTAAAAACCCTTTTATATAGTATGGATACTTTGTCCTCATAAAAGGGAGCCCTTGAACTTTTATAAGTCTTGTCCATGACTCAAATTTCTATCAACAATCAATCAAGATGTCAAAATAACCAAGGTCACAAAATCAAATTAAAAAGCAGACTGCTCCCTTGAAGGACAGCTGTACTATCATTGCTGTAATTAATAGACTGCTCCCTCGAAGGACAGCTATTCAAAAGCCCTCTTATTAAGCAAAGATCTAGACCACTCCCTTGAAGGATGGCTATGACTAAATCTTGCAATAAACAGCACTATCTTAGAAGCTTCTCGCATCGATCAGCTTCATCACTGACCATCAAGCACAATGACATCACTATGCAGGTTTCCCGTATTGATCAGCCTCAAAAAAAAATATTAAAAAAAAAACAAAAAAAAAAAAAAGGGTCATGGACTTGGCTTATGTTGTCTCAGGGTCTCCTATAAAAGGGGCAAAGTTATCTCTGCTCTTAAAATGGGTTGTCCTATCCTCCTTTCCTATAACCTGCTCAAGGGACTTCGAGCTCACTTTAGTGTCAAAGTGATTCGATCACCACTCTAGCATAATTTATGGTCAATGACGCAACGCATAATGGGGTTCTGGGTTTTAATAACCCCTATCTATACTGACTTTTGGTCCTTTCCAATGAAAGAGCAAATATGCCTTTCACTTCTCTTTTTACACTTTAGTCACATTCAACCAAACCCTTTTCAAACATAACCATGACTATGACCATAACCTTGACTTTGACTAAACATAGGCCCACCACTCACTCACTTTGACTAAACATAACCATCACTCACTTTGACTCTTCCTCCCTTTTGGGAGAACTACATAGGCCTGAGGCCCCTAACAATAGGGGCTATGTAGGCAGCACTCAGTTGACATGGGGTCTTCTGGGGTTAGCTCGGCCACTTTCTTCATCACTTTCTTCGTTCTCCTTCTCTCTCACCTGTCAATCACATCATAATCATTAATATACTCTCATTTTCATAAGTCATTAATCATAAAATTCATCTATCATAACTCATTAAACATTTGCATAATCCACAAGTTAAACATTCAAAATCATATCTATCACATCTTTCATCATATAGTCTAAAGTCATCATATAACCATTTCATAAACATTGTCATCATCACATACTCATTTATATAAACATCATCATTAAGCATCATCATCACCATAATCATCATCATATCAAAACATACATCATGAAACACATCAAATATTTATAACATCTCCATAACACATCAATAAGCCAAAATCTCATCATATATATATCAAAAATCAGTTTTATACAAAAAGACACAACCAGTGTCTGTCTCTCTCTCATCATATATCTCTCGTCTTCGGCTCGCAGGCTGGTATATACATCAAAAAAATAAAAATAATGCAACACTGGGGCTACCCTCAAGGCTGTGGTGGTGGTGGCGGTGGTCGAGAAGAGGCTGTATCTCCTCCTCCCTCTGATCTCTGCCATCTGCGTGACCCTAAAGCCGTCGCTCGTGACATGGATCTCTGTCTGCTCTACTCCGCCCTCATCTCTGAGTATCGCTGTATATGAGGGATCCCCCTGATGGCCCTCTCATAATACGCGATCTCGTCCAGCGCATCATTGTATCTAACCATAGACACAGTCTGCGGTGGACCCATCTGCCCTGCCCCTGTGGCCTGTCCTGATCTCTGAGGCTGTGGCTCACCTAGGTGCACTGACACTGATGGTCCTGCCCCCTGTGAAAATGCTGGCTGCTGAGATGGCTGCTGCCATGGACCCTACCCTCCAAAACTCTGCCCTGCACCTGCCTGTCCCTGAGTTGCGGCCAGCTGTCCCTGTAATAGAGTGACCTGCGCTATCAACGCTACCACCTACCCTGTCATCTCTCCCAACTACCCTGTAACTCCTGCTAGCTGTCTCTACAAAACTGAGACCTGAGCCTGAGCCATGTCTCTCTCCTCCCATGCCATATCTCTCTCCTTGCGGGCTGTATCCCGCTCCCTGGTGATGGCCTATAAATCTGGCTGCTGCCTGATCTGTATCCCTCTATACTAACCTACCCACCATGCCGTGAAGGCCTCTATACACCCTGGATCGACTATCCCAGGTCCTGCTGGCAACTCCTCAAAATCAGGCTCCTCTGTCTCCTCTGGAAGTGGGAGCGGCGCCTTTATGTCATCCCGTCTGTACTGTGGGAAGGCGGGAGGCACATCCTATAGCAGCACATACTGGCGCTGCACTCTCTCTGCAGGGATCCTCTCGAGCTCACCGGCTCGTCTGCCTCTAACCCATCTCCGGCTCTGAGCTCCAACCAGCTGCTCTCCCTGGTCTCTGAATACTGGATAGACCAAATATGGTCTCCAAATGATGTCTGCCGAGATCAAACCCTCCAACACTCCCCTGTAGTGGTCGATGTCCCTGACCACTCCATCCATCTGTGTCTGCGCCATAACCTCGCGCCATCAGCCAGCCTGAATCGCCACTGGGAGGCCAAGAGGTCGCGTAACCACTATGTGCTCGTAAGCCCAGCAATGTAGCAGGTGGCCCACACATAGGTTGTATCACCGCCGCCGACTGATGCCCCACAACTCTCTATACACCTGGACCAAAAATACTGGTGCCCAGGCGAATACTGTCCTCTGCTCTATCATCTCTAACAAAACTCCAGTCATAGCAACCAGAAACCTACTGCCCTCTGCATCCGGCAATGCATATACTGTAATGCCAATCATCATAAGGATCGCTAGCCGATGGGCCTCCTCATCCACCGCGTATAGTGGCTCATAAGCAAAACTCACCGAGTGGTAGCTCATCTCTATGGCATGCTCTCCAAACAGTGTCACCATATGAATGTCATGCGCCTCTCTCGAGCACGCATACAAATCTGCTCCGTGCACCGGTAATCGCAAAATCTGATAGACGTCCTCAACCGTGACTATCATCTCGCCCGTAGGCAAATGGAAGGTGTTGGTGGCATGATCCCACCGCTCGATCAAAGCCACCATGAGGCTCACATCCCTCGCCACTCTACAGTAACGTCTCAGCCCGCCTAATCTGACTGCGCTCATCTGCGCCCACTCCTCGACAGACACCCCTCCACGCATCCGCGTCAGCAAAGTCGGGAGGCGATCCCGCAGCATCAAAGTCTGTCTAGCCTGTACCCACCCAAAGCAATCTCATGTTAACATTGTTCCTACTTTTCCTATTTTACCAACCTATTTGATCGTTTATGCCTACCTCGATACCCGGGAAGCCCTTGGCGTAGCCTCAACCTTTCGACTTGACCATTTTTTAGAACCATTTCCGACCAGACAGCCACTGACATCGGTTAGCGTGCCAGTGACGGCACTCTCCTAACCGACGTCGGTCACTTAGTGGCCGACGTCGGTCGCTGGTCGGCCGACGCCGACGGTTTGGCCGACGTCAGCGACTGGTTCGACCCTAGGGCCAAATGGGGCGAGCCTTAAAAATTAGGGCTTCCCCATTTTGCCTTCCCCAACACTTCTAAACCCTCCCAAATCACTCCTAAGCTCTCCTAGACAATCTACCCACCTTCCTAACTACCCTCCCCCTTGATTTCTACTTCAAATAACAACAATTTCAAAAACTCAATTCAAAATAAAAATCAATCAAAATAAGGGTTCAGGGCCCTCTTACCTCATCCCGTCTACGCCGGCGTGGTGGCACGATAGGTGCCGCTGATGGTGGACCTCCTGCCATTCCTCTACTCCCATCTGCCATCACTTTTGTCCTAGTGGCTCTGCACGCTCTCGCTGACTCAAACGCATCCCTACAGCGTCCAATCAACTTCTTCTCTCCCCCAATGTCTCTTTGCCACCTCGCACAGCACTTCAGTCAACTCTGGGTCACTATCACTCAACAAATTCCAGAGCTTTTTTTTATCTTTCAATCATATAGCAAATGACTTTTGGTGGGCCGCCAATCCGATTTTGTCGGATTTGGCAGGCCGCCGACGTCGGCATCAGCGTGCCCTAGACTGCCGACGTGTGCCGATTTTCACCGACGTCGGTCAATTTTGTCACCGACGTCGGTTATATAGCCGACGTCGGTGGAGTTTAACCTTTTATTAACCACCTACCATGCCCTAATCAAGTTAAGACCTTCAGACCATGTCATTTTGGCCCCTTGGAACACTTTTCAATTACTTTTTGCATCTATCCATCGACCACCAGACATTGGAGATCATGCTCATCTCCTAAACCGCGACTACTTCCAAAGCGTTTGCCTTGGTTAATTTTTGCATGTATGCTATTCCACGATTGGTTAGCAAATTTGTCTGCAGACTATATTTTTAGACCCTCACAAGTATAAGATTACACGCCAGTTGATCTGCCCTATTTGTGACTTTTTCGTGTTTTTAGGAGCACTTCCTAAGCCTGGGATACCTGGAACACGACGACCATTTAGAGCTTCAGCCTCGATTGAATAACCCGATCAGCTACGACTCATGTTGGGGCTCGGTTCTTTCAATTTTGGCACTCCTCGACCCTTGACCTGCGACAATTGACCTGACCATCTCGTGCAGTGGCATGCGCGCAATCATGACTTTTGCTGCGTTTTCACTCACTCTTCACCCTTCTCATCCACTCTTTGTCAAATCAGCACCCGACATCAGGTTCCTTCCCTCGACTCCTGCTTTGAGGGGGAATACCTCATCCATACTTCGGGGCAATCCACATCATCCTTCACCTGGGGCAACTACTCCCTGTTTTTGTCTTGCAGTTCGTCCAAGAACAACCAACAAGACAAAAAGGGGCAAATGTAGACACTAAAAAAGTGTCTAACCCTTGGTCCTTTCTCCCTCCTAGTCCTCCTTGGTCCCTAACCCACCTAATTCTTATTAATTGAAAATAAACATCTATTTTTAATTAAATAAGGCCCTTTTAACCCCTCCCTCCTTTGAGACCTTGCCTAGACACCTCACCTTAGACTAATTCTTTCCCTATGACTCACTCAAGATCTCTCCCTAATTCTTCTAACCTTGTAACAAACTCCCGTGCGTATTTAGCACAACCCTCGGCATTCTCCAATGCATAAAAACACTTGGCGGATAAAAAACGGGCTTGGTGGCTTGTTCTGCCCGTTCTAACCCCGCCGACGTCGGCCACCTATCGGCCGACGCCGGCGGAATCGCCGACGTCGGTTATACTTAACTGACTTCTCTTCCTCTTTCTGGGAATCACAATCAAAATCAGAGGTTTTTGAATCTGGGGTAATCTAACAGGTGTAACTCTCTCTTCCGGTGAAACAAAGCTCTGGTGCTCTTGCTTTCTGGTGTTTTTGGATCTTGTTTTCTTGCAGGGATCAGCCTACTTGACAACTTCTCTCAGGCACTGAGATCTTGTATCCAACGTTTTGTACCAGGACTGCATGCTATCTTCATCAACTATTCAATGCAGATAAGTATTTGTGCTGTCTTTATTTCTATATCATTTTATTTATATCAAATACTCTGTCTTCTGTCTATTCCAATATCCTTCACCAAAATCTTCTCTGTTCCTCCCGGAGACGCTGAAAAGCTCTCTCTCCTATCCATTTGCCTTTTTCCACCTTTCGCCTCTGTCACTTACCCAGTTTATTCCCAGACAATATTCTCTGTCCCTTAGACCTCAAACAGACCCTCACAGACCCCAGATCCCCAGACAAGACCATAGACTATCCTATAGCCCTGAAACCAAACCTGTAACCCAGCGCTTGACTATTGCCCTGACCGACGCTGGTCACTTCCCCAACTGACGTCGGCAACCTTCTGACCGACGACGGCAATACCACCAACGTCGGCGACTGTGTTTACCAGATTACAGATTTTCAGGTACACATTTGTTTTTAGTCTTTTCTTTTCACATATTTCATTATTTCTATTTTCTGTTTTTATCATATTCTGTCTCAACAGTGGATTGTCATCCTTGAAGAAGCCTTAGAGCTTCAAGGACCAAGCTTTTGCTTGGCAATCTACTCTCTTATTGACTAACATTCTTTGTGTTTTTAGTGTTTATCTCTTTCAGGTGTTATTCCTTCACAGCCAAAGAGGAGTATTCACAGCGTCTGGATTTACGGTGCGCAGTCTTTATCCAGGTACTTCACAAGCCTTGTCCATTACTTCTTTAGTTTCTTATTTCTCTTAAATCTGAAAAAGCAAAATTTTGAATAGAAACACTCTCTTTGGCATAATTCTATCTACCCACAAGGCATCAACCAATGCTTTATGCCATGTCCTTTGGTTGTCATCCACCAGCTTCTTGATAATAGTCACCAGGTTCTTATTGCTTAATTTAGCCTATCCATTCCCTTGTGAAAAGTAATTAAAAGAGTGGGAGAGTGTAATTCCATAGTGGAAATAGAATTGAGTAATTTCTTGGGAAGTGAAACAAGCTACATTATTAGTGACAATTTTGGTTGGGACCACAAACTTGGAAATGATGTTCTCTTTGAGGAAATTGCATACTATTTATGAAGTAGCATGTTTGGTTGGAACTACTTCCACCTTTTTGGTGTAGTCTGTTGCCGTGAGGACATAGTCATGTCCAGCACTTGATGATGGGTTTATAGCTCCAATAAAATCAATTCCCCATTACTATAATGGCTCCTCTATGATCACTAATTTGAGGGGTAGGGCAGCTAACTTAGGCCTTCCAAGAAACTGTTGGCACAATTCACATTCCCTGACCCACTTGTATGGATCTTGAAAGAGAGTTGGCCAATAGTACCTGGCTCGCAAGATCTTATGGGCAGTCACAAGGGAAGAAAAATGTCCTCCATAGGTTAAATTGTGGAAGGACTTTAGAAGTCAACTTTGTTGCTCCTTGTCCACACAGTGAAGGAACATTCCATCAAGGCTCCTCTTGTATAGGTTGTTTTCCCAGAGGACAAAATTACTAACTTTTAGCTTGATGGTTCTCCTTTTTTTATAAGATAGGTGAGCAAGAAACTCACCATAAGTAAGGAAATGAGAAATACCTAAATACCACTCATTCATGGTAGAAACAAAGAGTATTATTAGTGTGTCACCCACCTCTAATTCTTCATGCTCTGTTCCTCTTGGCTTATTATCAATAATTAATTGGCTTAGCCCCTTTCCATGCACCAGCTTTGTGGGCTTAATGACTAGGTCAAACTCCTAGATCTTAGTGACCCAGTTGCCTCTCTTTATCCCAAACTCCTACTGAGTCAATATGGATTTGACCGTGGTGTTAGGAACCAAGGTAAGTGTGTGTGAATTTAAGATGTAGAAGTGGAAATGCTTCATTGCCTTCACCACTGCATAAGCATGTTTCTCCATGTTTGAGTACTTCAGCTCATGAGCTTTGAGAGGCTAGCTCATGAAGGAAATGGGAGATTCCATACCTTATTTATTATGTTAAATCAAAATTGCTAAAAGCGTATGTTCTGAAGCATAGTTGTAAATGGTGAACTCTTTGTTATAGTCTAGACAAGCTAGAATTGGAGCATGGGCAATGGCAGTCTTATATCCTCAAATGCCAACTTGCCTTCTTCAGTCTAGCTGAAGTTGGCCTTTCCCTTCATCATGTTTACAATGTGCCTAGTCTTCTCAGCAAACTCAGGGATGAACCTCCGTAAGAAATTCACCTTTCTGAAGGAGTGAACAACAGTCTTACTTGTGGGCAAGGTAAGTTCTTGGATAGACTTGACTATGTCTAAGTCAATATTTATGCCCCCTTTTGACATAATGTGTTTGAGAAGTTTCCCCTCTATTACTTCAAAGATTGACTTCTTGGGGTTTAAGTAAATACCATTCTGGCAGTAGAATTCTAGCACTTGTTGCAAATAGCGCATATGATCTGGGCGATGCTTAGAGAAGACGGTCAAGTCATCATGATAAACTACAATGAACTTTCCCATCTCATCCTTAAAGGCAAGGTCCATTGCTCTTTAAAAGGTGGTGCCAGCATTTATCAAGCCAAAAGGCATCCTTTTATATGCAAATATGCCCCAAGGTGTGGTGAAAGCAGTCTTATGCTGGTCTGCTTCACCAACTTTGACCTAATTATATCTTGAGAAGCCATCTAGCATTGATAACATCTCTGAGCCCATCACTATCTACAGCACTTGATCCATGATTGGCAAAGGATAATTATCCTTCAAGGATGCCTGATTCAAATTTCTAAAATCCACACAAAGGTGAATTTCACCATTCTTCTTCCTTACAGGCACTATATTGGCAATCCATGTGGAATGATGGATTGGGAAGATTATCCTAGAATTTAACATTTTTTGTATTTTAGATAGAATAGTACCTAATATTTTTAGATTATAATGCCTAGACTTTTGCCTGTAAGGTGTCAAATCAGCCTTGAGAGGAATATCATGTCATATTTTATCAGGCCAGAGTGACTTTAGGTCATCATAGGAGTACGTTACGACATCCATGTACTGGTTGAGCAAAGTGGTGAACTTGAAATACTCTTTGGGAGTACAGCATTTGCCAATGTTCACCATATTGGGGTCTTCTTTGGTTCCTAGATTTACTTGATCAAATTCCTGAGAAGAGCTTGAATCCATTTGCTACTGTTTGATGAATCTATCATGCTTATCAAACAGCTTCTCAAGGGAAACCAAGCCTTTGAGAATCTTATTCCCTTTTAGTTGCAAGAACTCCTCACCTATGCTTGAACTTGATTTAGGAGCTGATTCAAACTTTTGAGGTTCACTACCTTCAAAATGCAGTCATTCAAAGTTGTCCCTTTGCTCCAGGAAGGTAATGATTTGATTGTCATTATTGAACACTTGCCAATGATTGAAATTATCAGGCACACTTGGCCAAAAGACCAGCTTAATGGTGTAAATATCTCCTTTGAAGTCTGGGTGGGGAACCAAGAGAGTACTTGAAACAGCTAGTGCATCAGCCCAATCATTGAATTCTTTGGAAACTGCAAAGATGCTAAAAGCATTAAAGTTTTCAATTTGGTCCTAGACTAGATTATGATAGTGGCACAATCTTTCATTCTTGGTTTGATACAAGTTCTTCACTTGATAAACCACCAATTCAACATCTCCTTTAGCATGAAGGAGTTTGATGTCTTTGCTCCTAACAGCTTTTAATCCCAGCAATAGAGATTCATACTCAGTCATATTATTATTGTTGTTAAACTGTAACTTGTAGGATGAAGGAAAAATATCTCCTTTAGGAGATACCAACACAACTCTAGCTCCTAAACTGGTGGAGCAGCTGCCATCAAATTCAATAATCCATACCTTATTGGATACTGATTTTCCTTTGGATTCTTCTTCATTCAGAGGATGAGATTCCTCTACACTTGCATTGCACTTTGTCAATTATTTTGTTGTTCTGACTGAATGCATTTCTAGGTTGTCACTTGCAGGGGCTTCATCAGGTGCCTCATGAACTTCATCTGTGGATAGAAAGTAGTTACCCATGCCTAAAGACTCAAATAAAATTTGAGCTTCAGGTGCCAAGGTTTGGGTAACCACGTATTTTGCTTCTTTCTCAGGGAGCAGCCTCTTCATAACACCTTTGACTAGAATCCTTGCCTCAGATAAGTCCATACTCAATTCACCACCAATATCTTAGCAAAAATTCTACCCAAGAAGGATGCCATATAATGATGGGACGTCAGCTACCAAGACAGTCATCTTGATTCTTTTATTTGGGAATGCTGCAAACACAAATTGGTAATCTTTGATTTGTCCTAGCAGAGGTACTTGTTTATTCTCCATGGAGAAGCATCTAACAAAAGTCTTGGTCAGTGTGAGGTCAAGGGATTCAGCCACTTTAGTAGGCATGACATTATCTGAAGCTTTAGAATCAATGATGTAATTATTCAGCTGATGTCCATTTATCAGTAATGAGACATAAAAAGGTTCAGTCCTACTAGGAGTAGCAAGAGGGGTAATGACAAGATTGTTCCTAGTGGGTGCATTCCTGGGGGAATCATGTGTCACTTTAGGAACCATTTGTTCAATAGGGATGTTCTAGTTTTTAATATACTAAACCAATTTATCTATTGCTCAAGATGGGACTATAGAAATTCAAATTCAAACATTTAATTCTAGTTTTATTTGCATGGTCAATGATATCAAATGTTGGAAATGAACTAAGAACAGAGGATAGGAGTTCTTCCTTTTGAGTTTTGGGAGGGGGAGAACTAGACTGTGAATTTGAAGTTAAAGGTGTAGAAATGTTTGGGGTACTTACCTTTCAAGTAGTCATCAGGTCCTTTGGCTAGAAGGGCAGGGTGGTCCCACGCTTAGCAATTGAAACTACTGGCTGAGGTTGCCCCTCTATCTTTTCTTTATCAGCTTGTTGAGCTAATTGATTCTTGGACCAGGTGAATACATCATATGACCCCTCAGCTACATTTCCTTCACTTCTGAGTTCATCCTAATAGTTCAAGAAATAATCTGGGAGTCACCAGCTAATTATTCTTCTTCTTCAGTGAAGATATTAGCATCATCTTTAGGATTTAACTCAGGATGGAATGAGAAATCTGATTTAGCTTTAAGATATCCAACTGCTGAGTTGTTTAGAGGTGCTTCAAGGGCAAGGTTTCTCTGTGGAGGAGGAAGGTGATTTTGTTGTCCCTGATTCCTGGCAACATTACCTTGGTATGCCTGATTAGGGAAGGTCCTCATTAGTACATCTCTATATGAAGGGGCAGATGACATCCCTTGTACCATTTACTTTTTGAGAGCTAGCACTTCATTTTCTAGCTTTTGCACCATTGGGTCAGTGGCGGCTGTAGATGAGTATTCAGAAGATGAAGAGGATTTACCTTTATTAGGGTGCCTCTTTATCTTTCTAGCCAAGATAAAGTCATCTTCTACCTTAGTAGCCAAGTCTTGAGCAATAGCAAGGTCTATATGTCTAGCCCATCTCAGCAAGAAGCTCACTTCAGGTAGCTATGAGTTGATGAAGAAACACTTGAGATTTTGAGGTGTTGGTTGGGCAACCATGGGAATCCTATGCCTCAACTTGTTGAACTTGGCAATGAAGTCCCTCATAGGTTCATGGGGCTCCTTCTTCATCTGTGTGAGCTGGGCTAGAAAGGCATGTGCATCTTCTACAGGCTTATACCTAGCTTCAAACTTATCTTTCAAAGTGTCCCAATTAGTAACTGACTAAGCTTGCAGATGGTAGAACTAGTCTGTAGTAGTGCCTTGTAGTGTCTCTATGAATAGCCTGACTACTATGTCTTCATACTCTATGCCAATTACACCATAGGCTATGTTGAAAGCTAAAATGTGTTCATCATGATGAACTTTCCCATCACCAAATAATTTGGGGAAATTCTTCCTTGAACTACATGGAAGCTCATGTAGAGGTGGAATTAAATTAAGTGGGCCAAATGAGTTACCCAAAGGGCCTTGAGCCATGGTTTGATTATGTAAAAGTGAGACAACAAATTTGGGTGGAATATATATGGGCAAAGCTTTACTAGTAGTAGAAAAGGAAGCTTTGTCTTATGTTGGTGACCTGGTATGGCTAGGAGAAAGAGTCCTAGTTTGTTGAAGGTGAGGTTGTGGAGGAAACAACTCAAAATTACTCTGTTGCACCAACTCAAAAGTAGGGTCAACAACACCTTGAGATTTATAGCTTTTGGTATAACGTGGAGTTGCCAGATTGTGAAACAAAAATGGAAAAGGATTGGTCTTACTTTAACTTGAAACTTGAGGCCTCAAACTGCTTGTCCTTCCCTAGTGGAGTCACCAAAAACTACTGGGTGAATATTTTGTCAGTCAGCTGTTTGATTGAGCAAAATAGGTCCTATCACCACATCATAGGGAGATTGGTCATCTAGGTGTGCAGGTTTACTACATCAATAGGGGATAAATCTCTCATCTCATCAAGGGGAGGTTCCCTATTAAATATATAGAGGCTATATACTATATAAATAAGTATAAAGTAGCACACAGGGGTATAACAAACCATCCCTCTTTTTTCAGAGATGATGCTCACAGCTCAAAGGAGAAATCTTGGATGATTGGTGAAGGTGCTTCTCTTCTTTCAAAAGTAACATTCAACCAAGAGCCAGATCCCTTCCTGGGTAGTATAAATCTTGGTGAAATGATAGAAGGCACTTCTCTTATTTTAGAAGTGCTTATTCTTGCAAACAATAGGAATCTTTTTGGTAACAAGTGACTGGTAACAAAATACAGAGTGACCAGCAATCTAAGATGTATCTCAAGTATCCACCTTGACTACCTAAGAGTGAGGTACAAAAAACAATAGGGCCACAAAGTCATCCCAAGGTCCCTTACATAGAAATAGAAAATAAAAACACACACTAAAAATAATTATGTCAGCACAAAGTCTAAAAGTAACTGGTTTCAAGACACCTTCCTTATCACTTCCACTAGCTCTGCTTGTTACATTAAATAATCAAGAACACATTTATAAGATAGACATAAGAACAATCTCCTAAAATGATACAAGCTATACAGCACCAAGTCTATGAATCACTTGCTTTCTCATTCAGATAAAATAATATGAAATACAATCTGAGCTCAAAGTCTCAGTATTCACCTTTCAATTTGGGTAAAGTTTCACTTCTATGGTTAAAAAGATCTATTTTCAAATGATACATTTGGTTACATTATATAGAGGCCTAAGGGAATCTTAGCACTTTGCCCCATGGAGCGATCCATGTTGTGCATTAATGCCTTGGATGCATTTTTGATTCTATCAAGAAGGGCCATGATGGAGCAGGGCAGTTGCCTTAACTATGGCATGTTGTTTCATCTCCTTTGTCTACTTCTAAGCCTGAATTACTCATTCCATCACCTGCTAGCCATGAAACTATCTATTGTACCTTTATTCCAAAGGGGACAAATAGGCTACACTTTCAATGTTTGTGGGCCCCAAATATCTACCTGGCAAACTACTTCACCTACTGGAATTAACTCCTACTGAGTTTCCCTCTTTGTCTCTTCTTTCATTTGGCTCTAGATTTTGGGTCTTTAAATGCATTCAGGTCCATGTTTTAAATTTGAAAAGCTCAATAGACACTTCCTCGTATTAAATTTGTTGCCCACGGGTCTTTTATCTTTTGAAAGTTACTGGCTAGCCAGTCATCCTAAATTTGACGTTCGTGGGCCTGTCATTCTTCTCAGCAACTCCCTTTGTGTCTTTCTCACTTGCTATGGCCACTTTCCATCATGATGTAGGTGAAAACATGTGGCAACATCTATAGCTTTGAAATAATCTCATTAGAATAAGCTTTGAAACTTGTTAGAGACAATTGGTGCAGATGCAGACACTTGGCAGCTTTTGTTGTGCTAGGATGGAAAATGTGGTGAGTTCCACTGCATTGAAACTTGTTAGAGGTTGATGTCTTGTTATGTGACACTTGGCAACTTCTGTTGTGCTTTGACACTTGACCTTTTTTTAAGGGAATGTGCCCTTCGAGGTCTTGAATAGGGTCCATTTTTGAGTGTCGAGTGTCCCCCCGCAAGGGTACCTACCCTTCGAGATCCTCTAGGTGGCCTTCAGGATTTAATTCTTTTGAAAGACTGTTATCTCTTTTATTCCCTTTAGACAAAATGTCTAAAGAAATTCCTTCAGACAATTTGTCTGAAGGAAATATTTCCTTGACTCTGCATCTCTGCATTGGGAGTGCTCTATCTTTGACATGTGCTGCCTTCTGCTACTTTTAACAAGTGGCACATGACATCTTCCACCAAAATAGGTGAGGACATGTGGAAGCATCCACATAATTAATAGGATCTCTTAGAAACCTTTGAGTTTCTGGTGGAAGAAGACACATGGCGATTTCTGTCAAACTCTAGAAACACTCACAAAAATAGTCGAGACTCCTTTCAAGCAATCACATAGACGATGACACTTGTTAGCTTCCATTGATTCTCACCAAGGACATGTGGTGTCTTCTATTACATCATAGTAAAACCTTTTGATGTCAACACTTGGCACTTTTTTCTCTCAAGCTTTTCTTTCACGTGCTTCTTTCCTTGACTGAGGCTACCTTTGAACCTTTTGAACCTATGAACTCATTGAACCTATGAAGTAGACCAAGGTTCAACGATTCGGTCAGTTCATTCTTTTGATTTATCTAAGTCTCTTTGATATCTTTGAACCAAGTGCATTGAACTGTTTGGATGTTGAACCTGTTGAATCGATGAACCAAAATGGTTCAAGGTTCAATGGTTCAACGATTCAAGCCTTTGAAACTCATTAAGTGCTCGAAGCAGTGGAACCTTTAAATGGTTAAACTTTGAACCTTTGACATATGTGTTTATCCCTTATTGATGATGTTGACCCTTTGAACCTATTGAACCCACTATTCCATTTACTGAAAAAGCTTGAAAAATGAGGAATTTGAAAGCTCAAAACAAATTTCAAGGGAAGAGATTATTTTTGGCTGTGCAAGACCAAAATAGTCATATGTTGTCCCAAAAATGAGAAGTAATTTTTAGGGGACAACAATTATTAATAAGGTTAAGATTTTCTAACTCTCACTTGTACATGGGAAACTTTATTCCCAAACCAATTTAAAAATATACCTCTAGAAGAAGATATTTATTGGGTCCTTTCACTGTCATGGTAGCCCCTAAAGCTTTCCCTTTTGTATATTTTAATGGTCAGAGTCATTTGGACCTCCAACAGTATGATCCCATTCTAATGGTAGATCTTAAAAGTGTTCCTTACTTCATGGGATACCAGTCTACAAGCCCTTCTGATCACCTCAGAGATATAGCCAACTTCTACAATATTCATGATATTAATGAGAAAAATGTGGCTATTAGGTTATTGGCCATCTCTTTTAAGGGTAAAGACTTGGATTGGTATAGAAACCTTACTATTAAATCTATCACATCATGGGATTAGTTAGGTGATGCATTGTGTAAAAGGTTTGAAGATAAAAGTGACCACTTGTCACTTGCTAAACAACTAACTACAATCAAGAGTGCTCCACATAAGGTTATCCAGGATTTAAATACAATCTTTCAAAAGACATGGGATAGGATTCCAATCTCTATCAAGCCTACTCCTAATTATGGTTTCCTTTACTATCTAAAATCTCTTAACAATGATATTATAGTAATGATTTAGTCTATGGGAGGAAACATACTATTGGATGCTTATGAGGTGGAAATCAAAGCAGAGAATAGTCAAGTATAAGTTGGTAAGCTTACACCTAAGCCACTAATGCCTTTATTTCTTGATATTTAACCACCTCATATCATCATCTCTCCCCTTACTTCCATTCCACCTATGCCAACACTTGTTACCATACCTACACCAAAGTAGGAAAAGACTTCAACTAGTCAATCTAGTGACTCCCAAGAGCATAAAATTTTCTAAGAGCTTAAAAACATGGTTCAATCCTTTGGAAATGAATTGGATAATGTGAAAAGTTAGAAAGATTAGTTCAATAAACCTTATCAAGCTCCATATAAACCTAATCAATAGCCTTATCAAGCCAATAGGCCACCCTACAAAGTAAATTTCCTAAGACAAAGCCAAGGACAAGGGCAGTGTAACTATATTAAGCAAAAAAATATAATGCAAATACTACAAGTACCTCTAGTAATTTGGTCCCTACTCAAAATAGTAATGCTTAAAAAAGTGGGGGTATTATGCCTTGGAATTAGTCTTTTGGTCAATCCATTATCCCAAACACTGACTTCAACCAAGATTTCAATGATCAATGATAGCAGGGTGATAGCTATGGATACAATCAAGCTCTTATGGCTCAGAATACAAAAATACTTATGATGAAAAAACTAAAGGAGCCTCAATAAGGTTAAGGGTATAATGAGGGACCAAACTAGTTGGATGTTATAATGGTAAATTTTGAGCAAGAAGAGTACTACACACTCAATCAGTAGGCTAGTTTTAACCAAGCATACATTCCAGTGGCAACCAATACAAGGTTCAAAAAAATAATATGGATGGTAATTAGGAAGAAATCAAATATTTTCCTACTATTAATCCATTACTATCAAAGCCAAGTTAACCTAATACTTCTCCAGAGGTTTTTTTATGCCTATTTTCTATACCCCTTAATTTTTTTAAAAAAATCTATACTTACTGCCATAGAGATGACCCTGTCATGAAACCTAAAATTGTGTTAGGGACCCTATTGATTGATAGTATTTTTAGATGCATATTTTATTATGAAATGGTAATGATTGATTTATGAAATTTTATTTATGTTTCTAAGTGGTTTCAAAAATCATGGTGGATTAATGAATAAAATATACATATATAGTTGTGTGATCAATTATTTTAATTATTTAGTTTAGTTTGAGGTAGTTTCAATTGGAAAATGAATTTATTAGTTTTGATAGAATTTTAATGATTTTTTTATTTTCATTGATTTGATTCATAGTTCAAAATAGATAATAGCGATATGACATTTGGAAAAATATTATAGAGTAAATTTTTACTCTGCGTTGCATTCAAATTTTTTAGTCGCGCACTGCAGCTTTGGTTCCTGCATACCTTGGTCGTGGTGGCAAAGTTTTGGAGTAGAGTACAAGTTTCTTTTCCATCTAAGTATCAAAGTGCAGTGAAGGCTTCCAAGTGATGTAGTCTAAGCATGGGTTCTCTTTCCCCTTTTTGTTTCCTTCATTTCATTTTTGCCTAAGTGTTGAATTCGAGTGGAAGCCGCCAAGTGTCGCTTTCCAAAACATGGAGCCGGCCAACTGGCATCGTCTGAGACACTTGTCATAACTTTCAGGAAGGCGATGGAATGTGCCATGTATACCATAGTAACTCATCAAAATGTATCACATGTCAGCATCTGTGTCTCATATCAACACCTGCATTTCATCTATTTTTTGGTGAAAGGTTTTCAATAAGCTAAGCAGTAGAATCATGTGGAAAGTGCCAAGTGACAGGTGCAAAAGGCCTTAGACTACTTTTTTAGAGGAAAGCAAAAGTCACCATGTGTCAGCATCTGAAAGATAGTCTATTTAACGCCTGGGTTCCATGCCTTGGTTCAATGTTTTTGGTTCAATACCTTAATTAATGTGTAAATGGCACACAGTGTTGAACCATTGAACTATTGAACCATTTTTAGTTCATCGAGCAATTTAAGGGAGTGTCCCAAAAATCCAAAGGGACCAGTACCTTTTTGGAAGGTAGAAAGGCATCGTTTCATTTTTTTTAAGTGCCAAAGAGCATTGGAGGCTACCAAGTGTCACTCTTCGAGCCCCTTCCTACTCCATTCCTAAAAGCAGTAGAAGACACCACATACCCCTAGTAGGAGAAGTGAAAGATGTCACGTATCTTCTCAAGAATAGCAGAGGCCACCACGTGTCAACTTCTAAGAGATCATCTTCAAGCCTCAAGAATAGTGGAGGCCACCACGTGTCAACTTTTGAGAGATCATCTTCAAGCTTTATTGCCAAATAAAGATTGTGGTGGGTCTCAGGTGTTATTTCAAAGGTCTGTGGAAGCATCAAGTGTCAACATGTGGAGACTGCCATGTGCATCCATCCCATTTTTAATATTTGCTCAAGCAAGGAATGCGGTGAATTTTATTTTGTTAAAATTGTTAAGTATCAAAGAAGTGGATTGCAACAGGTGTCGAAGGAGGAGTGTTCCTAAGCGGGATATAGGGAAAGCAAAAAATTCCATGTGTCTTCAATAAATCAGGTGGGAAGCACCAAGTGTCATTCTCTGGTGCCTTCTAATGTATAGCAAGATGGAGGGAAACTCGGTGGGAGTTATTTATGGTAGATGGAATAGTTCGCTGGGTAGATTTTTGGGGCCTGCAAACATTAAAAGGGCCATCTATTTGTCCCCTGTAAGCAGAGGAGAATGGTCAGTTGCATGGCTAAGTAGGTGATGGAATGAGGAAATTCAGGCATGAAAGGAGGTACTAGACATGAATTGACATACCATAGTTAGGGAAGCTACCCTGCTCTAGCATGGCCCTTCTTGATAAGACCAGGATACATCCAAGGCATTGAATGTGCTAAATATTGCACTATTTTATCTATCAAATCCAAGGCTATAAAAGGGGAAGAGAAGATACGTGCCAGAGAGACCTTTCTAGAGTTGATACTTTTCTAGAGTCGAGACTTTTCTAGAGTTTAGACTTTCTAGAGTTGGTGATCAAGTAATATCATTTGATTTTGTCTCATTGTCTTGAGTTGTAAAGTTGATGTAATTGTGCATGTTTTTGTGCCTTTTATGTCGCTGAATGAATTAAGAAGATTAAACTTTATGCCTTTGTTGATATTATCTATGTCATTTACAAAAGTAGTCTAGACTGTAGATTTTCTAGAGTTGTGATTAGAAATGTCATTTACTTTTGTCTCATTTTCTTGAGTCAGAAGTTCTACATAACTGTACGTGTTTTATGTGCCTCTTATGTGATTGAAAGATTCTTACAAAAAGATTGAACACTATGCCTTTGTTGACATTATTTGTATCTCAGAAAAAGAAGTCTCTGTTATGAGCCTTTGTTTCTATTATTTCAATCTTTTACATTGATCATGCACTTGTCTGCTCTTAAATGTAATTGAATCCTACATATAGTCTCACTGTGCTCAAGGTTAGGATCAGAATTACACTCAAGTGCATCGCCATAGTTAGGTTTCATTTCTTGCATTTGCATTTATTTTTAAATTCTCTATCCTTTTTCCCCCCACACTTGATATAAAAGAAGAGACCAGCTTCTCTAAAATATGGAGGTTGTTTCAAGCCGCAATATCCCATAGCTTGAAACTTCCCATTGTTGTTGATTAGAATCAAGCACAATTTTAAACATCAATAGTTTTTGGCACACCCAGTGGGACTAGTCTTGAAGTTTATTTCAAAACCATATGAACTAGAGAGCTATGAGGAGTCAGAGCTATGAACCAGTCATCAGATCACATTCTACTGCAAAATCTAGGTATTCTTTTGCCACCTTTGGTAATTAGTCCAAGAAGAGTCAATCAGAGTCAATCAATATAGAGAGTAAATATGGGAGCTCGTATTTCCCTAAGAAATTATGCAAGCTAGAATGTTGGCAGTCCTCTGACCCTCCCAGTATCACCAACTACTTATCTTACTCTAGTAGCATATACATTGACTCCTGATGAAGAGGAGATAATCTCAAACTTTCTTCTCACTTTGCAAGATAATGAGGAAGAACATGGACAATCCCTAGATCATGTTTCAAATGATTTGTTTGAAATTATTAGGTCAGGCTACACCATTTTACAAGATAGCTGTGAATCGATTACAAAAAAATAGAATGGCATTAAGCCTCAATTACATGTGTAAAATTATTTCACTCTTTTAAGATCATCCTTTCAAGAGGTTAAAGTCATGAAAGAGGAGGATAATGCAATAGAGCTGGAGTTTGAAGCAGAAGAAGTTAAGTCAATAAATGATATAAGTCAAAAGGCTCCTATTGATGAGCAAACCATCATTGATTTCCTGGTAAGCCATACCAACATCAGGAGCCGATATGTGATGGGCTTCCCAGAACAAGAAGAGCTTATGGATGTCGAAAGCATGTTTGACTCAGACTCACTCAAATGCAATCAAATCTGTGTGGCCTACACAAAGGATGTTTCACCAAAGATATACCTATTTCAATCACTTGTATGTCAACATAAGCTGGCTTATCATGAAGGAGGCATTGGAAATTTTGTTTTTGATCCCGGAGGGAGATAAAGATGCTTAATTAATGTAGTTAGGTAGTTTCCCTTTCCTACATTGTTTTTGTTTTATGTTGTTGTTTTCCTGATTTCCTTTTAAATAAGTGTTTTAAACACAGAGTTGGTGGCTTAGAAAGTTTTTAAATTCTTCAATTTTTTTCCACATTGAATGCTTCCCAAATCTTTTGAAATCTCTAATGTACCTTGCGCCGCAACTTGCATTGTATGTCCACCTCGTTGTCCCCCAAAGATTGAGTAAGATCTACTAACAGTCATTTGAATTTAATGTTATTTGAGACTCGATAGGTCCATAAATATCTATTAGCAAGATTTAAAGTTTAAAAATTCTCAAGCATTCTTGTCCCTACGAAAATATCCTGCTCCTTGCGATTTGTTAGTGCCTAGTAAAATTTACTTCAGCAAGAGTGTTTCTGTCTTACACAAGGTTCATACCAGGTATTACATAAAAGATATAGAGATGGCGGGAGCATCATCTTCACTACAAGGAGCTGAGACATCTAGATCTCTTGATAGGTTGCTTGCTAGTAAATCATATGCTTTAGCTCCTATGCAACCATCGAGAACCTATCCAAGAACCAAAATCCCAGGAGTTGGTCAAGCTAATGACCCATCAAAACTAAAGGATTATGTAGATGGAATCATGGACCCGATATTGGAAAAAACCAATAGCAAGAGTCTTAGAAAAGGGGCACACCAAAGGTGTCTTCAAAGGGCTAGAGCAGGGCAATACAAGACGTTTAGAATGAGGATGTGGATCTCACAACTGGCTCAGTTTATTGTCCCAGTTGTACATCCATGCCCTGATTTAATTGAATTATGTGCAAACTTGCCTCATACACCATCTTGCACCATTTAACAAGGTCCCTTCATGGTGTAGATCACACCACAAACTATTAGGGACATGCTAACCCTGCATTATGACAATACCACTACATTCCCCACTATTGATAAGATGCAAAGGACGTGGGCGAATGTCAACACTCAGACAAGATTTTTGAGGTCTCAGTTACAAATCGCTGATGGTGATACTACGGTACCCATGCTCCCTGCACCAAGAGCTCAATGCACACCAGCTAGCCAAGACACACTATCAATGATGGCTCTCATCTTTGGCATGAAGGATGACATGGCAGTGTATGCAGAACAAATGGCCATCCTTTTTAGGATGAAGACAGTCAACAAGACGCAGGAGTATCGACTTGACTTCTTAGAGCACATTGCCTTTTCAATAGTGGAACAACTGACCCAGTTCAAATCAAAAGGGATATTCAAGTATTCCTCTTATTTATTTCATCTCATATTCTATTAGAACCCTGACCTTTTCACCCAAAATATGAATCTAAACTTGTATGACCTAGGTTTTGACCCCCAAAGGATCATTCCTGTGTCTGCATGGACACATGTTTTATCAAGAACTAGCGACCTGTATGATTTTTAAGAACTATTCATTACCCCTATTTTGTGTTGCCTTAGCCTTGAACCTATCATAAACAAGTTATTTCCAAGTGTTTCAAACATCCTAGTCAGTTGTCCAATCATGTGTGACTTCTATTTTGGGTCCCACCACACGATCATAAGGGTTCATGGTTTTTGTGGGGAACCAGTGTTGCTGCCAAAGAATTTAACTCTTAGGTTGGCATTCTTGGAAGTCACCAGGTAGGTATCAATATTTGACAATGAGTATGGCTCCAGGAAGAAGAAGAAAAAAATGTATAATCTCTCGTGGATGGCAGGCAACATGAGTTTGGAAGCCAGAGATGCTGAGACTATGCTGCTGAGAAAGCTAGCTTTCCTAGGGTTCTTACTAATTGAAGACAAATGGGTTTACAACCCAAATGGTTTCATAGCTTCCTAGGTAGGGACCAATAGGATTGGGGCCAGGATTGCACATGAGGGCCACTCTTTTTGGGAGACCAAAAAAAACCTACAGAAGATGCTCCTGGTCTTTATGTTGAATTGATAGATTTGCCCCTACGACATAATAGGCCATGGGAAACCTTCTATGATAAGTAGAGGGATTATGATGTAGTAACCTCAAGTTACCTGATCTCTGAAATTGAATATTTTTTTAACTATTTTCTGTGTATTCTAATTTTTTTGTGTTTTTTGTATGAAATAAGAACAAATTGCAATTTTTTTGCAAAATAATTTCAAATAAATAATAAATAGCAAAATAATCTCTTCTCTGGCAGATCAATGATCTTATTATCCTTCTAGATGATTACAATATTAAATATCTGACATGCATATAAAAATAATATGAAAATATTATCTTAATAACCTGGTCCTTCTAGCAAACTAGAAAATAACTCTACATCTAGACTGTTCAGGTTGTTGTGTCAACACACATTCGCCGACGTCAGTTATACTACCTTCATCGATCGATATACTACCAACACTGATCTCTATCAGTCAGCCACTCTATCGATGTCGATCTTCAGTCGACCAATGTCAGTATATGGGATGTCAAAGTCAGTCTCTACACTTCCCGACAGCCTACAACTGTTAACGGTGCCCTTCTTCAATCTGTGATTTTGCTGGTACGGCTTGGTATGGATCTATACAGATTTTGTATAGTAGTGAAATATATTATAGCATGGCCTATATTTTGGATGCCTGATCTCATGAAAAATGGCTCTAATACAGAAGATCTTAATCTAAACAATTACTGAATCAAACCCTAATGAAATAAATACCTATAAATCTCAATGACAACTTATGTATGAAGCTATGCCTCAAACTGGCAATAGATCAGCTGATATCTCACAACCTCTTAATTGCACACACTAAAGAGTGGACATTTTCTAATGCAACTAGAATACTGGAAACCCTTGGCTCCTTCTTCTCAAAAAAACTTAGCAAAATTCTTCAATATCAATAATCAATAATCATAATCATATTCATAATGGCCTCCCTCCAATAAGAAACCCTTATATCTTCTAAAAAGTGTGCTTATCCTAATTAGGATTTCATAATTGAGAATTAGGGTTTCATAATGAAAATATGCTAAATAATTAATATTTAATTAAATTAATCAAATATTAATATCTCCCTCAATACATGTCTGAAAGAGCCCGAACGAAAGCCAACTGGTAAAATTTTGCTAATCAAAGCCAAGCCAAGCTCCATCAAGACCCTCTATCCATCCTATCAGCCTACAAGGGTTGCATAATAGGCTAACCATCAACTCTAAAGATGTCAACTAAAAAGGGGACATGACAATCTACCCCTCCTAAAATTTCTTGTCCTCAGGCAATTGTTGAATGATAAACCAATCAATCCACCTGGATCCCAAATGTAGTCATGATCTACACTGATCTCAATCAATGCAAACTCCATGCCATGTCTATCACAACTCTCATCCAATGGCGTCACATCATCCCAAGTACCAAAATAAGGATCCCAACATGCAATCCATGAACAAAAATCAATTGGCAACTCAAGTAAACTCCTCACTTGAATAATGTGAACAATACCAACTAACTTCATGCACCTGTCTCTTGTACCCACAACAATCTCTGAATCCAGAGTGTGAATGCTAGAAATACACATATCATCATCCACATGTGACCCACCTGTAAAAGAAAGCTGAGTCCCTACCACATGTGCTAACTCCTGAACTGAACTCACCTCAAGACAAAGCTCGTCCACATATCTCCCCTGTGTTGGTGCCAATGTGCACTCGGCAGCACACTCTCCCATATCATGTGGTATGAGTCTCTCCATCTGATGAAAAAACATATTTTTGATGTTGCTACCCCATAATGCCTTAAGAATATGTCTCTTCCCAACAACATCAAAATGAACCTCCATGTCCTTGAGATGAAGAGTGACTTCCTCAAGGGAATGAAGCCACTTCATACCCAAGACTAAGTCTATATCCCCCATGTTTACCACATAATAATCAGCCTTGAACTCATAGTTGTTCAAGCATAATGGGAGGTCTCTAATCATTCACTCACACCTAATAGTGTGACCATCAACCACCTTAACTCTAATGCCCTTGAAATCTTTAGTAGTGAGTCCACACTTCTCCACAAATCTAGCATCTATAAAATTATGTGTGGCTCCTATATCAAGAAGGGTGATGACCCTCTATCCTGCCAAAACTCCATAGAGTCTAAATGACTCATCTAACTAAATGTTAGATAGGCGTGCCTCCTGTATGTGAAGCTCTAAATCTGCCTCTGCCTTAGGCTCTGAGGCCTTTGCCTCTGACTCAAAACTCTCATGCTATTCAGATTCTTCTAATTTTGAATCCTCATAAAAAGCCCACATCACATGATTTTCCTTGCCCTTAGGCCTCAAAGGACAATCGTGATTGGCATCATATGGACCTTTGCAGTAGAAGCAAAGTTTTTTCCTTCTTAGATCGTTAAGAATGATTTAAAGGTAGTTTGCTCTCATACCACTATAGTAACCCCGGGTTACCTGATCTTTGAAACTGAATATTTTTTTGATTGTTTTCTATGTATTCTGATTTTTTTATGTTTTTTGTATGAAATAAGAACAAATTGCAATTTTTTTGCAAAATAATTTCAAATAAATAATAAATAGTAGAATAATCTCTTATCTGGCAAATCAATGATCTTATTATCCTTCCAGATGATTACAATATTAAATCTCTAACATGCATATAAAAATAATATGAAAATATTGTCTTAATAACTTGGTCCTTCTAGCAAACTAGAAAATAACTCTACATCTGGACTATTCAGGTTGTTATGTTGACACACAGTCGCTAACGTCAGTTATACTATCATCATCGATCAATATACTGTGGACGTCGATCTCTGTCGATCAGCCACTCTACCAACATTGGTCCTTAGTTAGCCGATGTCGATATATGGGATGCCGAAGTCAGTCTCTACACTTCTCGGTGGCCTGTAATCGCTAATGATGCCCTTCTTTAATCTGTGATTTAGATAGTATGGCCTGATATGGATTTGTACAGATTCCATACAATGGTGAAATATAGTATAGCATGGCCTATATGCTGGATGCCCAATCTCAAGAAAAATGGCTCTAATACAAAAGATCTTAATCTAAACAATTACTAAATCAAACCCTAATGAAATAAATACCTGTAAATCTCAATGGCAACTTTTGTATGAAGTTATCCCTTGAATTGACAATAGATCAGCTGATATCTCACAACCTCTTAATTGCACACACTAAAGAGTGGGCATTCTCCAATGCAACTAGAATATTGGAAACCCTTGGCTCCTTCTCTTAAAAACTTAGAAAAATTCTTCAATATCAATAATCAATAATCATAATCATATTCATAATGGCCTCCCTCCAATAAGAAACCCTTATATCTTCTAAAAAGTGTGTTTACCCTAATTAGGGTTTCATAATTGAGAATTAGGGTTTCATAATGAAAATATGCTAAATAATTAATATTTAATTAAATCAATCAAATATTAATATCTCTCTCAATACATGTCTGAAAGAGCCTGAACAAAATCCAACTAGTAAAATTTTGCTAATCGAAGCCAAGCCAAGCTCCATCAAGACCCTCTATCTATCCTTTCAGCCTATGAGGGTCACATAATAGGTTAACCATCAACTCTAAAGATGTCAATTAAAAAGGGGACATGACATATGATCCCAAAGTTAGGATGACTTCTGGTTTGAGGACATTGAAGAACAAAGATTGGGATGTGGAGAAGATTGAAGCCTATTGGAAATATAGGTAGGAAATTTCTTAAACCACCCATACTTTCAAAAGCATGGATTTAGATGAAAGATGGGAGGAACTCTGGGATGAGTATCATCCCTCCCTTACATCTATCCCAAAAATAAGAAAATTTTTGACACTCAGTACAGGGCAAGAAGCTAGAGTGGGACCAAGCCAGCAACCACAGGCCTCAGAGCAAGCTACAGCTGTAGTCACTACATCGACCTAGCCACAGCCTCATAACATCATGGAACAACAAAGGAGTATGGTGTCTTCACCACCAAAAGCTTCCCCATCATTAGAAGTTATTGAAATCCTCAATACTCCACGAGCACCACTGACAACAGTAGATGTGGAAGGGAAGCAAACGTAGCCAGAGTTAGAGACACCCAGGAAGAGAAAGAGGGTGCAGTTACAAATAGATTTAGAGGAGGAAGAGGAACCTTCATAGCACCAATTATATATCACTATAATTCCCCCTTAATTAAGTATTATTCCTCCTCCTCCCTCTTAGTCTATTCCCTCTTCAGTCGGTGTGATGCCCCCACCTAGCCAAATGACACCTCTTGCCACCACTGCCATCCCCATTTCACACTTCACCCCATCCTTGATGCCTCAAGCCCTAACATTGAGTTATTTCTCCCCCTCTATTCCCAAAAATATTCCCCTTTAGCTCACCCATAGCTAACCACTAGCTATTCAATATGGCTTGCCATAAGGATATCCTTTTGTGGGAGGACACATTGCATCCCCTTCCACCTTTTAGACGTAGGCTAATGTTGCTAAGAAGGCAAGAGAAGCCTAGATGGAGAAAAATAAAACTAAGGAGAATAAAGCATTGGTTTTCCCACACCTATGTTCAAAATTTGACCCTATTCAACAGCAGTTGATGATGACACATTTGTCACCCAACATTGTCAAACCGAGTGAACAGATGCAGCCAGAGGATTATACATTGAACGCAGTGGCTATTGATATGTCCTTGTTCAGGCCCTAGGATAGAGTTGAGCTATTGATGGAATCCACTTCTATAGTCATGAAAGATTATTTGAAAACATCAAGAAGACTACAAAAGATGGAGGCCGATTTGGCCAAATAAAAGGCAAACTATAGTAGTTTGGTTGAAGAAATAAATAAGAAAGATAATGAAATAGAAAGTCTAAATAAATAGTTGCAAGATACTATTTCCCTTTAGATTCACCAGGCAATCCAAGCCTAGAATTATTCATTAAAAGTAGAGCTAACACATGCAAGAGAGGTAGCAACGGCCCTTAGGTGAGAGAAAGTAGCATTGCAGGGAAGATTCAAAGGACATCAGCTGTAAGTTACTCAATTATAGCAGAAGCTGCTGGATGAACAAAACAATACTATGGCTTTTCAAGCCCAATTCTAAGTAGAGGAACAGAAAGTGGCATAACTAACAATAGAGCTAGCTAATAAGCCAAAAGGTGTCAAAGTGATAGAACTAATAAAGGAGCTCTACGAGTCAATGTGGAAAATAATCTCAAAGATTATTTAGCTTAGGCCATCTCTCACCTTCCTACTCAATGCATAGCAATAATGTGAGAAGGTGGAGGATTCGGTGAAGAACACTCTGGCTACATTCTCCAACAAAGTCACAAACTCCTAAAACTTATTGCAGAAGCTCTATGATGCAATGGATGCTACACTGGTAGCTACGGGAATCACTGACAGAATGGTCACTACAAAATGATGATGTCAATGAGGTGCTTAGTTGAAATACCATGGCCAATAGTTGTAAAGAGCTTCTCAAAGTCATGAAAGAAGGCATCGGCGAGATGAGACAGCATATTGAAGATCTAGTGCATCAAAGTCTTCCTTCTCCATTTCTGGATGCCAACACGATGCTGATGGTTGATCAAATTAAACCATTATTGCTAGCCAAACAGAAGGATCAAACAATTTTCTAGGACCTCCAGGATGATTCCTCAGTATTGGAAGTCAAAGTTATTCTAGTTCCTATTTCCCAGCTAGAATTAGAACAAAAAGCTATAGTTTAGATTCTGCTAAATTTTTCACACAAGGATATCATCAACCTTGATTTAGCTTTCATTGAGTTACAGAACAAGCAAGGGTTATCTTACCATGAATGGTCCATCTACCAGATAGCACTTTTGAAGCTATAAAATTTTGAAATTTTGATAGAGTGGGAGTTGTGTTTCTTTTTGAACAGGCTCAAAAGTCCTAGGGGGTCGCCAGTAACTGTAGAGTAAATTTTTACTCTATGTTGCATTCAAATTTTTTAGTCACACACTACAGTTTTGGTTCTTGCATACCTTGGTCGTGGTGGCAGAGTTTTAGAGTAGAGTGCGGGTTTCTTTCCCATCTAAGTATCAAAGTGCAATGGAGGCTGCCAAGTGGTATAGTCTGAGAACATATTCTCTTTCCCCTTTTTGTTTCCTTCATTTCATTTTTACCTAAGTGTTGAATTTGAGTGAAAGCTACCAAGTGTCACTTTTTGAAACACAGACCCAGCCAATTGGCATCGTTTGAGACACTTTTCATAACTTTTAGGAAGGTCATGGAATGTGCCACATATACAATAACAACTCAATAGAATGCATCACGTGTCGGCATCCATGTCTCATATCAGCACCCACATTTCATCTTTTTTTTAGTGAAAGGGTTTCAATAAGCTAAGCAGCAAAATCATGTGGAAAGCACCAGGTGGCAGGCACGGAAGGCCCTAGACTACTTTTTCAGAGGAATGCAAAAGTTACCATGTGTCAGCATTTGAGAGATAGTTGGTTTAATGCCTGGGTTCAATGCCTTGGTTTAATGTTTTTGGTTCAATACCTCGGTTAACATGTAAATGGCATGTAGTGTTAAATCATTGAACCATTTTTGGTTCATCAGGTAGTTCAAGAGAGTGTCCCAAAAATCTAAAGGGGCCAATACCTTCTCAGAAGGTAGAAAGGCATTGTTTCATTTTGTTTAAGTGCCGAAGAGCATTGGAGGCTGTCAAGTGTCACTCTCTGAGCCCCTTCCTACTCCATTCCCAAAAGTAGTGGAAGACGCCACATACCCCTAGTAGGAGAAGTAGAAGATGCCACGTATCTTCTCAAAAATAGCGGAGGCCACCATGTGTCAACTTCTAAGAGATCACCTTCAAGCCTCAAGAATAGCGGAGGCCACCACATGTCAACTTCTGAGAGATCATCTTCAAGCTTCATTTCCAAATAAAGATTGTGGTGGGTCCCAAGTGTTATTTCAAAGGTCTGTGGAAGCGTCAAGTGTCAACATGCAGAGACTACCATGTGCATCCATCCCCTTTTAAAAGTTGCTCAGGCAAGGAATGTGGTGATTTTTATTTTGTTAAAATTGTTAAGTATCGAAGAAGCAGATTGCGATAGGTGTCAAAGGTGGAGCATTCCTGAGCAAGATATAGGGAAAGTGGAAAAAGCCACGTGTCTTCAATAAATCAGGTGGGAAGTGCCAAGTATCATTCTCTGGTGCATTCTAATGCATATCGAGATGGAGGGAAACTCGGTGGGAGTTATTTTTGGTAGATGGAATAGTTCACCAGGTAGATTTTTGGGGCCTACAAACATTAAAAGGGCCATCTGTTTGTCCCCTGTAAGTGGAGAAGAATGGAAAGTTGTGTGGCTAAGCAGGTGATGGAATGAAGAAATCCAAGTGTGGAAGGAGGTACTAGACATGAATTGACATGCCACAGTCAAGGCAGCTGCCTTGCTCTAGCATGGCCCTTCTTGATAAGACTAGGATACATCCAAGGGATTGAATGCACTAAATTCTATACTATTTTATCTATGAAATCTGAGGCTATAAAAGGGGAGGAGAAGATACGTACTAGAGAGACTTTCCTAGAGTTGAGACTTTTCTAGAGTTGAGACTTTTCTAGAGTTTAGACTTTCTGAAGTTGGTGATCAAGTAATATCATTTGCTTTTGTCTCATTTTCATGAGTTGTAAAGTTGATGTAATTGTGCATGTTTCTGTGCCTTTTATGTGGCTAAATAAATTAAGAAGATTGAACTCTATGCCTTTGTTGATATTATATGTGTAATTTTCAAAAGTAGTCTAGACTGTAGATTTTCTAGACTTGTGATTAGGAATGTCATTTGCTTTTGTCTCATTTTCTTGAGTTGAAAGTTCTACATAATTATACGTGTTTTTTGCGCCTCTTATGTGATTGGAAGATTCTTACAAAAAGATTGAACACTATGCCTTTGTTGACATTTTTTGTATCTCAGCAAAAGAAGTCTCTGTTATGAGCCTCTATTTCTATTATTTCAATCTTTTACATTGATCATGCACTTGTCTACTCTTAAATGTAATTGAATCCTACATATAGTCTCACTGTGATCAAGGTTAGGATCAGAATTACACTCAGGTGCATCGCCATAGTTAGGTTTCATTTCCTACATTTGCGTTTCTATTTAAATTCTCTATCCTTTTTCCCCCCACACTTGATACAAAAGAAGAGACCAGCTTCTCTAAAATCTAGAGGTTATTTCAAGCTGCAATATCCCACAGCTTGAAACTTCCCATTATTGTTGATTAGAAATTAGCACAATTTTAAACATCAACAAATATTACATTTGAAATGAATACATTAGAAAGTTATTTTGAAAATAAAGATTTGATGTATGGCTCAGTTCATTCATTATTGATGATATGATCAATATTTGGAATTTTGATATACTTGAATTGATTAAGTAATGATTTTATAGTCTTATTCAGTTGATTCTGCCACTTGATTGATGACTACATGGTTAAAATCATGATTACCTAGTTGGTGTTCTAAGTCTCAGTCGTTTAAGATTTGAATAAGTATTCAAATATGGTAAAATATGGCATCGAGGCATGTATACCATTATTAATACCTCATTGGGCATAGACTTCAATAATGTTGGTTATCAACCTTGGACTTTTCACAGATCAAATCTTTGATATTATAAGGAATCATTTTTATATTTTTTTTTTTAAAAATCTATACTTCTGATATTTAAATAGACCAAAGGCCATATTGTGATTTGTATGGAAAAACTTAAGATCATGAAATTAAATATGTGGAATTTATAAAGTTCATCATGAATTTTGTATAAGTCTTTAGACCCTTTAGATCCATGGTAAAGCAAGATTAAGGTATCTGTCGAGTTAGAGGTTAGTTGGTATGATGCCAAGGTGAGTTGGCATGAACATTGAATGTAGGAGAATGGTCTTGAATCTTCATGATGTGTAAAGTATTTTTGGTGGATTGGAGAGTTAATGCGAGGTGATATTACCTTGAATAATGAAAATTAATTGAGTTTTAGTATGAAGAATGGTTATCTCTAACTTTATATTTTATGACAAATAACTTATCAAAGTTACTAAGTACGTAATTAGTAAATGAAGGCTAATATAGAGTGAGCACATCACACAGTTTGTTATAGAGGTAAGATGGAAAATAAAAGTCTCAAAATTCTTAGTTCTTAGTTCATTTCCACAAGCTCATTTGTAGAAATGAAGCTTTGGTTCTTTGATGTCGTGAATAAGTTTTGGAGGTTGGTAGTCAAATTTGTTTTAGGGAAGTGACACCAAGTATGTTTATACAAGTTTTGATCAGTATTCTTGAAAATATCCTAGTAATGAATGAGAAAATTTGAAGTAAAGAGGAAAGTTTTGTTGAATTCTTGTCTACATGATGAATATAAGTTTTGAGCATTTAGTTTTGTAAATAATATGCAAGTTCATCTACATTTATGAATAAATATGGGAGATTATTTAAAGTTTTCAAAAGCTTTCCTGCATGTAGATATTTTAAGAATTATGGTGTTTTATTTTAAGTCTTGCATAGTTTACTTTTGCATGATTGAAATAAGTTTTGGGTTCTCCATAATTTGAACAATTGATTAAAATAGAGTTAATATTTTCTATTGTCATTGACAAATATACAAATGTTCCCTACTTGTTTAGTTTCTTTTTGTTTGAATCGATTTATAAATGTTGTACCACATGCATGTTAAGATTTAGGCTCTGATATTTTGTAGGTTAATGGAAAAATAAATGTATCTATTTCAAAATTGATTTAGATAATGTAAAATAAAAGACTAAGAAAATCTTTTAGCCTGGTTACATGAGATGTATTGAGGATTTTGGTGATTTTCTTAAGCTATTCAAGGTTTCTTCACTATAGTAAAGGGTTTGGTGATATTTGGAATAAGGATGAAAGGATTTGTACAATGTTTCGATGATTATTTTTCTTTGAATTGATATTCTTATTTACAATTGATTATTTTGGTGGAAGGACATAATGCATATCTTAGATGTTATTTTTATGGTTTTATATAGTTTATGATGAGTATGCAAGACACTTAATTGTAAGATACGGAGAAAGTTGAAATGTTTGGGTTTCTTATATACAGTGAAAATGGTTCTCAAATATATGTGTTTCATAGAATTAAGTCTTTCTTATCTTGGAAAAATCACTCACTTACATAGTTTATAATTACTTCAATAGATGGATTCCTTCTCTTGACCATTGTGGGTATTTTTAAAGAATATAATATTGGAAATTTGTATGCATGAAAAGATATTGGATAAAATAGGATAAAATATTTTTTGGGGGGGGGTTTAGTATAACATGAATTAGATTTTTATCCTAAGTATATGATGTTTGGTTTTTGAAGGGTTTTGCATGCATAAGATAATATACCTCAAACATATTTTATATGTGATAGTTTACATATATTTTGAGAGTTGATGATTTTGGATTCATGCATATGTTTGCTCAAGGAATATCTAAGTTTTTGAAATCTTAAGGATGTTTTTAGTCTCAATTTAGTTATTTGTTGTAGATCTGGTATTTTGTGGTGATGCTGAAAAAACCTAGGGTTTAGTTTTAGTCTTAACAATTTGGATTTAAAGTTAAAGTCTTGAAGTGATTTTATGGATTTTAAATAGTTTCAATTGGCCATTTTGTGAATGATGTGAAATAAACAATATATATGGATTATCTTAGAGTTTTTATTTTTTGGCCAACTTACAGTTATAAAATGTGATTTTGTGATTTCAACTAAAATGAGATTTACATTAAAACTTCACCTTAATATTGAAGTTTTAAGCTTTTATTTGAAAATGGATATTGATATTAATATTCTTTGATACTTTTGAAATTATATCAGAATTTTATATTCAAATAATATTGGCTTTAGACAATATGGATAAGATCATCTTATCAAGTTCTTGGATGTATTTGGTTTCATTTAAACTATTCAAAATAGATTTTGATTCAAAAAATGTGATGAATTTCAATTTAAGTTTTAGTTTAAATTTATTGAAAATATAAGATCTTTCAGTTTTACTTC
Source organism: Torreya grandis (assembly GCA_037957365.1). Lineage (NCBI taxonomy): Eukaryota > Viridiplantae > Streptophyta > Pinopsida > Cupressales > Taxaceae > Torreya > Torreya grandis. The sequence continues at coordinate 354,993 of JARHVA010007306.1, read as the reverse complement.
TTTGAATATTTTATCAATTCTTAGTTTTAAATTTAATTTATTCCAGATTTGATTCATTATGTCTAGGTGAGACCAATCAGTTTTAGTAAGGAGTAATGATAATAGGGGATGGGGATAGAGTTCCAATAGTGATACAAACCAACCCATCAAAGGTTTTCATAGAGGTGGTTTTCATGCAAGAAACTTTGGCCCTAGATTTCATAGAGGAACCAAAATGTCTATTCATTTTGATGCTTTGGATCCTAAATTTTTGGACATTCTAAGTAATTTGCCTACTAATCCATCTAATAGGGGTTATAAAGATAACAAGGGTTTCTTTTTCCATAGGTTTGGATCCTAAAACCCTTCTCAAAATATTTCATCTCATTATTTTAACAATAACCTATAGTGTTTGCCACTCTAGCCTCTTGATGTTGATAGAGTTGAGCCTGTTGCTGAATTTTTGCCTATAAATCAAACTACATAGTTAGAAATTGAGACTACCCATGCCAAAGATATTAGGAACATGGCCATTCCTTGTAATGCACCTTCTTCTTCCCATAAATATCCTATCATAAAATGTAAGAGGTTAAATCTAGCCACTACCCATAGTGAGCCTATTATGAGATTTGAAAGATTGAATTTAAGAGTTTGGGGTTATGTTGGTAGAAGGAAAACAATAAACATTACACCTTCCAAGAGGAGTGAAAAAAAGAGATATCAAATCCAATCTAAGTTAGGCACACCAATGGAGGTTAGGATGTTGAAAAGAATCAAGTTGGAGATATTAGAGTTGTTGCCAGAATTTGGATAATGTGAATGCAATGGAGACATGATCACACGAGATGAAGCAAGTGCACACCACATAGATGCTAAAGCAATTTGAAATTATACAAGAAGCTAAATTACACAAGACAAAATGGAGAAAACTAAAATCTGATTAACATGAGATGGCCAAAGTGAAGAAAACATATAGGATAGCACGTAAGTAACTCCTCCACAAAAGGTGGCCAAGGCACCCCAAGAATAGACTGTAACTCCTCCATGAAAGGTGGTGGCAAGGTGCTAAGAATAGAGAAGTAACTCAGGGAGTTACTTATTACATTCTTATGACACCTATGACACACATCTCCACATAAGCTATCCTATCCCACAAATGTAGGAAAACTCCATGTATGCACAAGAAATACAATTTCCCTAATTAAAAAATAGGGAAAAATAAAAACCTGAACTAATACCCCCCCATAAGTGTAGCTTAGGTGGGTAGTGTGCAAATATAAAATGGGTCTTGGCAACTAGGCCTGATGAGGTACCCATGTACAAATGAAATATCCCATAAGATAGAGAAAAAGAGAAAACTCGTAGGAAAAAACTCCCCCCCACAAAAGAGAGTGTTGACCCAATTTTGCCCCTCAGGCAAAATCTCGATCACCTCTTGCACCTGCTTTGCATGGCCAGTCATTTTGGGTTGCAAGGTCCACCTTCAGGTTTCGACAGCTCCATTTCAAAGCATTGGTTCATTGGCCTCGTTCGTTGACATTCACGGTAGCGAAAGGCAGAGTATCCAGACATCCACAAGAGAAGAGAAGAAAAAAATGGAGCGTTTGACACTTAGGCAAAAAAGAGGGTAGACAAAATATAGAGGGTGGAAAAATCACTGCCCACAACAAGGGCGGGTAAAGGGAGACCACCTACACACATGCAACGGGCGGAAAATTTGCCGCCCACAACACAAGCAAAACTACTGCCGTCGACAGCTTACATTAGCCGACGTCGGTAGATCTACCACCATCGACAGCTTATCGGCCGATGTCGGCAAAAATCCTACATGCACTCCATGCAGCGGGCAGCAAATTCATTGCCCACAACAGATGGCAACAAAAAATCCCCTATAGTGCACAAGAAAAAGCCCGCCCAGCCACCGAAGGAGAAGATCAGTGCGCAAAACGAGGCAACAAGCATGGCCTTGGCAAAATTGTGACATTAGCTATAGTGTTTTTTCCACTCTTCCCACTTGACTTCTCTTGGCTCTTTTGATATAAATACACAGACTTATTCATTTATCAGCATCTTCCTGACTTTTGTAAAGAGCACTGCTCTCAAAATTCTCCACTTAAATTAATAAAAATACAGTTTGTCTCCATCTTGGATTGATCTGCTGTGTATGCCATGAGTATTATTTGTGTTTAGTTATTATCTTTCATGCTTTCATAGGTAATACCAATAGACCAGCTATCTACAAGGCACCGGTTCTGTAGCTAAAAGAAGAAGAGCTATATTTGAGAAGGACATAACAGAGTAAGTTGCTTACAAGTGTGCATTCCACAGCACCTCGGTAAACCTCTGTTATGTATTTTCCATTATAGCCTCCCCCTTTGTCTTAGCAGCCTAGTTCCTCTACCAGATGTGTAGAGTATACTTACATTTTCTCTGATTCTGAGAGTGGATCTGGAAGGTCACCACTTTATTTTGGTGTATCACCTCTTTTAGAGTAGGCTGTTTGTTTTCATGCTTTTACTCTATCTCTTTTCATCCCCCCCAGTATACCTACATACCTATATTTTGCGCTACCTGAAACAAACAAGATACATCAGAGGGAACTAGCCCATACCTAGAGACTCTCCTCTCCTGCTTCGTCATCCCACAGGTGAGAGAGGGGTTTCCATGTTGCGGGGCTAGGGCAGGAATTTGCTTTCCTGCCGTAGGGTGCACTTTCCAACGTCAACAGTTTTGGCACGCCTGGTGGGACCATAGTTTTATCAGTTTTTAACACAGTACTATTTTAGGATTGATGCTGGTCCTGCTACAGTCATTGTAAAGATTTCTAGCATCTGGCGACTCCACTGGTAAGAGCTCAGTGTTTTATTTTAAGACCAGTCACTTAAACTCCTATGCCAAAAGTTACCACAAGGTCAGCTTCAAGAAAGGTCCCCTTTGAGTTCATTGAACTACCTTTAAACTCTGCTACAAGGCTCAGGTTTGAAAGAACTCACCCTTATCCACTAGTAAATCCTCCTAAACTTGTTGCTAGGAACACCAACCTAGCTCAGCCACAAATACAACCTGTTCCAGCCATGGCATTGCCTTTCGCAGCTTTTCACGGTGAGAGCCCTTTAAACCTCCCGTGATATGATCTGATCCCTAGAACAACTCTAAAAAATGTGCCCTCTTTTGATGGAGTGGGACCTATTATAGTTGTTGAGCATATAAAAAATATTGCCAACCTTTGCAATATTCACAATATAATAGAAGAAAATATTGCCATCAGACTGTTAGCCTCATCTCTGAAAGGAAAAGCTCTCGACTGGTACGGCACCTTGCCTGTGAATTCCATACATTCGTAGAATGAATTAGGCACCCATTTGACTGATCATTTTGGGGAAAAAAGTGATGGCCTCTCTCTTGCTGAGCAGCTGACAACTATAAAAAGAGCTCCGCACGAGTATATGCAGGACTTCAACACGCGATTTCAAAAGACTTGGGATAGAATTCCCATCCTGGTAAGGCCAACCCCTAGCTACGCTTTCTTGTACTATCTAAAAGCATTAAATAGTGACATTGTTATGATGATCCAATCTATGGGGGGACACATACTGCCAGATGCGTATGACATAGCCATTGTAGCTGAAAATTGCTTAATTCAAGTCGAGAAAATCGCCCCTAGGCCTCATATGCCACTTTTTCCAGAACTGTTGCCCCCAATTCAGGTTGTCGCTCCCACAATTACTCCCCTACCTATCATTGAGAAGCCAGCTACTTTCCCATCCAATGAATTAAATGAAGTTAAGGGCCTGTTGCAGAGCATGTCAAACAAACTTGTTGCCCTTAAAAGACAGCAAGCTCAAAGCAACAAGCCAAACCAGGGTTATCAAAATTATGGCCATGCCCCTAGACCCCCCTTTCAAAATTATAACCAAGGTTAAGGGCAGCTCACTACAACCAGGCCTTATCAAAATTATAACTCAGGCCCCTCTTCGTCATCTAAAGCCATGGTGCCTACTCAGAACAATCTAGTGCAGGAGCAACCAGGTTGTTCAACCATGGGACAAAGTCAAGAGCAAGTTATCCACACGAATGACATGATGAATTTTTTCCAGAATTCAGAAAATCAGGCTGCTAATTTTTCCCAATTTTTTGAGTTTCCAACCCAACCCAGCACAAGTAACAATCAAACTCAGTCGGATTCTACCCTGATAAATCACGAAGAAGGTAAACTCTGTGCAATTAATCATGGGGGTGCTATAGACAATCAGGTTAATTGCATTACAGCCAACACAAGATTTAAAAGAAGAGTAGTTGGAGAAGCGCAGGCCTCCCCTTAGGCAGCAATGAATCCTCCACCACACCCATTTCAAAAGGCCCTAATTGTCAGACAACCATTTGCACCTCCAGCTCCTCAGTCTACAGCTCCAGTCGGGATCAGCCCAAAGGAAAACATGAAAGGAGTCAGTCCCCAAGTTAATATAGTTGATCAAATGAAGAAATTGCATGTGAGCATTTCTCTATGGGATTCATTGTCCCTTTCGAGACAAAAGGAGGTATTGAAGAAGGAATTACATGAGCTAGATCGCCAGGCCATCCCAACAGACACTAATAACGTCCTAATGACGAATGGGCAGCCTTCTGCTTCAAGTCGGATAAAGAAAGAATAAAAGACTCCCCCTTTTTATGTATCTTTGATCATAGGGGATTTCTTAGTACATAATTGCATAATTGATAGCGTGGCCAGCACTTCAGTAATGCCCAAGTGCATTGCTGATAAGATGGGGTTAAAGTACGAAGCCATGACCAAGGGAGTCTTGCAACTAGATGGAACACCTACAAAGATAGTCAGGATCTTGAAAGGATTGAGTTTAACATTGCATGCCTGCTCGACATTCTCAATCCCCCAAGATATAGTGGTAGCGGACGTTCCTCCATATTTTGCAATCTGTTTGTCTAGGGACTTTACGTCCAAAATAGGTGGTTATCTAGCAGCGAATTGGTCATATCTGGTTTTCAGAACCAAATACGGGACCAAAGTGAAAATCGAATCTGAGCCACTCTACAAGGACCACCTAGAGCCCTATTCACCCAAGGCAGCGAATGTTAGTTACACTATCATTGATCCAGAAGACTCTCAAACAGACAAGTCCTCATCTTCTACTCTTGAAGGAGTCACAGATCTACTCTTGGATGAGTGGGGAAGCGATAACTTTGAGCACGATCCTTATAAGTTTATTGAGGAGGCAGACCTTGGTGTTTATTGCTTGCATGAAGAAAGCACCGTCATGCCCAATGTAATGAAGGAGAACAGAGAAGACCTTGGTCTGTGGCAGCTGTACTTCGACGGTTTCATAAGCAAACTGGGCGCTGGTGGTGGGGCAATGTTAGTTTCCCCTTCTAAAGAAAGGTACTTTTTAGCCTTCCATTTCCAGTTCTCTTGCACATGTAATGTTACAGAATATGAGTCTTTGATTCATGGACTTGAGTGGGCAAGAAAGAGAGGGATTAGGAAATTGCAAATCTTGGGGGACAGTGAACTAATAGTGAACCAAATAAGAGGCCTACACTTAACCAAGAACTCCTTGCTGAAGTCTTACAAGCACAGGGTCTGGGACTTGATGGAGGATTTCCTTGCTCTTAACATTACCTCGATTCCCAGGTAACAAAATAAGCAGGCTGACAGGTTGGCAGATGTTGGTGCCCAATTTGATGTTTCAAAAGAGATAAGTAGAGATTGTGGTTCACGCCATTTAAAAGTGGTGGTTCGGCCTTCAATTCCAAACAATGTTACAAATTGGCAGGTCTTCAAAAGCGACCAGCAAATAGCTCTTTTTCTGCAAGAAGAGGCTGAGTTTGTGGTCCACAATCAAGCGAAATTGCAGCAGCAATATGGAGAGCAGATTGTTCAATTGAAGAACAATAAACTTCATAAGGGTTTGGTCACACTTGAAAGTATTTTCAATGGAGAGGACCAACTAAGAGATGACAAAGCATACATCACTACCAAAGAGGAGAATTATGAAAAAGTTGAAATCTTCAAGGACAAGTTGCTAGCACTTGGTAAGGTCTGCACGTTTCAAGAAAGGCAAGCTTTCATTTTGTTGTGTCAGGAGTTCACTGACGTCTTCGCCTGGAACTATAGTGACTTGAAAGGCTTCGATCCAAGACTCGCCCAACACACCATTGAATTAGATGAAGGCATAAAGCCAGTCACACAAAAGCAGAGACCTGTTAATTCGATGGTCAAGCTCCTTATGCAGAAAGAATTGGTCAAGTTGATTGAGTCCGGCATTATATTTCCGATCAAACATTCCTCATGGTTGGCTAATTTGGTTACAGTTAGAAAGAAAAATGGGGAGATCAGGCTGTGCGTCGACTTCAGAGACCTTAATAAAGTCTCTTTAAAAGATCATTATCCTCTTTCGAACATGGAGCAGATCCTCCAAAAGGTAACTGGGTCTAAATGCTTCTCCTTCTTGGATGGTTATTTGGGATATAATCAGATTTTGGTACGAGACTCCGACCAATACAAAATAGCCTTCACTACTAAATGGGGAACGTTCGCCTATCAGAAGATGCCTTTTGGGCTATCCAATGCTGGTGCTACTTTCCAGCGAGCCATGGACATGGCTTTCAATGGTTTGATAAATAAGAATGTGCTGGTGTACCTCGATGATATAACAGTTTTCTCCAAGGAGGTGGGACAACATACGAAGCACCTCAGACAGATTTTTGAGAGGTGCAGGGAATTTGGCATCTCCCTAAATCCAAAGAAATGTGTATTTGCGGTTCATGAGGGGAAACTTCTTGGCCACATTGTGTCCAAGGAAGGTTTGTCTATTGACCCAGAGAGAGTCTGCTCCATTCTGGAGATGTCCTTACCAAAGCACAAGAAAGGCCTTTAGAGTTTCTTTGGCCGAATAAATTTCATTCAGAGGTTCATTCTGAACTTTGTTGAAATAGTTAAACCCCTAACCTCCTTGCTGAGGAAGGGTGAAGAATTCAAGTGGACAACGCCAAGGAAGGATAACTTTGAAGCTATCAAATAGGCTTTGACTCAAGCTCTCGCTCTAATCAGCCCCGACTTCAACAAAGACCTCAATCTCTATACCTTCAGCAATGGAGAAGTAATATCTGCTATGCTTACCCAAGCAAATAGTGATGACCTCGAGCAACCACTCGCCTTTTTCAGCCAAGGGTTAGAGGACTTCGAAATTAGGTACACCTACGTAGAAAAGCAAGTCTTGGCAGTGGTGTGCAGCCTGAAGAAATTCATATATATGTTGTCAAACAGCAAGATCCATCTCATGGTTCCACATCCTGGCGTCAAGGATTTCTTGACAAATCAAGACTTAAATGAGAAAAGAGCAAGATGGATCACCAAAGTGATGGAGTACGATATAGACATCAAAATCGCCAAGTTGGTGAGAGGAAGGGGCCTATGTGAACAACTAGTAGCAGATTTGAGACAAAAGGATGAGGACAGCTTGCTGATCCATGACGCAACCACTGCACAAGAACCAGCTGTCATAAGAGACTGGACACTGGACATGAAATGTTTTCTTCTTACAGGCGAATGTCCATAGGGTCTCGATAGGGCCGGAAGAAGGTATTTTAAACTTCAGTCCCTTCCCTATGTTTTGATTGATGGAGTATTATTTAGGAAGGATCTCTCTGGGGTTCTCTTGAGATGCATTGACTCCAGTCAGGCTGACAAGGTATTGGCTGAGTTTCACGATGGGCCAGCAAGCAGCCATTTTGCCCCTAAGACCACAGCAGCAAAAATAATAAGAGCTGGCTATTTTGGGCCCACTCTCTTCAAGGATATCCATGCCTGGGTAAGAAGGTGTCAGAAGTGTGCACTCTTTGACGGAAAGCAGCGATTGGCTGCCATGCCCCTACAGCCCATTCAAGTTAAACAACCATTCATGTAGTGGGGCCTGGATTTCATAGGGATGATCAATCCTCCCTCTAGCGCCAGACACAAGTGGGTCCTAACTGCTACAGATTATTTCACCAGGTGGGTGGAAGCCATTTCTTTGAAGGAAGCAAATGAAAGCGCAGTCCTAGATTTCTATGAGGACTTAGTGACACATTTTGGGGTCTCAGCCACTATAATTTCAGACAATGCCTTGGCTTTTCTAGGAACCAAAACTAGTGAGTGGGCGCTAAGGTATGGTATATACCTCAGCACTTCATCAAATTACTACTCACAAGGGAATGGACTAGCTAGTCCACTAACAAAAACTTGATCAGGATTATAAAGAGGACCATGGAAGAAAATTAGAAAACTTGGCATGCCAAGTTGAAAACAGCTCTATGGGCCGATCGAATCACTCAGAAGAGATCAATCGAAAATTCTCCATATACGCTTGTGTATGGAAGGGAAGCAAGGCTTCCTATCTCACTCGAGTTGTCGGCATTAGACCTAGCTCATCAGCTGCAACTAAAAGAAGGAAGCAGCATGGAGGTCAGATTGTGTGAACTAATGGAGCTCCAAGAGGTGAGGAATCAGGCCATGGTCTCTATGATCAGTCACCAGCATCAGGTGAAAAGATATTTTGACAAGAAGTCTTCATCAAAAAATTTCACTGAAGGAGACATTGTCCTAAAATGGGACGAAGATAGAGCTAAGCCCAGAAAACATGCAAAATTTGATGCCCTTTGGAGCAGTCCTTACATGATTACTCAGTGCAAGCAGCATAATGCGTTCCAGCTCTTCGAGTTGGACGGTGAAGATTTGCGTATCCCAGTCAATAGGATACATCTGAAGCATTGCCACTAAATTTTGGTTTGGCTATACATAATTTCCCTTGTTGTTCTTCCTGCTTTCCCTAAGTGCAGTTTGCCCAATTAGTTGTTTTTTTAGTCTTGTGTGTTTCCCTTTGCATGTGGGGGTAAATTTTGTATATTTTGATTCCAAAATCTTTTGAGCTGTTGTGAACTATCTTCAAAGTTACCATATGACTCCGCACCCAATGGATATGTAAGACGACTGGGTTCTAAGCATAGCAAGCACGTTTCCCCCATGAGTTGCCAATTTATTGACCCAATTTTGCCCCTCAGGCAAAATCTCGGTCACCTCCTGCACCTACTTTACATGGCCAATCATTTTGGGTTGCAAGGTCCACCTTCAAGTTTCGACAGCTTCATTTCAGAGCATTGGTTCATTGGCCTCGTTCGTTGACATTCACGGTAGCGAAAGGTAGAGTCTTCAGACGTCCACAAGAGAAGAGAAGAAAAAAATGGAGCATTTGACACTTAGGCAAAAAAGAGGGCAGACAAAATGTAGAGGGCGGCAAAATCTCTGCCCACAACAAGGGCGGGTAAAGGGAGACCACCTACACACATGCAGTGGGTGGCAAATTTGCTGCCCATAACACAAGCAAAACTGCCACCATCGGCAGCTTACATCGGCCGACATCGATAGATCTGCCACCGTCGGAAGCTTATCGACCGACGTCGACAGAAATCCTACATGCAGTCCATGTAGTGGGTGGCAAATTCGCTGCCCACAATAGATGGCAGCAAAAAATCCCCTGCAGTGCACAAGAAAAAGCCCGCCCAGCCGCCGGAGGAGAAGACCAGTGCGCAAAATGAGGTAACAAGCATGGCCTTGGCAGAATTGTGACATTAGCTACAGTGTTTTTTCCACTCTTCCCACTTGACTTCTCTTGGCTCTTATGATATAAATACACAGACTTATTCATTTATCAGCATCTTCTTGACTTTTGTAAAGAGCACTGCTCTCAAAATTCTCCACTTGAATCAATAAAAATATAGTTTTTGCCTCCATCTTGGATTGATCTGCTGTGTATGCCATGAGTATTATTTGTGTTTAGATATTATCTTTCATGCTTTCATAGGTAATACCAATAGACCGGCTATCTATAAGGCAACGGTTCTGCAGTTGAAAGAAGAAGAGCTATATTTGAGAAGGACAGAACAGAGTAAGTTGCTTACAAGTGTGCATTCCACAGCACCTTGGTAAACCTCTGTTATGTATTTTCCATTATAGCCTCCCCCTTTGTCTTAGCAGCCTAGTTCCTCTACCAGATGTGTAGAGTATACTTGCATTTTTCCTGATTTTGAGAGTGGATCTGGAAGGTCACCACTTTATTTTGGTGTATCACCTCTTTTAGAGTAGGTTGTTTGTTTTCATGCTTTTACTCTATCTCTTTTCATCCCCCCCAGTATACCTACATACCTATATTTTGTGGTACCTGAAACAAACAAGATACATCAGAGGGAACTAGCCCATACCTAGAGACTCTCCTCTCCTTCTTCGCCATCCCACAGGTGAGAGAGGGGTTTCCATGTTGTGGGGATAGGGCAGGAATCCGCTTTCCTGCCACAGGGTGCACTTTCCAACGTCAACAGAGAGACATAAAAGAAAGAAGAGGCTAGTGGGGCCCCCTAAAGATGATGCTACTGTAGATGTAGACCACACCCCAAGAAGAGCTCGTAGAAGAATGAACTTGCTCTCGATGAAAGGTTTGGTGAAGATGTCTGCAACCTGCTCTGAAGACTGGCAAAATATAAAGTCAATGACATGACTATGAATAAGCTCCTAAATGAAATGCATGTGAATCTCTATGTGCTTGGTCCACTAGTGCTAAACTAGATTCTTGTAAATCTAAATGTTACTCTAGTTGTCACAATAAATGATGGTAGGCTTCCTAATAGGAATGTCAAACTCAAAAATTATCCCCTAAATCCAAATAGCCTCAGTAGCTACATTAACAGCTCCTCTATACTCTGCCTCTATGGATGATATAGCAATAATATTCTACTTCTTGCTAGACCAACTGATAGGACCAGAACCTAGAGAGAAATTATAACCAAATGTGGACTTATGAGCCTGTGAATTACCAGCCTAGTCTGAATCTATATATCCAACCAAGTCAACCTCTATGCCAAATCTGTAATGAATCTCGTATCTCTCTATGAACCTTGTATGTAATGCAAGATCCTCTTAGCTACTTTCTAATGCAGCTCATGAGGTTCCTTCATAAATATGGAGACAAGTCCCACTATATATGATATGTTGGGCCTGGTTTGAGTCAAGTAGATGAGACTACCAATAAGTTGGCGATATTGAGTGGCGTCAACCAATGGTGAAGAATGGTCAACCTCAAGCTTGAATCATGATAGAAAGGAGTTAGAGATGGCTTGCAATCAGTGATGTGAAACTGAGCCAATAAGTCAAGAGCATACTTAGGCTGTGTAAGAGAAATTTCTTGAATCTGACTGTGAGATCTTGATTCCAAAAAAGTAGTGCAACAAACCCAAGTCTATCATGTCAAATCTATCCTGGAGAGATGCCTTCATCGCTGTAATAGCTGATGAAGAACTCCTAGTGATCAAAAGGTCATCAACATATAGAACCAAAATCAGGAGTGAATCATCCTACCGCAAGAAGTAGACATTGGGGTCAAAATGGCACCTAGTGAAACCCGCTATGAGAAGGAAGGAATCCATCTTGGCATACTAAGCCTGAGGGGCCTATTTGAGGCCATAGATAGATTTCCTAATTATGCATACTAAGGAAGAATCTTGAACAAATCTTGGTGGCTTCTCCATGTAGATCTCCTCCTCTAGGTCTCCATGAAGAAAGGCACTCTTCACATACATCTAGTGCATATCTCAACCATGTGTTGTAACAATAGCCAAGGTGAGTTGAATAGAAGTCATCTTTGCAACGGGTGCAAATGTCTCTGAGTAGTCAATGCCTGCCACCTGTGAGAAACCCTTGGTGACCAATCATGCCTTGTACTTATCAACTGACCCATCTACTACAAACTTGGTCCGATATATCCACCTACATCAAACCATCTTTCTTCCCTTAGGAAGTGAAGTCAAATCCCAAGTGTGATTTTTTATTAAGGAAGAATATTCTTCCTCCATAGCACTATCCCACTCAGGTACCCCTGATGCCTCTCAAAAATTCTATGGATCTGAAACTGAAGAAAAGAAGGCATGTGGATCTCTCTAAAAATCTCCCCTAGTATGTCTATCATCTGTGGGATCTCCTACCCAAGTGTCAGCACTCTCAAGTGTCTGTCTAGCCCAAAGTGGCCCAGAAGTAAGCGAGTCAGGTGTTAACTCCTTTTCCTCTAACTGACTAGAGGTGGATGACTCTGCATCACTATCCTTGCTATCTAAACTCAAAGAAGAATAAGATGTCTCTGGCTCGAGAACCTACTATGGCTGATCTGAATCTAATGAAGAATCATCATGAAGAATTAGATCTGATGAGGGAGAAGAAGTGCCAAGTGTTGAGTCTCTAGGACTCTCCTAAAAGTGGACACTTCTCTCAATGAACAACTCATTAGTGACTAGATCTAGAAGGTGATATCCCTTAATACCATTTGGATATCCTACAAATATGCAAGGCTTGGACTATCATTCCATAGCTTTGCATTTCTTCTTCAAAATGTGGGCCATGGCTGGGGATCCAAAAAGCCTGAGGTGCTCAACATTAGGTTTCCTTTTATGCCAAGCTTCAAAGGGTGTTATCCCTTTCAAAGCTTTGTGAGGAACCCTGTTTTAAATGTAGCAAGCATAATTGATGGCTTCAACCTAGTATTGTGGTGCTAAGTATTTGGAGTGAATCATACAGCTACCCATCTCTTTTAAGAACCTATTTTTGTGTTCTGCAACCCCATTCTGTGAAGGACTGTAAGTGACTGTGTGCTACAAATCAATCCCCTTTGTGGTGCAAAATTGCTCAAACCTGATGCTAACATACTCCCCTCCATTATTAGTTTGAAGAACCTTGATGGATTTCTCACTTTGTTTCTCAATAAGAGCCTTGAAGTCTAGAAAATTTTCAAACACTTCAGACTTTTGTTTGAGAAAATATATCCGAGTGTACCTAGATAAATCATCAATGAAAGTGGGGATGTACTTGGACCTTGTGAAAGATGGTTTGGGAAAGGGTCACAATACATCACTGTGGACTAACTCCAAAGGTTTTGAAGCCCTCCAAGCTTTGCCTTTGTCAAATTTTACTTCGAGATGCTTCCCAAGGGAGCACCCCTCACAAAGTCCTTTTGAGAATTGGACACAAGGCAAGCCAATGACCATGTCATGTTTGCAAAGTTGCTCAAGGTAGCATAGTTAAGGTGGCCAAACCGCTCATGCCATAATTTGATAACTTCATCTGAATGAGTCAGAAATGTTGTTGGAGAAGAATCTAGTGCAAAATGTGAGGTGTATAACCTGGCTTGGTGATCTGCCCTTCCCACTGCCACTATAGTATTACTATGCAACTTCCTGATAGCCACTAAATCTGGTGAAAACTCAACTCTCATTCCCTGACCAATGTGAGTGATTTGGTACACTAATAGAAGATTGGTTGAAAGAGAAGGAACACTTAGAACATTATTGAATGTTCTTCTTTCCATTTTAACTAACCCTCTCCTTGCAATGGAAACTGAAGTGTCATCACCCAAACTAATTGAAGTCATGTTAGAAGGCTCTAAAGATGAAAACTCAACTAGTGAAGAGCCCATGTGGTGAGAAGCACCCAAATCAATGAACCATGATGATGTAGAAGTTGTAGTAGTTACAAGGGCCTTGCCATCTTCTTTCTCCTTACCCTTGCCTTTTGCCTTGGTAGAATCTTGGGTAGATGAATTCTACTTGATGGACTCAGGAACACCTATGTTGTGCTTCTCTAGAAGATGAGTTACGTGGTCTATTTGTTTCTTAATGCATTTGTGTTCATCATGACCTATCTTTTTACAATAAGCACACTTAACCTTCTCCTTAAGTTTAGCATTGAAGGAGGAAGACTCAGTGTTGTTTTTGGTAGGATTATTGTTTTCTTTCTTCTTCTCCTGGTCCTTGTTCTTTTTCTTCTTCTCCTTTGTTGAAGTCTTGTCCTTACCATTTCTAGCTATCAAATATTGGGGCTGAGTAGACTTCATTTTTACCATTTGAATTAGCTTATCTTGCTCCCTATTCAAGCCGGCAATGAATGAATCCAAAGAAGGCATTTTCCATGTAGTGCCAAGGGCACTTTTTGTGGCATGGAAAGTGGAGACAAAGACTGAATAGCTTGGACCTAACTTTGTGAGAATAGAAAAGATGATTTGATCATATTTCTTCTCTATCCCACATTCTTTCAATTACAATTTAAGGGCCTTAAACTTAGTGAAGATGTCCTGTAGGGTGTCAAAGTTGCTAGGACTTAGACTTATGAGTTTGTTTTCAAGCTCATGTCCTCTCATCTCATCAAGCTTTATAAATAAGAGTTCTAAGGTGTCCCATATGTCTTTGGGGGTCTTGGAGGTTTCTAAATGAAAGGGAAGTTCTAGAGACACAAACAAGCTCAGTAATCCATAGGCTTCATCACTACGGTTGTACCACTTAACCTTTTCAGCATCAGTGTTGGGTTCTACTTCAGTACCCATGGTGATCCTATACAACCCTTTGCTTCTAAGAATGATTGACATTTTTACCTTTCATTTATGATATTTGAAGGGTGTTAGGGGTTTAAGTTGAAAATAATCTATTTTAAGTTGAATTTAGGTGAACTTGTGTTGATTGCAAGTTGTGAAATTATGCAGAAAGGAGAATGAAAGCAAAGATTGCAAGTTGTGAAAAGCAATCATACCCCCCTAAAATGTTGAGCCCCCCCCAAATATGCAAGTGCATGCTCAAAAGACATCAGTCTTAGTCGAGAATGCGTCTTAGAGCAATCAGTGCAAGACTTAAGCAAACAGGACGTCGGACTCAGCCAAAAATGCGTCTCGAGAGACCCAAATTTTAAACACTTTATAAACTAGTGCATTTTTTTACAAATAACAAGCCTACACTATGGAGAATTTAATTATAAACACTTTTTCAAAAAATGGCACCCAAATCTGGGCTATCGTTTGTAAAATATTAAAGGTTCAATTTTCTCGTAAACTAGTGTTTTTGCAAAAAAAATACTAAAACATTAAAAAAATGCCTATTTTGAGAGAGAAAGTGGACCTTCTAACCACTCTTTGGATTCAACACAAAATGAGAAATCCAAAGGAAGTTTGTGTGAGGGGGAATTGGCCTCTTGCCAACTCGGGCATCACCCTTCGTCTTCGTAAGTTGAAGATACAAGTTTTAAATGTAAACCCCCAAATTATCAAACTATCTAAAAAACTTAATATTCAGTCAAATTGACTAATTTTTTTTACAAGTCAATTTTTAACTGAAAAAAATAAAGCAAAGGACAATTTGATGGATGCCAAGTGTCCAAGGGTCCACATGGGACGCCAAGAAAGGAAGGGGCGCCAAAAAAACACAGTTCAAATTTTGCTTGTAAAAAAAACAAAAGAAATGAACTACAAACCTGCACGCTAGATGCCATACAGTTGCTTGGCACCTTGAAAATAGAGAAAGGTCAGTTGGAAGGACTTAGCATGGAGTTCCAGAAGCTTGGTGCAGACCAGAAGAATGTCCAGTGTTGCAGAAGCTTGGTGTGGCAGAAGGATAACAGTAGAATTTTGTCAAACAGTCAGATAGCAGTCTACCAACCCCTACAAGCTGAGGTTAGCGCTTAGGCTGAGTCTCATATGTAGTTGACCCCTTCCTTGAAGCAGGAGCAAAAGAAATGAAGGCGTTGAAATGGGTGATCTGTCACTAGACTGTGCCTCTCTCCACTTTTCAAATGACTGATTCAAATCAGAATAACTTTAACTTGCAACAAGAGAAGCATGTTGTGTAGCTAGACTGCATTGTCTTTTCCTGCAGAATGACCAAAAGAAAAGGAATTTTACTGCCTTTACTATAGCCACAATAGATCTAGATAAGATGTCTTGGCAAATTCTCGCTCAGAAGTAATTTTTGAACAAGTTTTCATATGGATTAGCATGAGTTTTTCAAAAAACTCTACCAAAAACAACAGAGTTAAACAAGAAAAACTACTAAAAAATCAAAGTAATAATTTTAGAATAGCATAACTAGACACATGATTACCGAAGTGGCTCTGATACCATATCAGATTTGTTGCCAGAATCTAGATAATGTGAATGCAATGGAGACATGATCACACGAGATGAAACAAGTACACACCACATAGATGCTAAAGCAATTTAAAATTATACAAGAAGCTAAATTGCACAAGACAAAATGGAGAAAACCAAAATCTGATTAACATGAGATGGCCAAAGTGAAGAAAACATATAGGAGAGCACGTAAATAACTCCTCCACAAAAGGTGGCCAAGGCACCCCAAAAATAGACTATAACTCCTCCATGAAAGGTGGTGACAAGGTGCTAAGAATAGAGAAGTAACTCCCATCAAGGGAGTTACTTATGACTTTATTATGACACATATGACACACATCTCCACATAAGCTAGCCTATCCCACAAATGTAGGAAAACTCCACGTATGCATAAGAAATATAATTTTCTTAATTAAAAAATAAGGAAAAATAAAAACCTACACTAATAGGAGATTGATGATAGCACCATGGATTCAGGGAGGAGATTAGTGTAATTTTTTGCTACTAAGATAGAATACAATGTTTGCCTTCATGAACAAGACAAACATGTGATTGAAGTGTTATCTAATTTAGAGGATTATTGAATGTTCAAAGGATAAATTTTATTTTAGTGCTAAACTTCTTCATGATATAACTTGATATTTTATACTTTGATTTTTAGACTTCGATAAATTTTGATAATTTTTAAAATACAAAAATTTTGGATTTTTGACACATAATTATATATGTTTAAATTAATTTATGAGTTATGGATTAATATGAATAGGATTTATCAATTTTTGATTTGTTTATTTTATGATTAAAATATGTTTTCTATTATATTATTAATCAATATAGGTCTCCACTCATTAAGATTAGTACCCCGGTCTATATATAATAACTTGATCAATTAAGAATTCAAGTCTTAATTAAACATGTCATTAACCAATTATAGTTTATAATTAATTGACTTTGTTAAAATTCAATTAGTTAACATAAACTAATAACTAAATAATGTTAGTTATAACTTATTCCAACTAAGTTTGAAGGTATAAGAAGAGATCAAAGACTCATTTGAAGATATAAGAACAATAGATATTGAGTACTTAGACATTTTTTGAAGTCAATCATTCATCTTTCTTCTCTCTATGCAACTTCTCTGAGAGATACTACGACTTTTGTAGATAGACCCAATGATACTTTATCTGATAGTTGAGTAATTACTTATGTAACACAAGTATATCTAGCTTTACTTATCATTAAGTATTGATTATCTAAATTTTGATAAGTTTAGCATCTTTGATGATTGATATTCTTAGTCCTATGCACACATTCTAAGTATTCAACTTGAATAATGATGAACATTTCGCTATTTTGCAAGACTTCATTGATCTATTTTGATTATTAAGTTGTCATTCAAGTTTTTGTAAAAGAAGAATGATGGTTTTATCAACAAATTTATCCCTTTTTGTCTAAGATGACTCTCATTTTGATACTCGCATACTCTTTTATAATTTCTTGACTTTATCTTTAATATAATTAAATCTTTTAGATTTCTTCTAAATCTTTTTTTTTTTTTTCTATTTCAGGTTATCTTCTTAATTTTAGTTTTTAATCATTAGTTTATTTCTATTTTACTTAGTTTCTTATTTATATTTTGTTCTTTTTTTCTTAGATAATGATGAATCCTTCTTAGATTGCTATTTTCTTATTTCTATTTAGAGTTTAGAATCTTTTAAGTTTTTAGACTTAATTTATTTTTAGTTCATTTTATTTTCTATTTTATAAATTAATTATTAGATAGTTTAATTCACTATTTATTTTGGTTTGAGTTTAAATTTAATGTTGTTTGGTCTTTATCTTTATTTAATATATATCTTAATTAGATTCTATACATTTAGTTTTTTATTAATAATCTTTTTTATTCTTTTAAAATTAGTCGTTTGATAATCATTTCATAGCTTAATACTTGTAGTCCCTTTCATTTATTTTTAGACTTTAATTTAATTAGTTTCTAGTTTTATTTAAGTATTTAAATTAATAGATTCTGTTTATTTAGATTTAAATTTATTTATTTCATCATTGTTAATTTATTTTTGTTAGATTCAATTTTAGTTTTGTTTGACCTTTAAATCTTTTTCCTTTTAATTTGTACTAGTTAGTTCTTGTAGCCTTAGTAGTTTGTTTTCTTAATAGGTTATTCTTAGTTTGTTACCTTTTTCTTTATGTTTTGTTGTTTCCTTTTTTTAGTTTATTAGTTAGTCATTTTTTATCTCACTCTTTTTCTTACGTGTTTGATTCTCTTCTCTTTTCTTTGATATGTTTTCTTTTCTTTCTATCATCTTCTACAATTAATTGGAGAATATTACATCAAGAAGTGAAATATCATCGAATATATGAATACTTGTTGAATCAAATTTTTATTCTTCAAGAGACTACTTAACTCATAGGTTTTCTCTATTGAATAAAATAGATTACAGATTCTTATTTTAACTGATTCATGATTTGATAAAATAGATTTAAAATTATTATAATGAAATAAGTTGCTTTGATAACTTGTTGATTATTTTCCAAATCTTATAATAAAAACTCCCTCACATCTTTGGGATCTTATATGAACCTTTAGAAACCCATGATTTGACTGGTATGATTCCAAATTGACCTTTATGATAGGTGAAAGGGTTGATTTATTGACGATATAATTTTCCTTGTCAATAAATTTAGAAACTCCACTAGGAAAATCATTCAAAAATCTAAATTATTTTAAGTTTTGTTTTCTTCTTGTTAATGGTTATTGGAGGTCAACAACCTCATATTCAACCTTTAATAGATTTAGAAGATGATCAAGTTGATGTTGCTTTCAATCTAGCATGTTACACATGGTATAATCATCCTAAAAATCTAAATCAAGTTATTGAAGTCATAATTCAAGAAGAAGAGATTACAAAATTTGAAATTGATTGATATTCAAATGTTACATATGAAAATCAACGTGATATTCTAAATTCAAATAAGATAATTTAAGAAGATAGAGATAGAGTTTTAGCTACTAATCTTAGGTCTAAAACTTGTTTTCTTTTTATCTTTTCCATTTCATGATTTTGTTGTACCTACTAAAACTGCTATTACAAATCTACAATTAGATTAAGAACATCAGGTTCAAGATAATCACTTTTTTTAGGTAGAAATTGCTAAAACTTCTAGTGGGAGATCAACTAGTGGGAGAACCACCAATACTAAATCATAGATTAGAAGATTTGCTTCATGATTTACAAAATAATAGAGAATAAGATAAGCTCACTAAAGGTGAAGATGAAGCAGAAGCTCAAAAAAGTGTCAAATATATATAGCACCATGTATTTTTACTAGTCTAATTAATGCTAGAAACAATCTTGGTAAGTTACCTTCTCTTAATGGATTGAATATACCAAAGTTTTTTTGTTCTACTAGAGAATCTATGGAAGATCACTTAGAATCTTTTAGATTAATTTGTGCCACTCTTGGAATAACTAATGAAAATATTTGTTTAAGATTTTCTGCCCAAATATTAGAAAGAAAATCTTATCAAGCATTTGTTAGTCTTATTGCTAAAATTATTGGTAATTGGAGAGATATAGAAGACTTTTTATAATTGTCCTTTGGCAAAGCCAAATAAGATTTTGATTTAGTTAATGATCTTTCAAATATTTATTTAGATCCTAGTGAAACCATGTATCATTTCATTTTTAGATTCACTAAGCTATGTCAAAATATCCCAAGTGATCTTAGACCTTCAAAAAAATTGTCTAGACTTTATGTTTACAATGCTTTACCTTTAAAATATAAAATGGCTTTAGAAGATAAAGATATTATAAAATATGATGAAACTATAATATTTTGTATAGAATATGAAAAGAAACTTAAACATATTGGTTTCAAAGATAGATCTTCTACAAGCTTAAATTCAGATAATGCATAAATATTAAAGTCAATATAAATTCTACGCAATAAGTTGGTCATTGTTAAAAGATAGCTTACTGATAAATCTTCTTCCTCAAATAGAAAAAATAAAGAAGATAAAAATGATTATATTGTTTATTACTATAATGTTTGTGAACTCGATCATAATCCTAACACATGTCAAGTTGTTATTAAATTCAATAAATATATTTAAGAGAAAGATGAAATAATTAAAGATTTAACATATAATATAAATACTCTTGATGAACACTCAAAAAATTATAGTATTTATGTTATAAATACTAGGAATAAAGATTATAATTCACCTCAGAATTAAAAAATAGAAAATGATAAATCCTCTTCTGATGATAAATTTAAATCAACTCAAAATAATGCTAATAATTCCAGTGATAATGTTGCACAAAACAATCTTTTTGCAATTGAATATAATAATAGTCAATATCAAAATTATAAATCTAAAATTTTAAACAAACTGATGCTAATATTTATAATATAATTGATGATTTTTCAATAATTAAAGCTAGGTTTTCTTTGCTGCAAGTAGTTAGTCTTCTAGGACAGCTTGATAATATGAATGAAGTAGTGAAAAATCCTAGAGTTGATGTAAGTTTACAAGAGAAAGGTAATTTTGAGCACATTTATTCCCAAAATTTTGACCCCTCTACTAATTATATTCCTCTTTTCTATGTCATAGTCAAGATTGATAATAAAATAATTCATAATTACATTCTAGACATAGGTGCTTCAATTAATATCATGCCTAAGTGAATTATAGATTAATTGGATATATCTTATGAAGAAAATAGTAAGAAACATATGAATTTTGATTCTAGACAAACTAAGAGTTGTGGTAAGTTTCATGACATAGTTATTAAAATTATGCAGGATAAACAGATTAGATGTATGACTAATGTTCAAGTGTTGAATATTCTTAGTAATTATGTAATGTTATTAGGAATGGATTGGTCTAAGGCAACCAGAGCTTTCACTGGAAAAGATATAACATGGGTTCTTGTTAATAATGATATTGCATTCATTAAGAGGGAAGATTTTTTTGATACCCCAATTGATTCACCTTTTTCATCTAATATTTTTTATATTTAAACTAGTATTAGCACTTATGAATTGCTAAATGTAGATGAACCAGAAAACCAACATGAAAAAATATTTAAAAAGAATATTTTATGGTTTCTTTACTTTGATGGAGCTTTCTCTCAATAAGATAATGGTGTTGGAATTTATCTGATATCTCTTATTGGTAAAATCTTTTATTATGGTTTCAATTATCTTTTGTAAACACTAATAATACAATAGAATTTGAAGCATTATATTTAGGGTTGTTTTCGGGTCATAGAGTTGAAGGTTAAACATTTAAAAGTTTTTAGAGATTCAGAGCTAGTAATAAGATAAGTTTACAAGATTTATAAGACTAATCAAACTCATTTACACCATTATATGCAAAGCATTTGGTCATTACTTGAGCATTTACACCATTATTATTCGTAGAGAATTCAATGTTAGAGTTGATAAGCGTGTGGTTTATACTTCTAATCTAACTTTGAATGAGATTGAACCTACTATAGATTTTTATTTCATTTAATTTTTTCATCTTAAGATTCTTGATTTGAATGATAGTTAGCCTGTGTTTAGTTGTGATGAGCATATAGATTCATTCCTCAAAGGAAATTATTTTAATCATGATGACTATGTACTAAATTATGGTGATTATTTATAATTAAGTACTAGCAGATTGCCTGTTGGTTTGGTAAGCTTAGAATCTATGCTTTCACCTAATGATCCACCAAAAATCTCTTAAATGAAAGAGCCATCAAGAATAATTATAAGTGAGACCACCCCTATAAATTTATTCAATGAAGAAGATCCTAAGTATATTTATTTAGGAATTCAAGTGACTAAAAATGAGAAGGTTAAATTCACTAAATTATTTAAAAAATTTATTGATGTCTTTGCATGGTCATATAAGGATTATTAAATATTATAATATTAATATTATTAAACATGACATTATTAATAAGTTTGGTATCAAATTTTTTAGGTCGAAAATATGAATAATCAACTTTTTATTAGAGGACATCATTAACAAAGAGCTAGATAAGATGATTGACGTTGATATCATTTTCTCTATAAAATATATAGAATGGGTAGCTAATCTAGTTCCAGTTAGAAATAAAAATAGTGACATTAGATAATGTGTTGATTTTAGAGATATAAATAAATCTAGTGTAAAAGCTAATTTCCTCTACCAAGCATAGATCATATTTTGTATTAGGTTTCAGGATCTAAAATGATATTTTTATTAGATGGATTTTTAAGTTTTTATCATATTTTTATGAATCCTAATAGTAGACATAAAACTAATTTCACTACACGTAGAGGTAATTTCACTTATAACAGAATGTCTTTCATTTTGATGAATGTAGGAGCTACTTTTCAAAAGGCTATGCATGTGGTTTTTTATGATCGAATAGGCATAGTTATTCAAGTTTATTTAGATGATCTCACCATTCATTCTAAAATGAGAAAGAAGAATTTAGACCACCTTCGTGAAGTATTCACAAGATGTATAAAATTTATCATTTCTTTAAATCCAAATAAATTTGTTTTTGGTGTGACTGAGGGTAAGTTGTTAGGACACACAAATTTTAAAGAAGATATTTCTATTGATCCTGAATGTGTTAAAGCAATTAAATAACTTCCTC
This sequence comes from Torreya grandis, assembly GCA_037957365.1. Lineage (NCBI taxonomy): Eukaryota > Viridiplantae > Streptophyta > Pinopsida > Cupressales > Taxaceae > Torreya > Torreya grandis. The sequence continues at coordinate 332,378 of JARHVA010007306.1, read as the reverse complement.
CTCGCAAGGATTAATCAAGTTTAAGATATTTCTTTAATAAGATTAATTTTTTTAGGAAATTCATTTCTGAGTTCACTAACAAATATATCCTTTACAATTGCTACTTAAGAAAGATAAAACACATATTTGAGATGAAAATGTTGAAGTAGCTTTTATTTCTATTAAAATTGCAATTATAAGTGCTCTTGTACTTGTTAAACCTAATTTAAAGAAAGTATTTATTCTTTATGTTAATTCTCTTGAAAATTTTATAGGAGCTATAATAACTTGATAATTTTAAAATAATGAAGAGAAACCAATTGGTTACATGAGCCAAGTCTTAAAAGATGCAGAAACTAAGTACCCCTTATTGATAAATTTGTTTTCTCATGTATTTTCTCTTTGATTAAATTTTGATATTTATTAATAAGAAATAAATTTTTTGTGTGATCAAATGTACCTATTTTGTTTTATCTTTTAAAATAGCTAACTATTCAAGGAAGGCTTGCTAAATGGATCTTACGCATTCAAGAATTTGATCTTGAATTTGAAACTTCGAAAACTATTAAAGGTAATAAACTTATAAAACACTTAGCTAAAAATGTTATCTCAGATATTAATGTCTTAGTTTTATTAGTTGATGAAATATTAAATGAAAAACTATATTTAAAGACTATGAAGGTTGTTGGATTTTCTAAAAAAAAAAAAATTGACCTTGAAATGAATGAATGGGACTATTTATTGGCTGAAGATGATTGATATCATGATTTAGTTTATTATTTTTAAAATCAGTCTTATCTTACTAACTTAGATAAGAAATAAAGATGTTCCTTAAGACTAAAATCATTTAATTTTTATTTATTTTATCATAATCAGGATGGAGTGTTGTTAAGATGTATTACACATAATCAAACTAAGAAAGTTCTTAGGGGATGTCATGAATGAAACTGTGATGGACACTATACTAAAAAAATAACTACTTCTAATATTTTGAGGGTAGGTTATTATTGGCCTACTTTGTTTTAGAATTCTTATAAATTAGTTTGTTTTTATATGCCTTGTCAACTTTTTTTTGGAAGGGATAAACTATCTGCAATGCCTTTAAATCTAGTTATTCCTAAAAAACCTTTTACCAAATGGGCCATTGATTTTATTTTAGATATTCATCCACCATCATCTATAGGTCATCGATAAATTTTGATAGCCATGGATTATTTCACCAAATTACTTGATTCCAAAGCACTTAAAATTTCAGTAACAGGTGAAGTAATTTCTTTTCTAGAAATCAAATTTTCTCTAGATTCAGAATTTCATATGAAATTATTTCAGATAATAGACTCCAATTCATTTCAAATAAATTCTTATAATTCCTAAGAAAATATTCTATTATTTCTAGTCATACATCTAATATTATCTACAAGAAAATGGACAAGTTGAGTCTACTAATAAAAATTTAATTTATATTATGAAGAAACTAGTTTATGATAATATAAGAAATTGACATCTTATAATTTTTTAAGCCTTATGGGCTGATAGGGCTATTATTAAGGTAGCAACTCGTTACTCACTTTTTATGGTATCATATGATTTTTAAGCTACTTTACCAACAAAAATTTAGATTTCTTTAGCTAGCACTGCTTTACAATATATAACCGAAGATACAAATTTAATTGAACAAAGGTTGCATGATTTGGTAGCCTTTGATGAATCCAAAGCAACAACATTGTATAAATTAGAAAAAACTAAGCAAAAGTTAAAGAATTTTTTAATAAAAATGTTTCTAATAAAAAAATTAATTTAGGTGACTTAGTTTTATGTTGGACAAAGCTCGTGAGGACCCAGGAAAATATCATAAGTTTGATATATTCTGGCTTGGACCTTACAGAATTGCCATAGTTCTTAGAAACAATGCATTTCATCTTAAGGATCTTGAAGAAAATTTGTTGTGTTACTTAGTGAATGGCCATCACTTGAAATTATTTCATGATTAGTTATCTTTTTGTTTATTTTTTTGCTTTGTTTTATGATTTATTTTTGGCTTGTTTTTCCTTTCTTTGTTTCTTTGTTTTGTTCATTATTCTATTTTTGTTTTCTATTTTGGTTTGTAGTGTTTTGCTTTTGAAATGATCAATGAAAAGTTGTGGATGAATAATGTCACATTATGAAGGAAGAATAGAAGGAAGATATGAAATTGTTGTAAGTATCATTCATTTTCAGAAATTACTCTTACAAATTTAGTTTTTTGTAATAAATGAATAATATGGCTGAGTTATATTTTGTTATTATAGTATTACTTCATTTTCATATTTTGTGCTTAAGGCATTTATAATTGATTGTGCATCTAGCCCAAACTTCCTTATTATTTATATTCCTTTCTCCATGCCTTGCCAGCCAAACAATCCATCCATTGTCAAAATTCATTGTTTAAGGGTTTTGTGTTTAGCTACTTAAGAAATGATTTTTCTGGATCACACTCTCAAGATAAAATTTGTTTTATATAACAGGAAATTTGTTGCTACTCAAATTTATTATATAAAATTGACTATTAAGGTCACTAATGTTATGTCTATTTTATACACCCCCTAATTTTTTCAAAAAAATCTATACTTACTACCATAGAGAAGACCCTATCATGAAACCTAAAACTATGTTGAGGACCCTATTGATTGATAGTATTTTTAGATACATCTTTGATTATGAAATAGTAATGATTGATTGATGAAATGTTATTTATGTTTTTAAGGGGTTTCAAAAATAATGGTACATTAATGAATAAAATATGCATATATAATTGGGTGATCAGTTATTTTAATGATTCAGTTCAGTTTGAAGTAATTTCAATTGAAAAATGCATTTTTTTAGTTTTGACATAATTATAATGGCTCTTTATTTTCATTGATTTGGTTCATAGTTTAGAATAGATAATGGTGATATGACATTTTGAAAAACATTTCACTTAAATGAATACATTTGAAAGCTATTTTGAAAATACATATTTGATGTACAGCTCAGTTCATTCATTATTGATGATATGATGAATATTTAGAATTTTGATATGCTTAAATTGATTCAATAATGATTTCACAGTCTTATTCAGTTGATTCTACCACTTGATTGATAAATACATGGTTAAAATCATGATTACCTAGTTGGTATTCTAAGTCTCAGTCATTTAAGATTTGATAAACTATTCAAATATGGTGAATATAGCATTGAGGCATGTATACCATTCTTAATACCTCATTGAGCATAGACTTGTATAATGTTGGTTATCAACCTTAGACTTGTTCATAGACTAAATTTTTGATATTATAAGGATTCAGTTTGAGATATTTTTTAAAAATTCTATACTTATGATATTTAAATAGACCAAAGGGCCTATCATGATTTGCATGGCACAACTTAAGATCATGACATTAAAGAGGTGGAAATTATAGGGTTCATCATGAATTTTGTATAAGTATTAAGACCCTTTAGATCCATGGTAAACCAAGATCAAGGTATCTACCAAGATGGAGGTTGGTTGGCATCATGGCAAGATGAGTTGGAGTGAACATTAAATGCAGGAGCATGGTCTCAAAGATTCATGATGTGTAAAGGATTTTTGTTGGATTACAGAGTTAATACAAGGTGATATTACCTTGAATGATATAAATTAGTTGAGTTTTGGTATGAAGAATGGTTATCTCTAACTTTGGCTTTTCTAACAAATAAATTAGGAAAGTTACTAAGTATGCATTAGTAAATGCAGCCCTATAGATAGTGAGCACATCACATAGTTTATTACAGAGATAAGTTGGCAAATAAAAGTCTCAAAATTATTGGTTTCTAGTTTATTTTCACAATCTCACTTGTGGAAGTAGAGCTCTAGTTATTTGAGATCATGAAGAAGTTTTGGAGGTCAGCAATCAAAACAATTTAGGTATATGACACTAGGTATGTTTATAAAAGTTTTGATAAGTATTCTTGAAAATATCCTAGTAATGAACGAGAAAATTTGAAGTGAAGAGGTAATTTTTTTTGAATTCTAGTTTGGATGGTGAATATAAGTTTTTAGCATTTATTTTTGTAAATAATATGCAAGTTCATCTACATTTGTGAAGAAATATGAGAGATGGTTTAAAGTTTTTGAAAGCTTTCCTGCATGTAGATGTTTTAAGAGTTATGGTGATTTCTTCCAAGTCTTGCACAATTTACTTTTGCATGATTGAAATATGTTTTGGGTTCTCCATAATTTGAACAATTGATTAAAATGGAGCTAACATTTTTTGTTGTCATTGACATATATACAAATGGTCCCTACTTGTTCAGTTTCTTTTTCTTCAAAGGGATTTCTAAAGGTTGCACCACATGCATGTTAACATTTAGGCTCTAATATTTTATGGGTTAATGGAAAAATAAATGTATCTATTTTGAAACTAATTTAGAGAATGGAGAAGAAAAAACTGAGAAAATCTTATATCCTAGTTACATGAGATGTGTTAAGGATTTTGGTGATTTTCTTAAGTTATTCAAGGTTTCTTCACTATAGTCAAAGGTTTGGTGATATTTGGAATAAGGAGGAAAGGATATGTGCGACATTTCTATGATTATTTTTTTGTAAATTGATATTCCTATTTATAGTCGATTATTTTGATAGGACATAATGCATATAATAGATGTTATTTTTATGGTTCTATACGATTTATGATGAGTATGCAAGACATTTAGTTATAAGATGTAGAAAAAGCTAAAATGTTTAAGTTTCTTACATACATTGAAAATAACTCTCAGATATATTTGTTTCATAGATTTAATTCCTTCTTATCTCGACAAAATCACTCACATACATAGTTTAGAATTACTTCAATAGATGGATTCCTTGTCTTGACCGTTGTGGGTATTTTTAAAGAATATAATATTAAAATTTTGTATGTGTGAAAAGATATTGGATAAATTACAAGATACAATTTTTTTTTTTGGGTTTGTGGTATAACATGAATTAGGGTTTTATCTTAAGTATATGATGTTTGGTTTTTGAAGGGTTTTGCATGCATAAAATAATATATGTCAAACATATATTATATGTGACAGTTTGCATATATTTTGAGAGTTGATGATTTTGGATTAATGCATATGTTTGCTTAGAGAATATTTTAGTTTACAAAATCTTGAGGATGTTTCTAGTCTTAGTTCAGTTATTTGTTATAGATTTGGTATTTTGTGGTGAAGCTCAGAAAACTTGGGGTTTAGTTTTAGTCTTAATGGTTAAGATTCACAGTTAAAGTCTTGAAATGATTTTATGGATTTTAAATAGTTTCAGTTGTCCATTTTTTGAATGATGTGCCAAGAAACATTATATATGGATTATCTTAGATTTTTGAGTTTTTGCCTAGCTTACAGTTATAAAATGTGATTTTGAGATTTCAACTAAAATGAGATTTACATTAAAACTTCACCTTAATATTGAAGTTTTAAGCTTTTCTTTGAAAATAGACATTGAGATTAAGATTCTTTGATTTTTTTGAAATTATATCAAAATATTGTATTGAAATAATATTGGTTTCAGACAATATGGATAAGATCATTTTGCCAAGTTCTTGGATGTATTTAGTTTCATTTGAATTGTTCAAAATAGATTTTGATTCAAACAGTGTGATGAATTTTAGTTTTAGTTTTAGTTTGTTGAAAATATAAAAGATTTCAATTTTGCTTCTTTGAATAATTTATTAATTCTTAGTTTTAAATTTAATTCATTTTAGATTTGATTCATTATATTTGGTTGGGACCAACCAAGGTCATCAAATGGCAATGATAATAGGGGATGGGGTCAGTGTTCCAATAGTGATACAAACCAACCCATCAGAGGTTTTCATAGAGGTAATTTTTGTGAAAGAAACTTTGGCCCTAAATTTCATAGAGGAACCAAAATTTATATTCACTTTGATGCTTTTGATTCTAAATTTTGGGACATTCTAAGTAATTTGCCTCTTAATCCAACCAATAGGGGTTATAGAGGTAATAGGGATTTTTTTGGCTATATGTTTGGAGCCCTAACCCCTTCTCAAAGTAGTTCATCTCATCATATGAATAATAATCCATGGCATTTGCCACTCTAGCCTCTTAATATTGATAGAGTTGACCCTGTTGCTAAATTTTTGCCTACAAATCAAACTACACAGTTATAAATTGAGACTATCCATGCCAAAGATCTTAGGAACATGGCCATTGCTTTTGAAGTACCTTCTCCTTTCCATAGGGAAGCTATCATAAAATGGAAAAGGTTAAATCTAGCTTTTGCCCATAATAAGCCTATTCTGAGATTAGAAATATTGAATTTAAGAGTTTAGGGTTATGCTAGTAGAAGGAAAATGATAGGCATTCCACCTTCCAACATGAGTGTAGAAAAGAGATTTGAAATCCAATCTGAGCTAGAGACACCAATGGAGGTTAGGATATTTAAAATAATCAAATTGGAGATTGATGACATCACCATAGATTCAAGGATGATATTAGTGCCATTTCCTACTACTAAGATGGAATACAATGTTTATCTTCATGAACAAGACAAACAAGTGATTAAAGTGTTATCTGATTCATAGGATTATTAGATGTCTAGAGGATAAATTCTATTTTAGTGCTAAAATTCTTCATGGAGAAACTAGATATTTGATTTTTTAGGCTTTGATAAATTTTGATAATTTTGAAAATATAGCAATTTTGAAGTTCTAACACATAATTATTTATGCTTAAGTTAATTTATATGCGTTATGGGTTAATATGAATAAGATTTATCAATTTCTAACTTATTTATTTTATGATTAAAATGTGTATTCTATTATATTATTAATTAATATGGGTCCCCACCCATTAATATTAGTACCCTAGTCTATATTTAATAACTTGATCAATTAAGACTTTAAGTCTTAATTAAACATGTCCTTAACCAATTATAGTTTATAATTAATTGACTTTGTTAAAAGTTAAATAGTTAACATAAACTAATAACTAACTAAAGTTAGTTATAACTTATTTGCAACTAAGTTTGAAGGTATAATAAGAGATCAAGACTCATTTGAAGATAGAAGAACAACAAGTATTGAGGACTTAGACATTTTTTGAAGGTAATCATTCATCTTTATTCTTTCTATGCAACTTCTCTGAGATAGTACAATTTTTGAAAATAGACCCAATGGTAATTTATCTAATGGTTGAGTAACTATATATGCAACACAAGTATATCCAACTTTATTTATCATTTATTATTAATTATCTAAATTTTGCAAAGTTTAACATCTTTGATGATTGTATTTTTAGTCCCTATATGCAGATTCCAAGTATTCAACCTAAATAATGATGAATATTTTACTATTTTATGACACTTCATCGATCTATTTTGATTGTAAAGTTATCATTCAAGTTTTTTTAAAGGAAGAATGTTGGTTTTCTCAATAAAGTTATCTTTTTTTACTAAGATGACTCTCATTTTGAGACCCGCATACTCTTTTATAATTTCTTGACTTTATCTCTAATATAATTAAATCTTTCAGATTTCTTCTATATTTTATTTTTGTTTATGTTTTAGGTCATTTTCCTAATTTTAGTTTTTAATCATTAATTTCTTTCTATTTTAATTATATTTTTTCTTTCTTTGTTTAGATAATGATTAATCCTTCTTAGATTACTATTTTCTTTTTTTGGTTTAGAGTTTAGAATAGAGTTTAGAATCTTTTAAGTTTTTAGACTTAATTTTTTTAATTTATTTTATTTTCTATTTTATAGATTAATTATTAGACAATTTAATTCACTATTTATTTCTATTTGAATTTAAATTTAATGTTGTCTAGTCTTTATCTTTATTTAATAGTTGTCTTAATTAGATTATATATGTTTAGTTGTTTATTAATAATCTTTTTTGTTCTTTTAAAATTAGTCATTTGATAATCATTTCATAGCTTAATACTTGTTAGTCTCTTTCAATTATTTTTAGACTTTATTTTAATTAGTTTCTAGTTTTGTTCAAGTCTTTAAATTAATAGATTCTATTTATTTAGATTTATATTTATAGTTGTTTCATCATTCTTACTTTATTTTTGTTAGATTTAGTTTTAGTTTTGTTTGACCTTTAAATCTTTTTCCTTTTAATTTGTATTAGTTAGTTCTTGTAGATTTAGTAGTTTATTTTCCTAATAGGTTGTTCTTAGTTTTTTACCTTTTTCTTTATGTTTTGTTATTTGCTTTTCTTAGTTTATTAGTTGGTTGTTTGTTATCTCACTCTTTTTCTTATATGTTTGATAGATTTAGTAGTTTATTTTCCTAATAGGTTGTTCTTAGTTTGTTACCTTTTTCTTTATGTTTTGTTATTTTCTTTTCTTAGTTTATTAGTTGGTTGTTTTTTATGTCACTCTTTTTCTTATATGTTTGATTCTCTTATATTTTCTTTGATCTATTTTCTTCTCTTTCTATCATCTTCTAGAATTAATTGGAGAATATTATAGTAAGAAGTGAAATACCATTGAATATGTGAATACTTATTGAATCATATTTCTATTCTTCAAGAGACTATCTAATTCATAGGTTTTCTCTATTGGATATAATAGATTATAGATTCTTATTTTAACTAATTCATGATTTGAAAAAATGGATTTTTTATTTTCATAATGAAATAATTTACTTTGATAACTTGTTGATTATTTCTTATATCTTATAATAAAAACCCCTCACATCTTTAGGATATTAAAGGAACCTTTAGAACCTCATGATTAGACTAGTACAATTCCAACTTGACCTTTACAATAGGTGAAAGGGTTGATTCATTGATGTTATATTTTTTATCATCAATAGGTTCTTACTATTCCAAAGGTTCTAATAGCTCCAAAGAATCAAAACCAAGGGAATGCCTTTGTACCCCAAAACACACAAGTTCAAACTATAATTGTGGTTCTCAAAGCATAATAAAATGTTAGTGGTTTACCCATTAATATTGTTCAACAAAATAAGAAATCAAATGTGAGTTTTCCAATATGGGACATGCCTTATATGCTTGGTCAAGTTGATATCCTTTAGGAAGGTTTGTCAAGTATCAATGTTTCTAAGAAGCCACCAAGCAAGGAAAACATGGTTCTAACCAATGTAACCAAAGGACCTAATAAAATACAATCAAATAAGGTGGTTAAACCTCCTTCCTTATACATTTTTGTGATCATTAGTGACTCTTTAGTACATAACTACATGGTAGATAATGGAACAAGTACTACAATGATGCCAAAGTCAATAATAGATTAGCTTGGTTTGAAGTATGAACCCTAATCTAAAGGAGTTTTATAGCTTGATAGATCTACCTAACCATCTGGCATCATCAAAGGTCTAAACTTGACACTACATGTTTATCCTAGTATTTTACTGGCTCGAGATGTGTTGATTCTAGATGTACCTTATCATTTCACTCTATGCTTATCTAGAGACTTCACAACTAAAATTGGGGGTTATCTAGTAGTGGATTGGTCCTACATGGCTTTCAGGACAAGGTATTGGACCAAGGTGTCTATTAAATTTGAGCCTATTGCATAATTTCACATATATCCTTAAAGGCTAGATAGCCCAAACATCAACTATACCATTTTTGATGAAGATGAATACATGGGTTGTCAAGAACTAAACACTCATCTTGAAGGCATACCTAATAGTCCTTGGATGAGTTATAGAGTGAAAATCAGTTAATTATCCCTTTATAAGGTATTAAAGAAAGAGACATGGGAGTCTACTACTTACATGAGGAGAATGAATTCTTTCTATCCCTTATTATCCCACAAGAAGATACTAGTGGTTTGTGGAAATTGTTCTTTGATGGCTCAAGAAGAAAACAAGGGGTAGGTGTCGGTGCAATGTTAATATCTCCATCTAATGTAAGTAATTTTCTTCTTACATGTTCCATTTCAGTTGTTCTTATAACGAAGCTAAGTATGAGGGCCTTATCCATGGCCTTTAGTGGGCTAATAAGAGGGGAATCCGGTAGTTATAAGTATATGGGGATATTTATATGATCGTGCATTAATTTAGATTCAAAAACACCACAAATAATCCCTTAATGAAATCCTACAAACATAGAGTATGGGACTTGCTTAAATAATTTAAAGCCTTCAACATCCAAGCAATGCCAAGGAACCAAAATTAGTATGTTGATAGGTTGACAATTGTGGGATCTCGGTTTGACATCCCAAATGAGTTGAATATGTCCAAAGCACAACCACATGTTAAAGTGGTAATGGGACCATCAATGCCATATAATAAGGCTCATTGTTAGGTCTTTGATAGTGACAAGTAGATTGATTATTTCTTGAAGTAGGAAGCTGAGTTTTCCTCAATGAACCAAGGTAAATTTCAATATCAATATGAGTATCAAAAGGTTTAGATGAGGTCTAACAAACTTCCTAAAGGGATATTCACACTTTAAGGTTTTTTCCATGAGGGAGAACATATGAGTAAGATAAATTAGTGATGTCAACTAATGAGGAGAACTATGAAAGAGTTCTTATCTTCAAAGATAAGCTCCTCAAGATTGGAAAGGTAAGCATTAAAGCTAGAAAGCATGCTTTCATTGAACTTTGTAGGTAATATTTAGATGTCTTTACTTGGGAATACAGTGATCTAAGAGGCTTTGATCCTAATCTAGCCCAACACACTATATAATTGGAGGCAAATCTTAGGCTTGTAAGGTAGAAGTAAAGGCCTATCAAACCCAAAATTGAAGAGATAATAAACAAATAATTGACTAAATTGATCGAGTCCAATATCATTTTTTCCATTAAACACTTCACATTGGTAGCCAACCTAGTACCTATGAGAAAGAAGAACAGTGAGATCTAATTGCGTGTTTACATTAGGGACATAAATAATGTCTCTTTAAAATATCATTACCCTTGCCATCCATGGAGAAACTCCATCAAATGGTTTCTTATTCAAAAAGCTTCTCTCTTTTGGATGGGTACTCGGGATACAACCAGGTGCTGGTAAGAGAAGAAGACCAATACAAGACTACCTTCACCACAAATTGGGGTACATATGCTTATCATAATTTTCCTTTTATCCTATCACATTTTGGGGCCACTTTTCAAAGAGCCATGGACATGGATTTCCAATGATTGCTAAATTAGATGGTGCTTGTCTACTTGGATGACATAACAGTTTTCTCTAAGAAGGATAGTGAGCACTTGGATCACCTAAAATTGATCTTTGAAAGTTGTGGAGAATATGGGATCTCATTTAATCCCAAGAAGTGTGTGTTTTCTATCCATCCATGAGGGAAAAATCTTGGGACATATTGTCTCAAAATATGGATTAGTTATTAATCCTGATAGAATAAGTACCATCTTGGCATTATCCTTACCCAATCATAAGAAGGAACTCTAGTGTTTCCTTAGGAAAATAAACTTTGTGATAAGGTTTATACCTAATTTTTCAATCTTGGTCAAATTCATCACTACCATGTTGAAGAATAACTAAGTATTCACTTGGTCAAATGAAGGTAAAGAAGCATTTAAGTCTATCAAGCAAGATAATGCCCAAGCACATACACTCATGAATCATGATTTCTCAAGGGATTTCATATTGTATGAATTTACCAATATTAACAATATGTTAGCTATGCTGATGTAAAATAATGGTGAAGAACTTGAGAGACCAATTTCTTTTTTAATTAAGGGCTTGAGGGGTATGAGGTAAGGTATACTTTTGTAGAAAATCAATTCCTTGCAGTAGTAATAAACCTTAAAAAGTTTAGAAAAATGCTCTCTAATATCAAAAGATATCTTATGGTGTCTCATCATAAAGTGAGAGACTTCCTTCTTAACAAATACTTAAACAAAAATGAGGATGGTTGGATTACCAAAGTCATGGAGTATGATGTGAAGATTAAGTTCACTAGGCTAGTTAGGGGCAAAGTCTTATGTGAGCATATGGTGGATGACATTCATGAGGATAAAGAGGTTGTATTGGTGACATAATATTACTCACAAATAGATGTGCCTCCATCTCACACTAGTTAGCTCTAGGATATGACACATTTATTGATAGTAGGTGAGTGCCCACAAGGTATGGATAGGGAAAAGAGAAGGTATTTTAGAATTCAGTCCATACCTTATGTATTGGTTTATGGGGTTCTATTTAGAAAAGACCTCAATGGGGTGATTCCAAGGTGTATTGGCAATGACCAAGTGGTTAGGCTCTTAGAACAATTTCATGATGAGCCTATAAGAGGCCATTTTACTCCAAGGATTATAGTAGCAAAAGTGATTGAGGGTTGGTTATTATTAGCCTAGCCTCTTCAAGTATGCATATGCATGGGTAATAAAGTGTCAAAATTGTGATCTCTTTGCATGCAAGTAAATATTATTAGCCCTTCATCTTAACCTAATTAAGGTGGAACAATCCTTCATCCAGTGGGGTGTAGACTTCATAGAAATGATCAATCCACCTTCTATTGAAGGATAAAAATGGGTACTCACTATTAATAACTACTTCACCATGTGGGTGGAATCAATTACCCTAAAATAAACCAATGAAATAACATTATTGGACTTCTATAATAGCATAGTAATGAGGTTTGATATACTAGCTACAATAATTTTAGATAATGCCCTAGCATTTGTTAGCATGAGGGCAAGTGAGTGGGCACTTCATATGGGCATCTACCTTAGTATATCCTCAAATTAATACCCCCAAGGTAATGGACTGATAGAGTCAAAAAATAAAAACTTGATAAGGATCATCAAGAGGACTATGAAAGAGAATTAGAGAGTATGGCACATAAAGATAAGGATGGCCCTATGGGCTGATAGAGTGACTCCCAAAGTTTCCATTGGCAAATCAAAATTTATCCTTATCTATGGGATGGAAGTTGAATTACCCATCTCTCTTGAGTTACCTACCTTGGAGTTAACCCATCAGCTTGAGTTGATGGAGAGTGAACCTATGAGCTTAAGGATGGTAGAGCTCATGGACCTTGAAGAAACAAGGGACCTTGTAATGAAGACACTAGAGTCACACCAAGCTCAAGTCAATAAATCCCTTGACAAGAGAGCCATAGAAGTGACTTCAAATAAGGGGATCTAGTCCTCAAGTGGGATTCAAATAAGGACAAGCCAAGAAAAAATACCAAGTTTGATAGCTTGTGGAGTGGCCCTTATTTGATCCATGGATGTAAACAACATAATGATTTTTACCTTACCTAGCTGGATGGAGAGGTATTACCCATCCCAATCAATGGGATTCATTTAAATCCTTATTATTAGAAGATTTTACAGCCATTATATATATTATACATAATAGAGTAGATTTTTATGTTTTCCTCTAAGTGCCTTGTGCACATATTTTTAATTGTGTGTTTCCCTTCCCTAAGTGCCTAGGGCATAGTGTTTTCTTTGTTTTTGTTATCCTTATTTATTCAATAGGAGGTTTTAGAAAATGACAACCTTGTATCATTCTCATATCAGCTAGGAGTAAAGACTTGTGACCTCGTATGCCTAAGAGTCAAACAAGGCAATTAATATATTGCATCACAGGCATGCAATCCCAAGAGGTCATCAAAATTATTGGAAAAAATTATCCTACATACAAAAATTTTTCTTAGATGGATCAAGCCACTCTCTTTAACCCTTCAGAAGCCTTATACCCTAATGACTAGTCCCTTTATGGTCCTAAATTGATGGAGTGAAGATTCTGGGAGGTCTTGGTGTAGTGTGAGAAGCTGAGTAGAGTTTTGGTTGATTTAGTGATCCAATGGTGAGAGGAGGAGATAAAACTCATTACCCTACCACATATCACTTGAAATATTTTAAAATGCTTTAAGCAAGATTCTAAGGTAAATAGGAAATTTTGAAGAAAAGGCCAAGAAATAGGTCTAGAACTACAAGTGAAGGTCATACCTTATAGGTTATTAAGGTAATAAATATAGTTTTGAATCTTAGAGGTGTCTTGGTAAAGTTCCAATGCCTCCTAGTGTCCTTTTTAAGAGATAAATATGACTAGCACAAGTCTAGAGGAACTTGGATATCTTAGCATGTCATGTAGGAGTGAATAGGTCAGTTTAGTTGTACATTTAATAAGTGTACTTGGGATGTTGACCAAAGTTGAAGGATTACATGAAAATTATGTATTTTTTGCCATAAATATCCCTTATAATTTTTGTGTCTTGGTATGTTTCCTATCTCAAGATATAAGCCTCAAAAATGATCTAGTAGTGTGGGACATGCCAAAGCATGTCAAATTAAAGCCACAAGAAATAGCCGTTTGAATTCAAAAATCTTCACCAAGATAAAAACTGAATATAGGGATGCCAAGTGTAAAAACCTCACTTGATCAGATCAAGGATCAATAGCACGTAGGTGATACAAAATTCAATATGTCAAATTCCATTGGATCAAGATCAATGGTGTGTATTCTTACGTATAAATTTTGATCAATGATCCACATTAAAGACTAGGGTCAATAAGTCAAGATAGATATATGTTTCATGTTCAATCATGAAAATGGAGATCTAAAATCAAGCACAAAGTTAATAGGTCTACAAATCTTGAGATTGAATACAATAGTGTCATGTGTCACAATCATGGTGAATTAGCAAATCAACTACGTATATTTGATCTTGAAGATTAGGGATAGATGGCACATGTTCAACCATGTAGATAAAGATCAATAGTGCAAATTGATTCAATAGGTCAATGAGCATAAATTTCGTGTGAGGCTTCCATATGTTATAAGGGCATTAAATGAATAGACACTAATAATAAGGTCCACAGAAGGCATGCAGGGCTACCTAGTATCATAATCTCAGAAGCCTAGATCAAAGATCAATGGCCAACGTTCAAAATCAAATCCAAGAGACTCCCATGGAGATTGACAAAGAAAATTTTATAAATTTTATATAGGGTATGAAATGAAGACACGTGTTTGAAGTGACAATAGTCATATTTTAAATTTTAATAAACAATGTGGCAAGGAGATGCCATATAGGTAGACATGTGAGATCAAAAGTTTTATGCATCCAAGCATGTGAATGTATAAATATGAGATCAAAATATGATTTGGGTTATCGAATCAATTTCTTCAAATTCACATATTGCCATTAAAGCTCAGTTATGACCCCTAGTTTAAATATTTAAAACCTAAAAGCCCTATTTTTTTAGGTTACAATGTTGTTTCCTGATCATTTTCATTATCATTTGAAAGGGATACGTGTGTAAAATGAGTTCTTGGCTTCCATAATGCTTAGGTGAGTTTCATTGTGGAATTTTGAAGTTGTTCATGATTCACCTTTGCTTGGTGTATGGTTATTTTGATGCCTAACAAGGAGACAAACCTGTAGAGCCATGGTTTCCTACACAATCAAACACATTTCATGTTAGAAACCTATAACAAAGGGGCAAGAACTTTTATAGTCCAACAAAAGATTTCAAAACTCTCACAAAGTAATTTATTATGCTCTCAGGTCCACACTATGGAAATAAGGGGTATAATAGGTATATTTAAGCCTAATATAGATCAAAAATGGGCTACTTGTTATTTAGATGAGATGGATGCATCAAGGAGTGAGGTATTCATGGAAAACCAATAATGGAATTGGTTTTCCATTCCATGAAGATTTATAATAAGTTCCAACAAGCACTATACAGTTAATAATATATTAGTGGACTATGGTGGAGGGTTTTAAAGGTTAAAGGAACTTTAAGATAGGTTTTAGGGTATTATAATGATAGGAAAAAATCTCATATACCTTGAGATGTTTGAACCCACCAAAATCACCAAGAGAGTTTCCTAGATACTTGTTCTATAGTCAATGCATCCTACAACCTACCCTCATTACAAGCTATAGCCAAAGGTGAGGAGTATGATACTCTTGAAAAAACATACATAATATGGAGATATAAAGAGGAGGGTGTGTTTTCAAGAAAGGGTATAGAGGATTAAGAGTAGTGTGGTAAGAGGGTGATCATAGAATTTATATCAAGATCATTTTTTGAAAATCAAGTCAGGCCTAGCTTTGATCATCCTCTCATAAGTGATTAGTCACCTACAACAGTCTTAAAGTAATCCATAGTTGGTAGAGACTAGTGTTTTAACAACCTAAAAAAATCCATGTGCATGAAAACTATAACCTTAACCTAAAGCATTATCATTTGAAAAGGATATTGATGATGATAACCTCAGTCAGAGTAGTAAGGGCTTTATGACAAAATAATCATAACAACATCATGGATGATTTGGAAATAAAGTGTCACTAATGGGGTTCTTAGCCAAAGTAGGTTAATAATATCAGGTGTCATAAAATATAATGAAGATAATGGAGATCACTTGGAGGAGTTTGTATACTCATATATAATCTTTCACCTTGAAAACAAACCTAGCAGTCTTATACAAGTAGGGTTCAAGCCTAATAGTCCATAATAGGGTTTTGTAATCCAAGTATGCTTCAAGGTTTCACTCACGATCAGTGTTTATTTTCCAAAGGATGTAAAGGAATATTGAGCTTGTTTAGGCTTGTAAAGGAGATTTTTTACCAGTTTTGGGTTTTGGGAGTCATAGATCTATCAAATGGCCTAGAATTGCTTGGAAACCACATGGAATGTGTAGAGGACTCCCTATAGATCCTAACCAACCTATTTATTAGAATAATATGGCATGTTTGGGTGCTTGAGAGGCCTAAAATGTCTCAAACATGCACACTTTTATAGGTTTTTAGGCCCCTATTTCATCTAAGTATGGATCTACACCAACTTGATAGACATATTATTATGAGGTAATCACTTGATATGATTGGCCTTTTCATATATTTTGCTCTAGATAGAGGATATAATACATATCTTTTACCAACTGGTAGGTGGGTAACTGACACCTAATTTTTAGGGACATCTTCTTGAGTGGTTGCACATGAAGATTGTAGTGCAAAGGGTGCAAGGTGATGGAGCCATCAGAATGATCAACCAAGGCTCCATCTCATCACCCAGCATGTGCTCTCTTCCCCTTTCCTCCTATATCTTTCATTTCTCACCCTTTTTAAAAAAAAACACTCTCATTTGATAAGTCAAAACCCTATCAAAAATTTTAAGATCTACCTTTTGAAGCAATAAGATTAGTTTTCACCTATCTCATGCCTGTAACTTGCGTTTAGTAAGCTTGTGCATGATGGATTTGTGAATAAGTGTTCTTCCAAGTCCATTGTCCTTCTTTCTTACCTCTTTTTAGGTTTTTTCAAGATAATTTTAGGTCTAAACTTGATTTATTTTTTCCATCAATGGACGCTTGGTGTGAATTTCATAATTCCTCTTTGCTTCATTCATTAGTTAGTGAGACTAGTTTATAAAATACTTATGCAAATTAGCTAGTTTATGAGGTTGTGTGAGAAAGGATTATCTTATGATGAAATAGTGATTGTTTAAATATTATGTGAGTGTCATATTAATTTGGTGAATCATCTCGTTTAGCTCTCTTAGTTACCCTATACCCCCTTTTTATCCCTTTTCTAAGCAAAAACATTAATTTAGGTGATCTACCAAGAGGAAGTCAGCCTTCTACGAAGGTTAAACCTCACTATAGGATACCCACAACCTAAGTTTTCTCTAATATTGTGGCTAAGAGTGAGAAATCATATAAGAATCTCCCAAAAGGGTGCAATTCTATGCCACAATAGATTCTAAGTTTGTATTTCAAGGTTGAAGAATGTTGTTTCTTGAGTTGCTTCATTGTGTTGAGAGATCCATTGATATATTTATGACTTCATTGGATCATATATGAGTGTGTTCAAACTATTGTGAAAGGACATGAAGATATTCATTGACTTGAAGATTGACAGTGACTGGAGTATGACACATTTTTTGAGTTTCTTAAGCAGTGTTTTATGTGTGCATACAAAGTTAATTCTTTAAATGAATTCTAATAATCTCTTGAAGGTTTAGTGTATTGTATGAGCATGAAGATGACCTTTAGGTCATAGATGATCAAAGCATGTTATTTAGTCATTGTTTGCTTATCTGAATCAGTCAAAATTGTGTCAAAACTCTATTATAGTGTATAAGGTCTCACAGACCTAGTATGATTGAATGTTATTCAAAGAGATGGTCTGAGCCATGATGAAACACAAAAATATAAATAGTGACTAGCCTAGTATATGTTAATGATGTTTTGAGAAAATGTGAAAGAAGAGTATGATCATAGATGGAGTATTACTACACCATGACTAAGAAGTTGTCAAATTTAGTAGAGTTGAGCCTAAGGACCAAGGATCAAGTGGCAAGGAACAATGCCTAAAAATTTGTATAAAAGCTCTATTATTTAGATGTCCAATTTGAAGGTAAGCATATGATTTTTGTATCTATATATTTATAGTTTCCAGATGAAGCATGGAGTTAGGGGGAGCTAATTCAAATAGTTTGAGAGGATTGAAGATATGTGCATAATGTGACTGAGAGCATATGTGAGATTTTCTAGTCATGATGGAGATATGGAGAATTTTTCTACAAATATGAATTAAAGAAGTTTGTTTGATAAGTTGATCAAACCAAGTCATATGTGTTGATAATTCATTGAATCTTCATGCATGGACAAAGGGGAAATTTTTAAATGGTCAGGTCTTAGGATCATAAGATTATGTATATGAACCCGAGATGAGTACATGTCCACTTTCTCATTAATGGAAAAAGAGGAGAAGGAGAATAAGAGGTTGTCATAAATGACAAAGGGGGAGATTGTTGGCAAAGGTGTTTTCATTTATAGTAAAGGTAATAATAAAGTGGTAATTCCATTGATGTCAAACAAGGCTAAGCAAGGCAAGTGATGTTAAAAATATGTGCACTTCATTGAAGTTCTTCATCTAGACCTTGTTTTAAGACCTTAGGTGGCCTAATGAGCCATGTTGATAAGGTTTGGATGCATATGAGATAAGGTAAGCATTTTTTGAGTTTTTTCATATTATTTATATCATGTTGATGTTATTTCATGTCAAGAAGAGAAGACAAAGTATGTGAATAATGGTCTGGTGGTCTTCTCATAAACCTTGTGTGGTAGCATAGGTCTGATATCCTAGTATGATGATCAGGTTGAGGCTAGGGATTATAAGGTTTGAAGCAATAGATCATGAAATGAAGGTTTATGACATGTTTTTGAGGTGGTGAGAGCATTCAAATTTCTTGGTCAAGGTGTGGTCTATAGGTCTAGGCCTACTATGCAAAGATAGAAGGTGAGACCTAAAGAGGGGTCAAAGTTAGTTTCATATTTATGTGAGATCATGTGAAAGTTTTCAAAGGTGCTAGAGGGTGTTTCAATTTTTTGTGCCAAGTTTTAGGTTGTAACTTGAAGGACAAAGTGTGAAAAAGTGTCCTAAGGCTTCCAATTGTGCTAAAATGAAGAGATATAAACTTGAGAAGAAGTTTATGATGATCATTATCAAGCATAGAGTTTTCATGGAGACTTGAGCCTTTTGTATTATTTGTGAAAGCTCTTAAGAATATTCTATAATCATTTTGTATAGAAACCAAGCCCTCAATTTTATGAACAAATATTAATAAGGTAAGGAGCTTTTTATGCTTACAAACCCTCATAATCGAGTGATTGGAAAGATGTGAAATATTTTGGTACATAATGGATTGGAAAGTCAAGTTTTATGATTTTATGTTGTACAAGACTTCTCCAGGCACCTCCAAGTGGCATTGGCGTGTTAGGGCAGTGAGTAGAAGGTACAAAAAATTACTTATTTCTAAAGAATTTGATGCTACAAGCAGAGTTGACTAGGTTAAGACATGCAAGTTGAGGGAGATTGAAGGACAAGACTCATTATTGAGATACATGGAGTTATTTTTATGATTTATATTCATTGTGTCAATCATTTTAATCAAATAAATTACTCTATCACTAAATCTACAAAGAGTGAAAATAATGAGAAAAAGCTAGGTAGTGTGAAAAAGAGTTTAGGGAAGAGTTCTAGGTGAGTAGGGATGAATCCAATGGTTTGGGGTCTTAATTAAATACCTATTCCTCTTATTTCCTTGTTTGGTAATTTTATTTTATTCCTATACTCAAGATATAAGGTGCTCATAAAGTGACTTGTCTATGTAAGACAAAATAGTGGAACCCAAAATAGTGAGAATGATCTATAGGAGAAAAGTTTCTATTGAATAAAATTAATATTATGTTGGAATATTATATAATAAGTCTATATGACCTTTTACATGCATTATAATATCTTGTAATTTTTTCTTCAATTATGAAAAGTCATGTTCACCATGACTATGTTTTGAGTCAGATTGACTGCTCTAGGTGTGATAGGGAAAGTGATGTGTTTTAGACCTTATGAAAAAAGGTGATGCATATAATGAATATATTAATGTTTTTTGAGACTTAATATTTTTATTAAATCTTTTTTTAAGATGTATAAATAGTTTGAGGTGTTGAGATGAGTAATCCAAAAGGGCTTGTATAACTGTGTATGCACAATGTGAGAGTGGTCTAAGGAATTGGTCCATTAGACCAATGAAGGATGTTAGAACAAGAGAAATAACTATTGGGTGTTGATATAGAATACACAAATGACCTATCCATTTTAATTATATATTTTGGAATCACTCTTATAAGTGCTAAACATGAACATTTACATGACTATACTTTGACTATGTTTGACCAGTCTAAGTGGTCCTATTATAGAGGTGTTTTTAAATGTTTAGAGCTCTAGTGGTGATTTAAAATGGAAATGGTAAGGTTATTGAAGTCATTAATGATATTTTATTCAATTTTTTGAGTGTTTTGTTTGATAAAAGTGATTTTATACTTCTATTTTGTAATACAAACTTTTTTATGTTTTTAGGCCTAATGGTGAGTAGACTAAATGACATGTTTCAAGTGGTGATTTGAAGATACAAGTAGTATGGACCCATGTTGGAGTTATCAAGGATATATTTTAGTTGTTTTATATTTGTCTCAACCATTTTTTAAGGCTAAAATTTATCCAATAGGTCCAAGTTGTAACATATGAATGGATAAACCTAAATTACTTTAGGTCTCATTAAGGCCTAATTAAGCTTTGGGGCTAAAGAGTTATGACCAACATATGGAGTGTATTATCTAACCCATGTAATGTATGTGTGGAACTATTCTAATCATAATTTTTTTTTGATAAGTATCGTGTTTGACCAAGATAGGTTAGATGAAGAGTGTGGTATAAAGGCAAGGCCTAATTGGCCTATTTGGACTAAGTGTGTATGAGTATACTTAAGCAAAGGAGAGAGAATTTGAAAGAGAAGGAGAAGGTCATTAAAGATAATTATAGGGTGAATAATATCATTCATGCATATCTAATCAAGTTAATAGACACACAGGTCATTAGACCTAATGAGTTTAGTGGGGGCATATTGAACAAAGGAGCCTAAGTGGCTTATATGAGGTAGAGAGGCTAGTTTGCAGGTGCTAGAACAAGATAAGTCCATCATCAGGTGTGTTAGACATCATATAAAATGTGGAGATCATTTTGGAGGTGTTTTAGTTGGTTCTTGATCATCCAGGGGGTTGTGGCCTCCTTGCTAGTTGGTGTTATTTAAAGGTCAAGTGGGTGCTTGACTAAATTGAGGGGTAGATGCTCCTTGATTAGTTAGTGTTGGTCTAAATTAAATTTTGTCATTATAAGACAATATTCCATGTGTATGGTTCAATTATTTCTATCCCCCTAGCTGGTTTCCCACATAATCTCTTGTGTTATTTTATGATATGCTTATATGATGGTTTTCTTATGCATTTTTCTCTTATGTGAATGTATGATTCATGGATTAATGTTTTGGAATTGAATGTACATTGTTGCTCTACTAATTCAGCCCTATCTCACTATTAACTTGCAATAGGGAATACTTCCAAGGATAGTGTAATGGGAGGTATGGTGGATGAAAGCCTTGCATTGATGGTGATCTAGGTTAGGTGTAAGGATGTTGTCTTGGAGATAATTGTAGATGTTATGATACTAAGGGAGACTAGGATCAAGAATAGTGAAAATTTGTAGAGGAGCCATTATTTGATGAGCTGATAAAATTAAATTATCTATCAAAACTTTTCCTTCAAGGATATCTTTAGGGAGATCAATTAAAGATCCAATAACGACCATAGAATTAGATGCCTTATACTGCCCCTTGTCACTTTTTCAAATGTAATAGACCAAAAATATTGATTTAACTAACCTACCAATTGCTTATAAGTGAGTAATTTTTTATCTTTGGTTTGAAACTCTTCATTAAATTTCTTGATTATTATATGTGAATCATAGAAAACTTGAAGATGCTAGATGTTCCATTAGATGGCTAAATGAAGGCCATCTATTAAAGTGTCATATTCAAAAATATTATTGCTGGAAGGATTTTAGAATGAGGTCACCTTATGTGTTAAGCAAAATGATTCCCAATATTGATCTATATGTGTTAAAATATCCATCAAAATATAGCTTTCAACGATTAGATTCTATAGCATTCATTATGGATTCATCTAGAAAAGTTATGGTAAGAGGTTCAGTCACCACAATAGGTGACTCTGCAAGTTATTCCATTATTACATACCCCATAATGGCCATTTAATGAACATATTCAATGTCAAATTTGCTAAGAAACATAATCCACCTGAATATTCATCCTACGAGGGTGGATTTGGATATCAAATACTTAAGAGGATCCACCTTAGCAATGAGCTGGACTTGAGAAGCATATAATGCCAAACTTTTTGCAAATAAAAGACAATGGCTAAGTAGTATTTTTCAATTAGAGTATAATTCATCTCATATGAGATCAAAGTGTGACTGAGATAATAAATTTCTTGTTCCTTTCCTTCATCATTGTGTGTGCATTTAGGGCACCTATCTCACAAGGAGTTGTGGAGATATATAAGAGTAGGGGCCTTCCTATGACAGGTGATGATAACACAGGAGGATTTACCAAATATTGTTTTAGATTATTGAAGTATTGTTGACATTTAGATTTATAATTAAAATGGGTCCCATTATTCAATACATGAGTAAAGGGGTGAAATTTATCGATGATCTAAGAGATGAACCACTGAATAGATTTTAACTTACCCTAAAGAATCTAAAGTTGTTTTAAATGGTGAGGAGGAGGCATTTCCATAATTGCTTTGAATTTAGCTAGATCCACTTTTATGCCTCTCCTAGATATAATAAACCCCAATAACTTACCTGAGGTAATGTTAAATATGCATTTCTTGGGATTTAATCTAACCTTATACTCGCATAGCCGCTTAAATATTCTTCTCAAAACTACATGAGGCTTTGATATGAATATAGACTTCCCTAGAATATCATCCATATAGTCTTCAACTATGTCATGAATCATATCATGGAAAATAAATGTTATTGCTCATTGATTAGTAGTTCCTACATCTTTTAGACCAAAGGGCATGACTTGATAGTGTAAATTCCCCCATGGATTGATGAAGTCTATTTTATGTTGATTCTCAAGTGTGATTTTAATTTGATTATAGCTTGAAAATCCATCCATGAGGGATAACATTTCATACCCAACTTTTGAATCCATCATCATATAAATATTTGGAAGAGGGAATTCATCTTTATGATATGCCTTTTTGATGTCTCTAAAGTCAGTACAAATCCAAATTCCTCCTTGTGGCTTGGCCATAGGAACAATGTTAGATATCCAATCAGATTAATCAATGGGTCCGATAAATCCTACCTCCAAGAATTTTTATAATTCCTCCTTAACTAGTAGGGATGCTTTAAGGTCCATCTTACATAATTTTTGCTTGATCATCTTAGTGTTAGGATGAAAAACTAGATGATACACAATTAAAAATGGATCAAGTCCTGACATGTCAGAATAACACCATGCAAAAACATCTATAACTTCCTTGAGTAGCTCAGTAATAATTTGATGCTCCTTAGGCATAAAAGTTTCCCCTAGTTTGACTATTTTGGGTTGTTATTTATTTTTTATGTTGACTTAAATAACCTCCTCAATGAGAGAGGGTGAATGATTTTGGAGATAAGGAGGCAATGATTCATTCAAGATATTAGAAGTAAAAGTTTCTGGGAGCTTTGTGTCAATGTTAGTGTATTCCTTTGATTTAGCTAAAACTTATGAAAATTATTCTAGATTTTGGGGTGGCTCTTCTTCTTAAAATTCATCTTCTTATATTTATTTAAGGGGAATTTTTTATTCCCAAAAATAAGCTGACTGGCATATATTAATAGAAAATCCTTTATTACGATCACTGGAAGGTATGAAATTCCATGCTCTCAAAAATTCTAAGATGGCCTAATCATTTTGACACATATCAAAGGATGGATCCTGATGTTGATCCTAGTCAATTAATGAGGGGTAGTGAAGGGATATGTTGATAGTGTATATAGTTGTGTCATGAAAAAATTTTGTGGAAGTGAGATCATCAAAAAGACTATAAATGGAACCTATCTTGATATATTCATTAGAAAGAGACTCCTTAGGGACTGAAATAATATCCACAATAATATTATTTAAGTCATTGTCAATAATTTTATACCATAAGCCAAGATATTATGGACATTCTTGAATTTTTATGGGTTCAAGCCTTCCTTGCTCATGTCTCCTTAGTCCTTTTCCTTGATAATGCATATTTTGTAACATTTTTTGGATGTGGGGGTATCTCCATATATAAGATATGAGGGCCTCATCTTCTGGAATGAGCCATGATTTATCAATATATTACTTTGATAATAGTCTTGCACTAGAAAAGGCCATCAGTTCAAATTGATAGTTGATATGATTGGTCTTCCACATATCTAGGGACTCATAACTTCATGGGTAAAGAGGTAAGTCACCTACACAAAAGGTTTTATATTCATATTCCCTACACCTTGTGGATGTGATTTTAAGATGATTGACTTTAGGTAATGATTATGAATAAGGCATAAGGTATCAAGGCATATATATTTATCAGCTATGGGGTTTAAAGTGGATTTGTTAGTGCTAGGATAGTAGCATGAGGATGAGGAGTGACCCATTTGGCAACTCCAACAATATTCCATTTCCTCAAGAATGGTGACTTCCATACTTGAGTGTGGAAATTTTAGACATTTATGAAGGGTGGATAGGACTCATTACATCTCATGAATCCATGGGTGACCTAGCAATAAATTATAAGGAAGATTCACATCCACAACATCTAGCAGGGTTTAATGAAATATGGGTCCCACATCAATGGGAAGGTAGATGGTGCCTACAGATGGCCATTCATTGTCATCTAATGCTTTTATCATAATCATAGTGGGCCCTAAAAAAGCTTCAGAATACCCTAATTTATTTAATAAATATAGATTGCATAATTTTAATGCAGACTCTCCATCTATGAGTACCTAGGAAATGTGATGGTTGGATATGGAGACTTCTATGAATAATGGGTAGTTATGATGGGGGCCAATGGGAGGCATGTCTTGGGCACTAAAAGTGATTTGCTAAGGAGACAAATAACACACTAACACCTGGAATTGATTGGTGTCAATATCTATGGGGAATTTTGGGTCATTCAAGACCTGATTGAGTATCTCCCAATGCATAGGGGATGTTTTGAGAAGATTTAGTAATGATATTTGAGTGGGTGTCTTCTCAAGTTGTTAAATTATGTCATAGGATTTTTTGAAAGATATCAAGATTTTATTAGAGATATTTCTATTTTGAGATATATGGAAGTACCCCAAGAACTATGATTTTTCTACATTTGGTGGTAACCACATAGTCAATTATGGCTCAGTTGATGTTTAATATGGTGGGTAATGGTGGAGTGGGTTATATGGTACTATGGACTTTTATGGTATTGACACAGTGATATGGAATGGTGTGATAGTTGATGTGATTGGAGGAGGAGGCCTAAACCTAGTCTCTTGGTGGCTTCTCATGTCTCTGACCATAATAGGGTAGAGCGTCCTGATAAATATTGAGTTATTGATTTTTAGATTGATTTAGCATACTCTCCCCTTCTAATTTAATATCACCTTTTTCAATTAGGTCTTGAATATAATGATTTAATTCTATACACCTCTCTATGTTGTGAAATTTGATTATATGATATTTATAGAATTCATCCTCATGGTACCAATCTAATCAAGGTTAACTATCATCCAAGGGTCAGATCTCAAGAAGAGTAACCATGTTAGCAAAAATAAATTGCTCAAGGACCATCTCAATGGGTGGCTAGTAAATGGTCTCTTTCCAGTTTGAGGCTTTGGTTTACCTTATGGCACTCAAATAGAGGAGACATTATACTAATCTTTGGGATTCCTCTTTTGCATAATTTAAACATGTTGTTTAAAATTTGTAACCCCATCTCCCATAACATTCTTATCCTTATTGAAGATTTTGACTTACCCAAAATGGAATTATCTTGATTTTGATTATGTTCATTTTAGGAATATAATTTAATTTTTCCCTTTTCAATAAGTGCTCTTTCAATTTGCATCACATTTTCTATAATTTCATCAAAAAATTTGGCACATTAGAGTTTCAACTAGTATTATAGATCAACACTGAGATTGTCAACAAATATTTTGGCTAGCTCTTTATATGGTACTATGCACTGAAGGTAGCTTTCTAAGCTTCTCCATCAATTTAAAAAAGATGCCAAGATTTTCCCACTTCTTTGTTTAGTGTTTTATAGGTATATAAAGGAGGCGTCATGTTTGATATTAAATGAGAAATGTCATACAAATTGTTTAATTAATTCTCCAAAACTAGATATAGACCCTTTAGGTAAATGCATTAACCATTATAGGGCTAGTCTAGTGAGACTATTTTTTATCATGGTAATTGATGTTTGGTTGTCATTGATGTCAAAGAGAGCATGTGGTACAAGTGCATTAATGACAAAATGATTAGATTGATTCTTTGGAGATTGTTTGACTTAGTGAGGTAATTGTTGGATGATATTTATGGTATGTAAATATTGAAAAGACCCTATGGGGTGTTATGTTTTCTTAGAGTGTTTATAAAAGTGAATTGAATTCATAAGAATAGTCATTTGAGTGTTTAGGTTCAAGTAGTCATTTTGACAGATAAAGTGGAGTAAGTAATTTGATGGCATCATATTTCACACATGTGAAGGTTTCAAGAGCAACTTGATATATGGATAGATTCACTTATGTGAAGAGATCATATGGTCCAAATTTTAGGTTTAGACATGGAGTGTAGAAAACATTATTAAGGTGCAAATTTATATTCTCAGACAGAGTTTACCAAGTTCCCATACTTAGCTAAATCTATGATATCAAAGATCCACAACGAGAATTTAATCAAATCATAGATCTAACAATGAGCATTTAATCTAATTAGATAAAGATCCAATGATGTATTCAAAGTCAAATAGTCAATATTTCATGCACTAGTGACATGTGTCACAATCACAGAGTTTGAGTAGTAGATCTAATGGTAAGCGTGAAACCTGTCAGATAGAGATCAATGATCAACACGTGATCATGAAAATTTTGATCCAATAGAGCATATTGAGTCAACTATTAAAGATTTCATATGGGGATGGTAAGTGGCATAAGTTAATTAGATTCAAATGGTTAATGTGCTTAGAAGGCATACAGGGCTGCCAAGTGGCATAATTTCATTGGAAGACTAACTTCAGGGTACCTAAAGGGAACATAGAGCTACTAAGTGGCACAATCATGGAATCATATATCTAAGATCAACAGTGAGTGATTATAGGTTAAATACCAAGCTACTCCTAAGGATATTAATGGATTTTATTTATTTAAAGTTTATAGGTATCATAAGATGATGTCAAAGAGTTTGATGTTTAGTATTTACACAGTGACCATTGAAATTTGAATATTCAAATTAATGAGGGAAAACCAATCTATAGTTTTTGAGCTATATATTTTGATCCAAGATGAATTTCATGCTAGTGTAAAAAGTAAAGTTGAAGAGGACTTAAAGGCGCTTCCATAAAATTTTATTAGAACATCTAAATTTTTGTAAAAGTGTATATATGGAGCTTTAAATTTTACTATTTATGTGTTCATGGTGTTACTATGTATAGAATTTTGTTCAAGCAATTTTTGATTTAGTAAAAGAGTGTTCTGGTGGGAATATTCATTTGAAGATACCTTAGAAGTCATATAGAGTGTACCCATGTATTTCAAAGTGATCTTGTGTCCTTTTTTTTTACTTTATGAATTTCTAAAAGTGTAATAGGTCTCCATGAGACCTATACGGCCTATTAAGGTCTAATTAAAAGGTGTAGCTACCTAAGTGTGACCCATGGATGCTATTGCTAACCTATGAGGATGGTATTGAGCTATATGTTAGCATGATATAAGTCTTAAGGGTTATGGTAAGTATTATGGCTGACCTAGAAGTTGATATTCATGAAGACTCTATAAAAGGTGAAGATCAAGATAATTATTTCTAGACTTAATGTGAATGTGTTGAGAGAGTAAAAGATAGAGATGAAGGAAAGAGATCAGAAGGAGTGTGCTTAGTGGATGGACTAAAGTATAGAGTAGATTAAGGATGAGAAAATATGCTTAGAGTGATCCAAAATGGGTGTTTGAATGTATTACTTGTATGATCAAGTTTGAGTGTGTATGAAGAGTTGAAAGAGAGGTTTTATACATTATTTCTCCATCAAATTGAAATACAGTTAGAATTTTGGAGTTATTGATTTCATAAGGTATTGTGTGGGTGATTAACATATAGAACAAGTGGGTGATTTTTCATACTTAGAGGTGGGTGCTTATTTTGAAGTGGGTACTTCACTAAAAGGTCTCCTTTTTGTGATCATCTTATAAGACAAGTAGTCCATGTGTTTGTAGGATTGAAAGTGGGTTATATTCCCCAAGAGGGTTTCCCACGTAGTTCTTATGTTATATGTGTGATCTTGCATCATCTTTATTATTAATTGTTATGAAAATCATGTATGCTTTATGAATGATTTTGGTCATTGATTAAGAGTTTGAAAGGATCAAAATTGAATTTTTAAACATATTACATCACTGATTCACCCCACCTCTCAGTCATTGTACCTCTAACAATTGGTATAAGAGAAAGACCTTATGTGCAAGTTTAACCACTTAAAGGTGATCCAAGGTACAATATATCAAGTCAATATATGCATGTTTTATCTAAAAAGTAAGAATTATTATTCAATGGGTTGAATTATGCATTTTTTAGTATAATTATGAGGACATACATCACATCTCTAGGGTTTTATATTTGGCAATCTATCATGGATGGTTATACTACACCAACTACTCCAACTAGTTGTGATAACAACAATTTGAGTGAGAATAATTATAAATATATTCATTCTATCATTTATGGTTTATATGAGGATGAGTTCACCAAAGTGATCCATTGCAAGTCTACCAAAGAAATTTGGATCAAGTTATAGACTATCTATGAAGGAGACTTTAATGTAAAACTAGCTAATTTTTTGACCTAATGAAGGCAATTTTAAGGTCACAAAATGAAGGAAGAAGATATTGTGGAATTATATCTTCTAAGGGTTGATGAGGTATTAAACATGATTAGAAGTCTTGGAGAGGTGATTGATGAAGCTACCATAGTACAAAAGGTATTTAGGACTCTTACACTCAAGTTTTATTCAAAGTTTTTAGCTATATAATTAATTCATGATCTCATATAGTTGAAGATGAATGAACTCACATGGCATCCTTACTACCTATTAGATGAAAGTTGATGAGGATAGACCTCCTAAGAAGGAAGCAACCTTCAAGGTGATAAAGGAGATAAAATCCAAGAAGAAAAAGTTAAGTCTTGAAGATTTTTATCTTAATGAAGATCAACTTTAAGCCATGATTTCAAGAAAACTAAATGTAAGATCAAGTAAGTGTGAAGGAAAACTTCCTTTTAAATGTTTTTCAAGTGGTAAAGTTAGTCATTTTGTAGATAGATGTATAAGTAGAGATAAGTTTGAATACAAAAAAACTTATAAGGAATCTCATGAGGATGAACACAAGAAATTTGAGGGTATAGCAAGTACAAAAAGTTATTTAGTAATAAAAATGGAAAGAAATAATCATACAAAGGCAGTAAGAGCCTTAACAATGAAGAAGATAGTAACTCATCCACAGAAGAAGAATTAAACATATTTGATAGTGATGATTCTTTTTATAATAATGACATGGAGACATTGTTCATGGATTTTAATGATGATGAAGGTGAATGTTCTTTAATTATAGATTTCTTTAGCAAAGATATCTTAGAGGAAGAAAATGAGAAAGTCACACTTGAAGATAAATATCTAGATTTTCTGGAATAAATGAAGATACTACAAAGAAAGAATAGAAAGCAAGATTCCTTGATCAAATCCTATGAGGAACAAATTGGAATTTTTGAAGGAAGGTTGAGTAATGAAGTCAAGGAGCATGATGAGATCACACAACAGCTTGAAACTCAATTTTGTACTCTTAATGAATAAGTAAAGAGTAAGGATGAAGAGTTTATTATATTTTAAATAAAGTTAGAGTCTTTTTAGATGAAACTAAATCAAGCTATGAGAAAAGATGCAATTGATGATTTAAATAAAAACATTAATTTATGAATGATATTGAATATATGAATATTGAGAAGAAAAAGAGCAAAAATATGATGTCACAAATCAAGGACTATAAATAGAAATTTAGTGTGTTTGAATAAATAATGAATGATGACACCAAGGAACATGAAGATACTATCAAACATCTCAATAGTCAATTAAAAATTATGTCTATAAGCCTAAAAACCAAATAATATGAGAGTTTAAGGTATGTGATTGAAATTGAGCCATTAAAATCTGAGTTAGACAAGACATCTTGTAAGGTGAAGTCATTTGTGAAGTTTGAAAAGATCTCAAATGATCTTGATAATATTCTAAGTAGTCAAAAGTATGCAAGTGATATAATTAGTCTTGGATATAAAAAATAACAAAAGCATGTAACTCAAGATAAGATAAAGGCTAATGTGAACAAGGACAATCAAACTTTGAATATCAATCATCAATCAAATAATGAAGGTGTTGGAATAATGAATACAAATCAAATTAGACAACCAAATGCTATGACATATGAAAATTTCAATGGTCATTGTTACTCTTGAAATCAGTTTGGTCATAGGTCAAAAGATCGTAAAAGATGCTTTAGGAATGAATTTAAATGGAATTATAAGCAATCTAATGTCAATAATGAATAACATCATCACTCAAGACAATCAACATGTTCACAAGGAAAGAATGGAATCTTTTGTTACAAGTGTCAAAGGTTTGGTCATATTACAAAGTTTTGTAATATCTTCATCAGGAGACCAAATGATCAGGTACATGAATGAATTCATAAAAATCTAAGAAATCATCATATATCTCAATCACAAGGTATGTACAATCTGAGAAACCTTTTTTGTTTCAAATTTCATTAGAGAGGTGACATAGAAAGGCTCTACAAGAATGATCAGTATTCTACTTCAAAAATTATCAATCATGTCATGAAGAGGAGTCATAGTGAATGGAGGCCTAAATAAGTAAATGAAAAACAATATGAAAGTGGATTACTTTCCATGATAGAATAGGGAACAAGTTAAAAGATAAAGGAATAAGCCTTATTTACCCAAATGGACAAGGAAATCAAGTAGGATCTTGAGATAAAAGAAAAGAATAAGGTTGAGAACTCATTCAAAGTTAATCTAAAAATGAGTAAGGACTGCAGTCAAGTAAGAATATCTAGATATGGGAGTCTCCTAATTTTTGGGATCTTTAATCCCTATATGATAGGTGGGTGTCTCCATGTAGGCTTATTAGGTGACATCTTTCATGTGTGGAAGTAAATGTGTGGTGCTCTAGGTAATAATCAAAATGTCAATCAGTACAAAAGTATGTTCTTTTCAATTTGATAATATGTTAGATGTGTTTATCTAAGGGGAGATAACTCAGTTAGCTTGAGTGGCTTGAAGAAGAGGTGTATGATGTAAGGGGGATCATATGTGAAGATGCTTTAGTCATGATATAAGTGTGAAGATGTCTACTACAGTTGTGAATTCAAGGAGATTGATATGATGACTTAATCAAACCAAGTCATGTATTTTGAGAAGGTATTGATTCTTCATGCATGAATGTTGGGCCCCTTTTCATGTTAAGTAATGGATATATGCCAACATATCAAACACCTAGGAATGAGGTAAACATGGAGGATGATTTATGTTTTGTCTTCTAGCAGTGGTAGTTGGATGGTAGCTAACAACTCTAATTAACATCAAAAAGTGGGTGCACAAGATAGTGACCAGCTAATAAAGACAAGTGATTATTTTTAAATCATTTAGCATCAGGAAGTAGGCATACAATAAAATGACTATTTATTAAATACAAATCATAGTATAGGTATTGGGATATGTACCTCTGGTGCCAACTCAGTGATCAGTGTGTTCCACTCCCCATGATCGTAAGATGCTCTAAAGCCTAGAAAAAGAAGCCAAGTTCCATTGAAGAAAGGGATGAAATGGAGTAGAAAATATTTGGTGAATTGTTACTAGATAGTTATCATTAGTTTGGGATGTTAGTTGATGCTTATTTTTATAATGCCCAATCTTTCTTATGAGCCTTTGGGCCTATAAAAGCTTAAGTCAAGTTTATGTGTAGTACTATTAAAGTTCTTTATATTATTATTTATCATATTTAATGAAGAATTTTTTATTAATGGCTAATAGACTAAATTTTTAAGTCTTAGAACATTTATTGAGTGTATGCTTTATTTTATTGAATGTGTGGTTGAGTTCTTGCAAGTTCCTAACTAGAATCATTTATGGTAAACCTCTAGCTAGAAATTAATCTTATGCCCATGATAGGAATAAGTTAAGTGTGGTTAAGACCTTGCACCCTAAATGACACCTAAGCATAAGACCATGCCTAAGTCCCCTAACTAGATAACTATTTGGCCATCAAGCACTTGAATGTCAGTGAGCCTATGAAACCTAAGATTTATGCCCATGAATGCCTAACCATCACTATACTAACCCAAGCCTTTTAATAATAGATTTTCACCATGACATAACTAGCCTAACATATACCCTGATCCCTTTTCCATTGTGCTTTGAGTGACAACATAAAGCTTACACCTTATGTATATTGATGCCATCATAGTCAAGTGCTAAATGTTGAACACCATAGAATTACTTAGGCCTTGTGCCCTATCAGAACAAGCCTAAAACTAACTTGGATAGCTAGGTAAGTGAATGATTAGGCCCATGATTGAAAAGGGTACTTTTCTATAACATTTTGGTTCCATTGTCAGGACTATTGAATTTTATTTCTATAATGGTGCACTAGCACAATGCTTTGACTCTCCCTCAAGAACATTGATCACTATCTAAAATGAGTGAAAGAAAACTTTACATTAAGGTATCTAACTTGTAGAGGGAAAAACCCAATGAAGTGGGTCTAGAACCACTTGTACAATGCCATATATGATGTTTTATTTTTTGAACTACCAGAGTAAGTGTACTTCTAGTTAGATACTTATATGAATCATAAAATTTAAAGCTATGTATAATACCACAAGTGGACAACAGATCACGTAGAAAGGCTTGAGAACTTAGATGTCACTTAGACTATAGCTACAGAAAAATGGTGGAAAGGGGCACTGAATAGTTACATGCTTGAGTTCATAGTATCAATGTATTCTTACCCTAATGAAGCAAAGTATCAGTTCTTATATGAACCTAGAGGTACATTTGTAAAATAACTCAGCACCAAACTCAAGAAGCTTCTAGTATATTATAGCTTTGAAATGGTGGGGATGGAAAGCTAAAGTCCTCTCATGTATGATTAGTGTAATGGAGAAGAAGGGGATGTGTAGGATAGGCATAATGGTAGAGATGAGCATATAGATAATCGAGAGCTCAGGAGATAAGATTATAATAAGAAGAGGCATGGATTGATTGAATATTTGGATCTTAAAAGTTTTGAGAGGACCCATAGTGATTAGGAAGGGCATTGGGAAGGATCTCATGAATATCATCCATGCCCAGAGGAAGTAGCCATTAAAGCCTTAAAACAATCTCCATAGTTGATGGGTGAATGCTTTGGGTCCCTTTAGAACTTGACCATTATATATGTACCAGATGCACCTACCCACTTTCAACCTATGATGTGAGCTAATGCATCAAATTCCCCAAAGTAAAATAGAAAATTGATAACTAACCTCATTGTCAACATAGACTTTGATCACTTTGAAAATTTGGACCAAAAATTTGTGATTGAATAAGTTATCTTGTATGAGAAGTGTTTCTAACTGTTTTCGCTTTTCTACATTAAAAAGATGAAAGAACTAAGGTAATGGTCAGGGGTTTGTATGTACCTAGATGAAGTTTGTGCACCTTATCCAGACGATTGAAGGAGCTCCTCTTTGGCTGTGGAGGATGACACCTGTAGAGAGAAAGACTTAAACAAAGATATTGTTAGATAGAGATAAGGTGGACTGCCAAGCAATATGCTCGGTCCTAGAAGCACAAAGACTTCCTTGAGGGATGACAGTCCATGATTTATAAGTAAAAGTGTTGGAAATAAAGAAACGATAAATGACTAGCAAAGAGGAAATTAGATAATGCGTACCTATTTCTTTGCAATTGGTCTGCCACAGTCGCCGATGTCGGTTGTTCTGTCAGCATCGATTGTTCAGGTTGCTGACATCAGTTAGTCTACCGATGTTAGTAGGGGAAATGGTTGATGTCAGTCAGGGCAATGGCCTTGGATGGGTTCTAGACAAGTTTTAGCTCTGTTGTGATCAACAGAATAGTCTGGGATGTCTGTGGGAGTCTAATGGTTTGTGTAGGGTTTACAGGGTAGTGAATATGGTTTTAAGAGGGACAAGGGGTAGGGGATAGATTTTCAAAAGGGGTAAGGACATGGGGGAGGCCTCTCAGCATCTCTGGGAAGAAAGTTAGGTTTGTTTGATGATATCCAAAAATGCTAAATAGAAGCTAACTACTAATGCTTTTTGAAATGAAATAGAAGGAGAATACTTAGCTCTTGCATGCTGAAGGAGTGTAGAAGACTTGTTATTGATGCGGCTGATGTAGAAGACTTGTTGCTAATGCGATTGATATAGAAGACTTCCTGTAATATTTCAATCAAGGGTGGAGTGACTGATGTAGAGTTCTTGTAGCCTATGATGCTTGGTGTGCATCTGGGAGAGAGAGAGAGAGAGAGAGAGAGAGAGAGAGAAAGAGAGAGAGAGGTCAAATTCTGGGTGCAAGAGAATTTGCATTCAAGTCTATGATTCATTTTCTATTTGGCCTGTGAGTTGGTTTTAAGCAACCGACGTTGATGATCCCGTCGACATCATCCAATGGATAACTGACGTCGATGGCTAGAAGATGGGTAAAAAGGCTATTTTTAGACTTTTACCCATTCCTCCATCTACCGAGTTTAGTGGTCATGGTTAAACGGTCGAAGGCGGGTTTAATAAGCATGAGGATTAGTGAGAGGGTTGGAATGATTAGTCATAGGGTGATAAATGAGGGTATCCAAGGGTGAGGAATCCAAGGGTGAGGTGTCAAGGGTGATGTG
This sequence comes from Torreya grandis, assembly GCA_037957365.1. NCBI lineage: Eukaryota > Viridiplantae > Streptophyta > Pinopsida > Cupressales > Taxaceae > Torreya > Torreya grandis. The sequence goes on along the minus strand of JARHVA010007306.1, from coordinate 296,843 downwards.
TCATGGGTGAGGTGTCAAGGGAGGTGTTATTAATTTAAAATAAGTTATTATTTTAAATTAATAAGTGTGTGGGTTAGGAATGTGTTAAAAGTGGACCAAAGGGACCAAGGGGGAGTCGACCAAGGAGTAGACACAATTTTGGTGTCTACATTTGCCCCTTTTTGTCTTGTTGGTTATTCTTGATGAACTGCAAGACAAAAATAGGAGTAAGTTGCCCCAAGTATGGGATGAGGTAGTTTTTGCCCTGTTGGTTGTTCTGATGAACTGCAAGACAAAAATAAGAGTAAGTGGCCCCAGGTATAAGATGAGGTAGTTTTTGCCCTGTTGGTTGTTCTGGTGAACTGCAAGACAAAAATGTAGGTTGCCCTGATTATTAGATGAGGTATTCCCCCTCAAAGCGGGAGTCGTGAGAAGGGAACCTAAAATTGGGTGCCGATTTGATAAATAGTGGATGGATATGGTGAAGGTTGAGTGTGAACACTGCAAAAGTTGAGATTGTGTGTATACCACTTCACATGATAGGTAGGTCAAATTATCACAAGTCAAAAGGTCGAGGAGTGCTAAAATTGAAATAATCGATCCCTAGCATTTAGTCGTAGCTGATCGGGTTAAATGATCTAAGCTGTAGCTCCAATTGGTCATCATGTTCCAAGTATCCTGGGCCTAGGAAGTGCTCTTGGAAAACACGAAAAAGTCACAAGTAGTGGGGATCAACTTGCTCACGATCCAATACTTATGAGGGTTGTAATATGGGTTGCAGACAATTTTGCTAACTATTTGTGAGGTAGCATATGCAATTAAAACAACCAAAGCATAGTTGTCTCAAAAATAGTCATGGTTTGGGGAGATAGTCATGATTTCCAAGGTTGTTGGTCATGATTTTGGGTTGGTATAGATAGTCGGTCCATTAGATGGATGGATGAAGGAATGGCTGAGCTAACCTCAGAAGGACCCCATGTCAACTGAGTGCTACCTACATAGCCCTTATTGGAAGGGCCTCAAGCCAATGTAGTTCTCCCTAAAAGGGAGGAAGAGGGTCAGTTGTGGATGGGGTCAGACTAGGTTAAGTCATGGTTAAGGGTGAAATGGTTTGTCCATCAAGTAGATGAACAAACGGATGTGGTCGAGCTAACCCTAGAAGACATCATGTCATCTGAGTGCTGCCTACATAGCCCCTGTTAGAAGGGCCTCAGACCAATGTAGTTCAGGCTGGTTGATAGGTTGGTTTGGTCAGGTTATAAATGATGAGGGTATGATGATGTTATAGCCTTTTCCATATCATGTGATGGTGTATTCTGTAACATCGGTTATGTGGTCTTTCATCCCTAGCAAGTTTCCATATCGGTGATGAATGTATGCTAAAAATGAAATGAGATTATTTATGCTTCAGCAAGTAATGGTTTATGCTTGACATAAATTATGTGGTCGATAGTTTCCATGTGTATTGGTTTCCATAGAAACTAGTGTGAATAGGCTATGAGAACGTTAGTGGTCTGAAAAAGATTTGGTTGGTTGGGTTTGGTTTGGAAATGATTTGGTTGGATGTGACCAAAGGTATGGAGGAAGTGAAAAGCATTTTGCCCTTTCATTGACAAGGACCATAATGATAGCATAGGTAGGGGGTTTTTAGAAACAAAAGGCCCCATTCATGAATTACATCTTTAACTATTGTTTGTGTTAGAGAAGTAATCAAATCACTTTGACATTAAAATGAGCTCAAAATCCCTTGAGTAGGTTGGGGTAATAAGTGTGATATGTCAGGATAGCGTAACCCTTTTTAGCAAGGATAACTTTGCCCCTTTTTATAGGAGACCCTGAGAACGACTATAAGTCAAGTCCATGGCATTTTTTTTTCTTTTTTTGTAGACTGATCAATGCAGGAAGTCTACATGGGGATGTCATTATGTTTTGTGGTCATTTGTGAAGCTGATCAATGCGGGAAGCTTCCAAGAGAGTGTTGTTTGTAGCAAGATTTTTAGGCATAGCCATCCTTTGAGGGAGCGGTCTATATTTTTGCTTTATATATTTTTGAGGGTTTTTAACAACTGTCCTTCAAGGGAGCAGTCTATTAGCTACAGCAATGATGATGCATCTGTCCTTTGAGGGAGTAGTTTGCATTTATAGTTTTATGACCATTTGATATAGGCATCCCAATTTTATATTTCTTATTTTTGACTAAATTTTTGGGCATGGACTTGACTATAGAGGTTTAGAGGGTTTCCCTTTTATTAGGACAAAGCATTCATGCTTGACAAAAGGGTTAACTAATGTTTGTCGGGTTGAGGGTTGAAAGGAATAGGAATGGAAATGATGGGGATTGCTCAAGGGACGAGCTCAAGTTAAATGCCAAGTGAATGATTACTTGACTAACAATAGAATGGTCGAAGATGCAAGGCATTAAGGGGCTCAGGTTTTGGTCAGCCTTCAAAAGAAAACAGACGATAAATCCCTGATTTGTGCTTGTGCTTTATGATGTAAGGTCCAAGCCAATTAGGAGAAAACTTGCCTCGTTTACTTTTTTCCAAATTGGTCACATGCTAGATATGATTAAGAAGTTGGTTGATGTTTGGTTGATGCTTGGTTGGTTGATATTTGGTCAATGCTTGGTCGAGGTCGATATTTGGTCAATGCTTGGTTGGTTGATGTTTGGTCAATGCTTAGCTAGTTAATGTTTACTCAAAGTTTGGTCGGTTGATGTTTGGTCAATGCTTGATTGGTTGATATTTGGTTGATGTTGGGTTGAGGTCAATATTTGGTCAATGCTTGGTCAAGGTTGATATTTGGTCGATGCTTAGTTGGTTGATGTTCGGTCAATGCTTAGCTGGTTGATGTTTGGTCAATGTTTAGTCAGTTGATGTTTGGTCAATGCTTGGTTGGTTGATATTTGGTCGATGCTGGGTTGAGGTCGTGATAGTCAGGATAAAGTCAAAATTCCCCCAGTTATATGTGACAGGGATAAGGTTTGGCACCCATTGTGGATAATCAACGAGGTTGATAAATAGGATGAAGAGAAGATGATGAAGCTCCTCTTTGTCAAGGAGTGCAATGTGAGGATGAATCCTGTTAAGCTTTTACTTGATAGGCTTAGTTTAAGAGGGTGAGATCCTGATCTTCCAGGTTAGAGTTTGGAATCTCAAAATTAGGGACGGTGATGGAGGTAATGGTTGGTAATGTTTTGATTAAAGAAGCTAGTGGTTGGGGGTCTTCGAGTTAGACCTCCATTATCTATAAAGCTTTGATTAAAGATTGGTGACGTTGTGGAGAGCTTTGAATGAGGTCATATAAAGATGTCTTCACAGAGGTTGGGTGAAGTTGTTTCACCACTGAGTTACGAATTGGCTTGGAAAAAGTTGGTCGAGATGCACCCAAGACAGTAATCTTGGGTTTTGGTTGTGGTGAGGGTTTGATGAATGGGTATGTTTGAGAGAAAAAAACCTTCTCTTTCCCTTTATCCTCAATGGTTTGCAACCTGTTGGCCACATTGATGGTGTTGATTTTGAATAATGGGGTTGAAGGTGGTAAAGGGACCATAGTTTTGTATGGGGATCCCGATTTAGGTGATGAGGTTTGAGAGGCATGGGATGATGTCGATGGTTTATTGAAAGGGTGGTCAAAAGGATCCTTAATGAAAGAGGTGTCCTTTTTGAAGTGTTGACGAATGATCGCTTTACGAGCAAAACAATGCTCAGTGTGATGTCCAGGTGTGTGATGATACACACAAAATTTAGTGTCATCAAACCAAGATGGTTTTGATCTGAGAGTTGATGAGTGTGATGGTGAAAAGGGTTGGGAGACATGAGATGGTGTTGGAGATTTGTTGACAGTATCTTCAATAAGAAGGGTGTCTTTCTTGAAGTATTGGTGAATAACAAACTTAAGGGCACAACAATTTTTAGTGTCATGCCCAGGTGTGCGATGATATTGGCAAATTTTAGTGTCATCGAACCAGGACAGTTTCAGTCTGAGAGGTTGAAATGGTTTAATAGGTGGAAGAATGATGCTTGAGGATTGTAACAATTGGCGTAACAGCAAGGCATAAGAACTTACTAAAGGGTCTGCATGTTGTGTTGCAGTAAAAGTTGACAACTTCTATTTAGAAGCTATTGAGGGAGTGTTTCATACCATCCTTTTGTTTGGTGGTGTGGCCAAACACATAGATGAAACTTTCGTGGTAGGAGGCATTGGATGTTTTGAAGGAGGTATGTTTTTGTTAGGCGTTGGTAGTAATGGAGGTGATTTGTTTTTGTTCGGTGTTAGAGTAGGGAGCACTCCTATTAAGGTAGAAGGATGTGGCTCCAAAATGGAGGGCAATGATGATGGTGGGGGAGAATTTCTCTGATGTGTTTTAGTAGTCTTCTTTAGTTTAGTGCGAGGACTACTAATGTGAAGGGTGAGGTTCAAATCAACCTTCACCAAATCTTCTTCAGCTGAAGTGGGTGGGGTGGCAAGTTCCCCTCTCGATGGAGAAGGGGCTGGAGAATGTGGCTCATTAGTTGGACAGAGTGTACAGAGGATCATGGCTTCCTCGTGTGATTGAGGATCAAAAAAAGTATGATCCCCCATTGGTAGTAAGAAGGATGAGGGTGAGGCAGCCGGCATTGATGTTGTCAAGGCATACTCTAATATGGGAGAGGTCAAGGTAGACTCTCCTATGTGTGAAAGGGGGTTGGATGGAAGACTAATAGGAGAAGAAGGATTTTCTACCTGTGAAGGACCAATGGGTGGGCTAACCTCTTCAGACTGTGAGAGAGGTTGGTTAGACATGACAGGAAAGACCGTGTTGACTGTATGTATATTACACTCTTGGGAGTCATCAGCCATGGTCTACACGTTGTTTTGACTAGGGGGATGGTTAGGAAAAGGTTGTCTAAAGATGTCTATGTTTTGGTTAGGTGGTGTGTTTGGGTTATCCAAGACAAGATCACCTTTATCTATCATGTCTTGGATAATGTTTTTGAAGGTTTTGTACTTGTTTATGTCATGGCCTTTGACATAGTGATAATGACAAAAGTCATTTTCCCTATACCATGTAGGGATGGCTTTTGAGGGGTCAAATTGGACTGGTCAAATTTGAGGGAGATTGAGGAACCCCTACTTGATGAGTTTATCTAACACAGAAGCATATGATTCTCTTATTAGAGTATATTGACACTGTATATACCATTTTTGGAATTGTTTTGTGATGCTTTCAAATGTGGAGGGCTGAGGTTGGTTGGTTGTTGTTGAGGATAGTGATCTAAAGACCACAGAATTTTCTAACCCCTTGGGCTTGGAGTGGGAAGAAGTAGGTTTAGATGAAGAAGGGTCATTGGATTTTGTGTTGTTATTTCACAATTTGACCTTGTCTTCTTTGACCGCACAGAGTTCAAGCTTTCCGGCCATGGTGAAAGCTTTGTCAAATGTGCAGAATGTTTGGACCCGCAAAGTAGATGAAATGTGTTTGGCACACGCTCTAGAAAAGAGCTCGATGAGCTCAGGTTGAGGTAAATAAAAAGAGATTTGGTTGATTAAACTCCTCCAACAGGTAATGAAATCAGCTATTGATTCATCGTCGAATTATTTGATAGAATATAGGTCTGTGATGGAGACCTTTTTAGTTATGTTAATTGAAAAGTGGTGAAGGAAAAGTTGAGCTAGTTGAGTGAATGTGAAAATAGAGTGACTGGTAAGGGAGCTATACCAATCAAGGGCGGCCCCCGAAAGTGACATGGAAAATGTGTGTAGTAACAACGCATCATCATGGGCTATAAGGTAACAAGCGTGTCTAAATACTCGTAGATGTTGTTGTGGGTCTTTCTTACTCTAGAAGTGAGTAAACTTGGGAAGTTCCCACTGACTAGGATATGGTCAGATTGGGACTAAAGGATGAATGGGTTCATTACAAATTTGTTCATATGAGAGAACATTTCTTGAACCAGAAATGGATGTCTTAAGGTTAAACATCTTATCCATCAACATCTTGATTAGATCAGTTGATGGATTTGCAGGTGGGGCACCCCCTAGGTTGTAAGGTACTTGGAAGGTGTTAGAAGGAGTGTATGACGTAGTTGGTTGTGCTTGTATAGGTGCAACATATTGGTAACTAGTCATAGGGACTGATGTTGAAGCCAAGGGTGGTTGTGTCATGAAGTTAGAAGGCACAACCTGGCTTGATGTCGCCACAGGTGGTTGGATGGTGGCAACACTAGCCAAAGGGTAGGTAGTCACTCTTGTATTTATGGGTGTAAGAGTGTTTGGGGTTAAGACAATCAAGTTGTGAAAATGTAATGAACTTGGTTAAATTGAAGAGTCTCATGTTTGGCTCTTAGCGAGATAGTGTTGGAGAGCCTTGACATTATGGTCAAGGAATCTCTCAAAATTTTGATCCCCTTTGGGAACAATTGGAGATTGATCAGGGTTTGACTGGGTAGGAGAATATTCAGTGTCTGAAGTAGACTCCATTAGGGGACTTGATATGAAAGGCAAAGATGGAAGTGGTTATTGCCTTGCATGGTCAACAAGAGTTTTGGTTTGACTATGTGTCAAAACCATTCAAGGCAAAAAGGGTTAGGTTCCAAAAACTATGTTTTTTTAGTTTCAGAAACTCAGAATGTGTGTCTAATAGCAAGAAAGTTGGGTTTTTAGCTTGCTGTTTGAGAAGAAAGATTTTTGACAGTGATCGGCGTTGGTAGAAAAACTAATGTTGGTGAATAAAGTTGCCGATGTCGGTCAGATGACTAATGTTAGTGAAGGTTTCCAGCATCGGTTGAAAAATTGATGTCGATTATTATGTATTTCCAAAAACTAAAAGTTTTTGGAAGAAAGAAGAAAGTTCTGAGTTGTTCTTGGATCTCAGACTGCGACCTCACCAACTCAAAAAATTAGATATAGATAGAAAAATAGATGAAGACAAGTAGCCTCTAAACATTAAATTCCTAAGAATAAGTTTTAGAGTCTTGTTGGCTTATGCCTTAGAAGAGTGTTTGGGAAGTTGGGCTTTTAGAACAGGTCCTAAAAAAGGTAGTCTAAGGTTGGTTTTAGGTTAGTTTTGGTGTTCAAGATCTGTATTAGGTTCCATACATGGCCTAGTGCTAAGGAGCAAGCTCCCCTCACTTCACGAGCCCAGAGATAAGCTGGGTCACTTAGCTAGTATATACTTCCCCTAGAATTTATACTCTGCCAGAGAACAGAGTGGGTTCTCCCCTTGGTAGTGAAGTCCAAGTAGGATTACCAAGAAGGGTAAGGTATCTGCTAGGTGATGAAATCCTAGTCGGACCTTGTCTCAGGTATGTTTTAGATGTTTGTTTTTGTGAATGTGATTAGGTTGTGTAACATAAGTGGACTACGCTTTATTCATAATGCATTTTTAATTACTAAATGTGAGAGCTAAGTATGCATTTAGGTAGAAATAAAATGCAATAGATTTTAAGCCCAAATTGAAATGTGTGTTCGGATGCAAACAAGTTGAGAAAAGGTTAAGAGTATGAACTTCACTACTCTAGGATGCAAGAGGAAAGATGACAAGAAGGAAAAGAAAGATTCTTTTTAACTTTGCTTATGGTGTCTTTTCGAAATAAAGAGATAGAAGAAGGATGCAAGAAGGAATCTAATGCACCTATATGAATGTTTGTTTTAGAAGAAAAAGAAATGAACCCAAGGAAAATCCTAGGGTCCCACCGGGTGTGCCAGAATGTTTCTAACTATTTTCACTTTTCTACATTCAAAAGATGAAAGAAACTAAGGTAATGGTCAGGGGTTTGTACATACCCAGATGAAGTTTATGCACCATATCCAGACAATTGATGGAGCTCCTCTTTGGCTGTGGAGGATGACCCCTGTAGAGAGAAAGACTTAAATAAAGAGATTGTTAGATAGAGATAAGGTGGACTGCCAAGCGATATGCTCAATCCCAGAAGCACAAAGACTTCCTTGAGGGATGACAGTCCATTGTTTATAAGTAAAATTGTCAAAAATAAAGAAATTACAAATGACTAGCAAAGAGGAAATTAGATAATGCATACCTGTTTCTTTGCAGTCAGTCTACCACAGTCACCGATGTCGATTGTTTTGCCAGCATCGGTTGTTTAGGTTGCTGACATTGATTATTCTACTGACGTCGGTAGGGGAAATGGTCGATGTCAATCAGGGCAATGGCCTTGGATGGGTTTTGGACAAGTTTCAGCTCTGTTTGTGATCAATAGAATAGTCTAGGATGTCTGTGGGAGTCTAATGGTTTGTGCAGGATTTGCAGGGCAGTGAATATGGTCTTAAGAGGGACAAGGGGTAGACGATAGATTGTCAAAAGGGGTAAGGATATGGGGGAGGCCTCTTAGCATCTCTGAGAAGAAATTCAAGTTTTTTTTATGATATCCAAAAATGTTAAATAGAAGCTAACTGTTAATGCTTTCTAAAATGAAATAGAAGGAGAATACTTAGCTCTTGCATGTTGAAGAAGGAGTGTAGAAGACTTGTTGCTGATGTGGCTGATGTAGAAGACTTGTTGCTGATGTGGCTGATGTAGAAGACTTCCTACAATATTTCAATCAGGGGTGGAGTGACTGATGCAGAGTTCCTATAGCCTGTGATGCTTGGTGTGTGTTTGGGAGAGAGAGAGAGAGAGGTCGAATTTCACGTGCAAGAGAATTTGCATTCAGGTCTGTGATTCATTTTTCGTTCGGCCTATGAGTTGGTTTTAAGCAACTGACATCAATGATCCCACCGGTGTCAGCTGATGGATAATCAATGTCGACAGCTAGAAGATGGGTAAAAAGGCTATTTTTAGCCTTTTACCTATTCCTCCATCTGTCGAGTTTAGTGGTCATGGTTAAACGATCGAAGGCGGGTTTAATAGGTGTGAGGATTAGTGAGAGGGTTGGAATGATTAGTCATAGGGTGATAAATGAGGGTATCTAAGGGTGAGGAATCCAAGGGTGAGGTGTCAAGGGTGATGTGTCATGGGTGAGGTGTCAAGGGAGGTGTTATTAACTAGTGCCTGAGGTGTTTATCCTAGTGTTGGTCTAGTGGTTATTGTTAGCAATACAAAAGATGATGATGTCATATTACTGACTAATAACATAGGGCCACTTCTTATAGGTTGTTGCCTAGGCTATACAACTAACATTCATTGAACTATGGTATTTACACTCATATTTTGTCTATTTAGGCTAGAACCTTGAAGTCTAGAGGCATCTTCCCTTAACTTCTTGTAGACACCAAAATTGTGTCTACTCCTTGGTCGACTCCCGCTTGGTCCCTTTGGTCCACTTCTAACACATTCCTAACCCACACACTTATTAATTTAAAATAATAGCTTATTTTAAATTAATAAGTGTGTGGGTTAGGAATGTTTTAGAAGTGGACCAAAGGGACCAAGCGGGAGTCGACCAAGGAGTAGACACAATTTTGGTGTCTACAAGAAGTTAAGGGAAGATGCCTCTAGACTTCAAGGTTCTAGCCTAAATAGACAAAATATGAGTGTAAATACCATAGTTCAATGAATGTTAGTTGTATAGCCTAGGCAACAACCTATAAGAAGTGGCCCTATGTTATTAGTCAGTAATATGACATCATCATCTTTTGTACTGCTAACAATAACCACTAGACCAACACTAGGAGGATAAGCACCTCAGGCACTAGCTACTCCCTAGACCTATATTTATTACAAGATGTCTATATACCTACCAGATTATTGAGGCATAGATAATTTCATAGAGAATGTGCTCAAGTGTGAGTTATAATGGCACTCTTGGGGAATAACCTAGTCTGAACACAAGGTAACCTAGTTCGTGATAACTTTTCTTGATCACACCCATACTTGGTATTATAATTTTAATACTAACCAAGCTATGGTTTATTATGACACCCTAAAGGGAGCCTTCTTGAAGGAGTTTGATACACCTAAGTTTGAGTAGCAGAGCATTTTTTTGCTCAAGGAGATCAAATGGGCATTATCAGAGAGCATGTGCTTATATGATGTTATATTCAAGATGTTCCTTTCCAAACTCCCTTACAACATTCACCCCTCCTATCATAAGTAATGGTTTTTTAGATAAATTATAGTGCATTTTAGAAGGGTTATATCCATGAAAACATTTATAGACCCTCAAGAAGCACTTAAATCCATGCTCATAGCCAAGGTAGTTGGGAGAACTGATATAGGCATTAACCCATTCATGGAAGGACAGATTGCATCTATGGCCTCCCAACTATAAAATCTAACAATTAGTTCATTAAAAGACACTCTAAGTGGGTTATGGTGTACCAAGTGAGAGATGGAAGGGAATAATATAAATAATTTCCCTCGAAGGAATGTGTGCACATTGCTTCTTAGCTATGAATTTTGTCACAAGGCACATGATGATCATAACTATCTCCTATTACAATGCTCCAGTCAGGTCAACATAACCATCTATTACAAGTTGTGTGATGCCTACACTCACAACACAGTTGACTACTAAGTAATTGATGAAATGTGCCAAAACATGGAGAAAGGCACATGATAGGAAACTACAACCACTAGAGGGTAGGTGAATCAGGGAAATGAGGGTTATAACCAATAGAATGTTGGCTATGGGAACCAAAAAGGCACTAAAGGGTGAGGTGGAGGATCTGATAGAGGAATATTCCCACCATGATCATGTTACAAGTGTAGGTTAACTAAGAACTATCAATGTGACTACCTAACACATCCAATGTGTAGATATTGTCAAGGACTGCATGTAGTCAAGGAGTGCCCTAACTTGTATAAAAAGATGACTGAAGTAAAAATGAGCACTAATAAGGGTTCAAGGATGATAAGTCATGATCTTAAATATACAAATTGGGATCCAAAGGTGCATCCATCATGCACAAATCTAATCAAAGTGTAGGCAACCACATAGAGTGGGTTCACCACTTAGTTACCAATTATGCCAACACAAGAGCTATAACTAGAATATGGTGAACTAAGTCACACTGATCACATAGCATAGCCTGAGATGAAATTTTCACCCTACCCTAACCCTTCATGTCAAAAGTATGTCTTGTAACAAGCCATGAGTGTAATATAAACATTTTAGGGAGAACACCAATTGGATATACATATATAAGCATACGCTACTACCTTGCATAGAAATTAAGATAGCCAAGAGGTTGAATTATAGGAGATGATAGAGATATTATGACTTTTATAAATGGATGGGATGTTCCCCTACTAAAAATTTTGATCTTAGAGAACACAGGGAGAAATCCAAGTGAAGTTGTTGAGCCCCACATAATTGAAGTTGTTATGCCACATATAGAGTAGGCACATGAAGTAAGTCATACTTAGAATGCATAATATGACCAAGAGTTACTCATAAATGCCATCATTGATAGATGGTCCATCTATGTGGTGTTGATTAACATTGATGTAGAGGTCAATATCCTAAAAAAGAATGAATGTGAGAAGATAGGAATGCAAGGATTGATTCCTTCCCCCATGTACTTTTCATGGCCAACAAAACTTGAGTATAGTCAATCAAAATTTTGTAGGGTGTCATTTTAGATATTATGAGTAACAAATTCCATACTAACTTTGAAGTTATTAAGTTGGCTAAATAGGATAACTACCCAACACTTCTATGAAAGCTTTGGTATTATGCCAACAATGTAGATATGCACTTTAAAAAGTGATACATGACCTTTAAAAATGGTAAGGAAAGGGTATAAATCCCCCTCTCAAGTGACCAAGGATCCCCCTATGTGGAGAGTGTGGATATATGGGCTTATATTGAATATATTTATAACATCATGACATAAGGCATCAATAATCTCCAGCCCTCTAATCAAGGAGTGCTTTCTTGGGAGGATGGGTATTCAGCCTCAAACACCACCAATATTACTTGTGACCAATGGGTTAAAGAGGCTTATGAGGACACTCGTTATAAATATCACTTGGTGCATTCAAAGGTGCCAAATCTAGAGAGGAATAGTTGGGTTTAAATTGATCACACTTTGAAATGATGGGTCTTGTGCTAGGAGAAGAAAGAAAAAAGGGTACTCTACCTGAGCAAAGGCAAGCTTACAGCACTCCCAAAATTTAAAGGGAGCAACCCAATAGAAAGGTATGTCAATGACCTTGAATCTTATATCCCTAAAGAGATAGACAAAATGGGTACACTTGTGTAGACCTTAAAGAGCACTATTGCACATTGGTGGGTATCCCAAAGTTCTAACTTACTAACCTGGCTAGAGGTAAAGGTGGCCATATGCACTAGGTTCAGGAGGAGTAATGAGACTTTTAATATCTTGGTATACTCTAGTGACTCTGACCCTATGGTGCTTGTGTGTCTATGCAAAAAAAAAGTGGTAATTGTGCCATGATTTCCCTAAAGAACTTATGGATGCATGTCTTTTACAAGACTCTTAAGACATTAGCATGAGCATGGTATGTGGTGAATGAGACATGCTAAAAGATAACCACTTGGGAGGCCCTTAAGGAGAAGTTTGTGCATACCTTATCCTTTTCCTCATAGAACTTGGAATTGGTTGAGCCTTTATAACTAGTTTGGAGGGTAGTGTTCAAAGACACCACCATCCTCTAGGAGTGATTGAAAGACATGTTTAGATAAAAAGGGTCAGCACTCCTGGACCTTCTTTGAGGAAAAAAATTCTCAATAGTAACTCAAGTGAGGAAGATGATGAAACTTAGAATAATCACTACTAGAAAATATTAACTACTAGAAGAAAGGTCATGTGCCAAGTAGATGATAGTGTTCTTGGTGAAGAAAACCCCACTCATCTTCACATTGAGATAATAAAGGTAACTCAACAAGTCAAGGACTCATAACAAGAGAAGAATGAACCATACCACACCCCACTTAAGATCATCAAATTGGATGTCAACATAGAAGGAGAGACAAAAATAGCTACTCTATATGCCTATTGGTCTGACAAAGAGCTGGCATGTATCATAAATATCTTGAAAGAGTTCCAAGACTTATTCCATAAGACTTATCAAGATATGAAGGGCATCCACCCATGCCTAGGGAAGATGAGCATAAAACTAATTGATGATGCAAGACTGGTCAAAAAATACCCCTATCAAATGAATCCCAATGTCTACACCAAGGTGAAAATAGAGATAGATGCTACATTGGTTGTAGGGGTTATTTACCCTATATAGGAATTTGAGTGGGTAAGTCCAATGGCAATAAGAATCAAGGATGGGAAGATTCACATCTACATTGATTATATAATATTAAACACTACCTATGTCAATTACCTCTTCCCAAATCTATTCATCAATGAAGTCCTAGAAGGCATCGTAGGCTACAGAATCTACACCTTCACTAATGGGTTATCTAGCTACCAATAAGTCTCAATTGAGGAGGAGGGCAAGCCCAAAATAACCTTTATAATTGAATGGGGTTGTTTTCCTTAAAATTTGATGCCTTTAGGACTCAAGAATGCACCCACCATGTTCTCTAGAGTGGTGATCACCACATTCAAATATTTCATCCATAGGTTCTTCCAAGTCTATCTAGATGGTTAGATGGTGTATGACCTCATCAAGAACCATTTTTACAACCTATTCCTAATGTTTGATAGGTACAGGTAGCTTAATATATCCCTAAACCTAAAAAACTACATGTTCACAACACTATTTGGAACCCTACTCAGACACATCATCTGTAAGAATGGTTTACTCATCGATCCAATGAAGATTTCCATCATTATTCAACTACAAACTCCTTCCACATAGAAATATGTTTGTGCATTTCTTGGCCACGATGGATATTACAAAAAAATTATAAGGAATTATGTGAATATTGTGATCTTTCTAGAAGATATTTTACATAAAGATAGACCTTTTTCCTAAGGTGAAACAAAAGAGGATGCTTTCAAGACCATGAATCTTATATTATCAAGTATGTATATCTTACAATTCCCTAACTAGATAAGACCTTTTCATATCCATGTTGATGTTTTTAGCTCTATGATTGGTGTCATTTTAGTGTAACTTGACAAGGGTAAGATGGATCATCCCATCTCCTTCACCAGTAGAATGTTGACCTTAGTAGAGCAAAATTACATGATGACAGATTGTGAGGCACTTTCCATGGTCTATGCCTTGAAAAAATTTAGATAATATTTTTTGTCAACCCCATTCATCTTTTTCACTAATCATGAGGCATTAAAGTACCTCATAAACAAGCATGTTTTATAAAAGTGCATATGCAGATGGATAGTTCTATTTTAGGAGTTTCTATTCTCCATTATGGTTAAACCTAGAAAGTATAACTTGGGGATAAACCATTTATCCCACATTATTTATATATATGTGGTGATGTTTATTTAAGATGACATGATGAACATGTAACTATATAGAGTCCAGTGCATCCTTGAAGATTTTGTGAAGATTATAACCTTTTTAATGTCTAGGGTTGTACCCCAAATTATGAACAATAAGGAGAAGAAATAGCTAGTAGTTTGTGTTTCCCCATTTCAATTCATTAGCATATAACTATATAAGCTAAGTGGAGATGAAGTGTTCTATTGATGTCTCTTAGAGCGTTAATTAGACTCCATATTGTAAGAGGTACATGAAGGCATAGCAAGAGGACATTATACTGGATACACAATGATAAAAAAGGTGTTATAAGTAGGTTTGTGGTGGCTAAGTGTATTCCAAGATGCTAATTAATATGATATATGCTAGTGCATAGGGAAGCCTAACCATCAATATGAGATGCCTCTCATCACCATACTTTCTTAGGCACCATTCAAGAAATGGACCATTAATTTTGTTGGGATGATAACTCCCATAGCATAATGCATAGTTCCAAGGTATATTCTAGTGGCCATAGATTATTTCAATAAGTGGGTCAAGGTTGTGCTAATAAAAGACTAAAAATCTACCATAGTTATATGTTTTATGTGGGAAAACATAATAAGCTGATATGGGTACCCAGTCAATCTAACTAGTGATAGGGGCACTCACTTTATAAATGAAATGGTGCACATTTTATTGATTGAGTATATTGTGTCACACCACAAAATTACCCCTTATCATCCACAAAAAAATAGCATAATGAATACATTTAATAAAATATTAGGAACATGCCTCACCAAGATATGCAATATTGGTCATAAGGATTGGGATGATCAAGTGTCGATAGTGATATGGTCATATCACATAACCTATAAGTGTTTGAACAAGGTTACACCATTTCAGCTATTGTTTGGCACTGAGGTTATCTTATCAATAGAGTTCTTTGTACCATCTTTATGCATCATGTGCATTAGTTGATTATATGACCAAGAGTCACTAAATGCAAGACTGGAGGGATTGGATCACTTAAATGAAATGTGTGCCCAAGCAAAGTGGAGCTAGCAAATAGAAAAGGCATGCTAGAAACTCTGACATAATAAACATATAATGAATAAGGTGCTAACAGAAGGAGCATTCATTTTTCTCTATGGCTCAAAGTATTTCAAGCACCTAGGAAAATTGTATATAAGGTGGATGGACCCCTATATCATCCACCACATATTGAAAATAGGTACATGCAAGTTGTGCATATTGACTAGTGAAATGCTCCCTAGGCATTTTAATAGAAGCAGGTTGAAGCCATATCGATAATAGGAAAGTGCTTGTACTATAAGAACACTAACTTACTGGTTAGTTGGTTTGAGTTGAGATGACCAACATAACATTTGGCATAATCCAAATAGTTTTATTTTGTTTTATTTTTTGGGTAGTAGTGTAAAGAGTGTAGAATCAATACTTTAAATCCCACTGGAAAAATTTTATGGCACTTCACTCATAATTCTAGTTAGGTGAGTTGAGTACTTGTTATTTCTAAGAACCTAAGGCCAAACACCTAAGTTCTAGGTGAGTGAGGCTTGCCAACATCAGACAAAGAAAGCACACTAGATAAATATGCATCAAAAAATAGACACATGGTGCTTTTAAGCCCCTAGTTATACATTCATCTAGCCTTTCACAAATAATTCCAATCGGGTGAGTCAAGCCCTCGCACTTTCCAAAGTGCTTAAGGCCATACATCTAAGTGGTTAGTTTGTGAAACTCACCAAAATCAAAGAGGAAGATGCACAAAATATAGGTGTGTAAGAGACAGATTGTAGGGAGGAGGTATAATAAATAACTACTCTAGTGCTTTCATGCATAAATCCATTCTTTCACTTTCTAAAGTGCCTAAGGCTAGACACCTAAGTTCTAGGCATGAGGAAGTTGCCAGACTTCAAATAAATAGGAACAAAGTGAATATGCACAACATGATCATGCACAAGATAAAAAATGAAGATGCACAATATGATCATGCACAAAAGGATCAAAAAAGGAAAATTAAGTGATGGAGGGCCAGTGCAAGGGATTTTTATGGGGTACGAAAGGCTAAGGCAAGATTAAGTGTAAGAAACTGACCAAGATAGATAAGTGTGCTTGAAATAGAAGCATAGAAAGAAGAGAAGATGGAACTGAGGAGGTTGAATCATGTACATATGAGGCACTACACCTAGGTTACCATATTGAAGGTGAATGTCATGCCAAGAGAATTAAGCGCAAAAGGGGAATCATCATAGATAACTAGCATCTACCTAGATTTGAGTGGAAAGTGACTATTTGAACCATAAGTCACTTCACCAAAATACCATTAAGATCATTAAATGAAGTGATGGTAGAGGCACAAACATCCATATTAAATGAGTTGGTGGTAAAGGATTTTCATGGATTTCATAAACTTTTGTGGAGTTCAAGAAATCTAGAAGCCACCATACCATTAATGTACCTACATTAAAGATGGTAGATGGAAGTAGGGTATAAAATGTCATGTGGTAGACTATTTTCAATTACAAACTTTACATAAACTTGATACATTGAGAAAACCAAAGTGAACTAGTGAACCAAAGAATCAAAGCATATAAACCATACTAGAGGAAGAATTTGAGCACCTTCAGGCACCTAAAGTGAATGATTATGAAACAAGAGACATTGTGCTCATATTGAGATTGGTGTAGAGAGGTGTAGAAAGAGATTTATGAAGGAAATAGTCAGTGAAAAAGTGAGTTGGCTCTAGGGATGCCATTAATGTATTGAAAAGCTTGAATCTAAAAGTATAGTCATAGATCTTGTGAATATGAAAGCACCAAGAACCATTTGATGCTTAAACAAAATTAACCTTCCATAATTCAATACCAGTAGGTTCAAGATGGGCAATAAATATAAGGGAATGGGTCCATAGAAACAATACCCAAGAGGGTGTATGTAGCTTTAGAAACAACCCCTACAAGAATAGTAGCACTATTAGTAGGATTTAGCATCATACAAGTTGACACTGAAGTACTGACAAAGATGTATTATCAAGTGATGTAATTTCCCCCAAAAGTATTAGTAAGGGAAAATTGGCATTCCGTTGTGCACACATACCAACTAAAGGAGTATAAATATCATAATTCTATCCATACACAAGACCTAGCAAAGGATTGGATGGTTGATACATCAAACAAGATGAAGCAGGGCAAAATGTTGTTTAATGTCTCAATCCAAGACAAGTTGATGGCCTCTAGTGTAGCTCAATTGTATGAGTTACCTTATTTTGGAAAGCCATAATAACTTGTTCAATTCCTTCTTTCACGAGTCTATGGAGGCCATATATACTTTATGAGGAGCACCATGAGGATATCAGCTTGCCTCATTGGAAGGATAACTAGGCTCATAGATGCTAAAAGAGATATCCATGAAATTATGAATGATGATGAAGAGGTGGAATACATGGTGAAGCTCCTAAGTTATTACAAGGGGGATTCACATTCCCCATAAAATATTTTTAGGACCTTAGCATGAGGGTAGCATCATGCCTTGTAAGCTCAAAACATTGCCCTAGTGATCTATGGATTGATGTCACAAAATCTTACCTCTATGTTTCCTATCATATGGCATAGGGCATAAAATTTAACATTACCAAATTTATTATTGAGTAATTTATAAATAATGTGATATAATGCCATATGATAAAGGGGAACTTTAAGTGGGGGTCCATTTTAATCCTGATAGTCATAGACGAGATAAGGATACTGAATTGGGGTGAGGATAATCTCTAGATTTTTTTAGAACATAATGACTCCCTAGCATAAAATTACAAGAACATCACTTTCCCAAGTTATTTCAATGTAAAATATAAAACTCACGTGATGGGGTGGTGTGAGATGCATATAGATGCATTTAGACTAGAGTAGTGCATCCCTTAAGGAGCTCCCCAAGAGCATGTATAGGATGGTAACCGTTATTGTTATGCAACATTTTTACATAGTCCACCTAGCATTGGTTGATGACAACAAGTCTGGCTAGTTAAATCTCCCATATGCTTTTTCAAACAAGTATTTTAGGGATACATTCAGAAGGATCCCTAATGCACAATAATTAGACATTCTAGTGAGGGAGATAGACATGGAAAGGAATAGATTTTGGTGCCAGTTCATGCACCTAGATGGAAAAGCAATAAGATATGAAGAAGATGATTCAAAATTCACCAACATACAACCTCTTAAATATGTAACCATACTCAAGCACATCCATAGGTTATATTATGAGATGAAGCCTAGGAGGAAGGGCCCCAATGCTAAGCAAACTGTCGACCCTCCCATTAGGATCAATGATGAAGTAATGTTAGCACTGACTAAAAATAAGAAGTCTCCCAAAAAGAAAAAATGGGAGACACTTGAGGAGATAGAGGAGCACATAAAGTTTAAAATCACCTCAAGTGATGAAGTCTCTCTATCGATCATGATAAACAAGTATGTGAGGTTCACATCAAAGAATTTTCTTATCTCAAAGGAGAAGCAAAAGACTCCAAAGTTTCTATTTGTCATGCCCACCATCACCTTGGTAGAAATAGAGGCATAGGAAGAATTGGAGAAGGAGGTAGAGTTTGGGAAGGGTGTGTATATCTTGATCAAAGAAGACTCCTCATCTAGTGAGAAAACTCCCCTACCACCCCAAATTTAAAAGGTGAGACAAGAACAAGCATGGAGGAAGCTTACCTTTAGTGATGTGGACATTCAGAAGGTGCATGAGCTATAAAAGAGAAAAGAAGAAATGAGGAAGGCCAAAATGATGGAGGAATGGAGTGAGAGAGCTAAGTCCAAAGAAAATCACATGATAGAAATAAATAGAGGGAGAGCCTAGTTTAGTGTAAATATATGAGGCTCTAGAAGGTGGCACTGATGCCACACTTGGAAAAGTAGGACCATCAAGTACACCAACTGAAGAAATTATAAAATAGCCTCTACAAGATGAAGAGGATTTAAGGTGCAAATGGAAGAAGATGGGCCTTGATCAGGATCATATTGAAGTGGTGATGGAGTTTCATCATAAAAGAGAGTCTATGAGGGCAAAGGGCATGACCCAAGTAGAAATTGACAAATTTGAGGCCAAAGAGATAAGGGTCGAGGAGGAGAGAACTGCCATAATCATGAAGAAGAGAAAGGTAGAAATAAAGAAGGCCTAGAAGGAGAAGGTCAGGAAAGAGAAAGAAGAGAAGAGGGTTACTATAGGCATAAAACACATAAAATCTAAAGCAATAGATGCACTTAGCCCTCACACTAGCCTAGAAGAGGAAGTTACAAAATAGGTGTACCCTAATACTGAAGGAGTTCTTAGAGACAAAGAAGATGATGTTAATGCCTCAAAGGAACAAATGAGAGGGAAAGGAAAAATCAGGTTGGCATTGGGAAGAAACTAAGGAGATTCACACTAAGGAGCCATAGTAAGAAGAAGTAGATGAAAGGCAAAGGTCAGAATAATAAGAATCCCTATAGAAAAGATAATAATAAGAAGGCATTGAAGAGGGAAATAGTACCAGAAAAGAGGAGTAGGAGAAGATGGAAATGGCCATCGAGAAAGGGGAATTTGAGATAAGTTATAGGGTAAAGGTGTTGGAATATTGCCATTGATGTCAAATGGAACTATTGCCAAAATTGAACAAAATTGATTGTTAGAAGTGAATGGAAATGTCAACGGAAGTGAATAGAATTGTTACTAAAAATGAATGGAATTGTGATAGAAGTGAATGGAAATGTTGATGGAAGTGAACAAAATTATTTCCATAAGTGAACAAAAATGTTGATGAAAGTGAATGGAATTGTCGACAAAAATGTCGACGGAATTATCAACCTTGGCCGACCTATTGGGAGGAGTTGTGACCGTTTGAAAAGACCTTTTCACTTGAAGAGTCAAAACCTTAATTTGTGGCTTTCCATGGGTTATAAATAAGTGCATAATGAATGGAAAAATAGTAGATTTGAAAGTGGAAGATATATAAAAGAAGAGAAGAATTTTTAAAGGCAAATTTTTGTGAGAATATTAAAAAGAAAAAATCAGCAAGTATAAGGAAGAGTATAGCAGTGAAAACACTCAAGTGTAGATCAAATCTAAAGGAGATAAATCAAGTCTTCTATCATCCATTTTTTTGAAAACAAATTTTGGACAGAATAGTGATTTTTTTTTAGAAGGTTGGTGCCTTCGTTTTGAAGAGATTGGTGTCTCTTGTTGAGTTGGTGCTCGGTGAAAGGGGTTAGTGATCCTGTAGGTTGGTACCTACAAAATTATTTTTGGGGTTGGTGCTCTAGTAGGTTGGTGCCTATGAATATTTATATTAAGATAATTTCTCCATGGTTTTCTCTTGAAAGGGTTTCCACGCAAATCTATGTCTATTTGCATTATGTGCTTTTACACTATATTCTTTGATTGCTTTGAATATATTAATTATAGAGTAATTTGAGGTTTTTAATTTAAGATTAATACTCAAAAGCAAAAAAATATCTTATACTGATTCACCCCCTCTCTCAGTATAATCATGTTCTTAACAATTGGTATCAAAGTTGGTTCCTTCGATGTTAGCACAACTGCTAGAAGGTAGATCTTGGAAAGCACATATGGTAGGATCTCAAGTGATAGATGGTTTCTCCACTAACAAGGATCCTTTGTTTGATGGAAAAAATTATGCATTTTGGAGCATAAAAATGAAGACTTACTTGATGGCCCTAGGTTTTAATATTTGGCAAGCAGTGTTAATAGGATACATAATGCTACGAATTGCACCAACGGATGCCACCAGAAAAAAGGCTAGTGAGAACAATGCAAAAGCTATGAATGTAATCTTATGAAAGCTTTCAGAAAATGAGTTTATTAAGGTTATGCATTGTGAATCTACAAAAAGAGTTTTGGGATAAACTCAACACTATTTATGAAGGTGATAGTAAGGTTAGAAAAGAAAAACTCCAAACCCACCAGAGGTAGTTTGAAAGTTTAAAAATGAATAATGATGAAAACATTGTTGGGTATCTTCTTCGTGTTGATGAGATTATTAATTTCATGTAAGGACTCAGAGAGAAAATTGAAAAAATTGTGATCATTCAGAAAGTCCCAAGATCCCTACCATTGAGATTTGATGCAAAGGTCTCCACCATTGAAGAAATGAAGGATTTAGACACAATGAAAATGGATGAGCTCCATAGAATTCTTACAGCCTACAAAATGAGAACCGAATCTGAGAGACAGTTGAAGAAGTAAGCATCATTCAAGGTCTTGAAGAAAGAGAAGATCAAAGAACCAAAATCAAGTGAAAATTCAAGTAGTGAAGAAGATGAAAATGAAGCTCTATTCATTCAGAAGCTAAAGAAAGGATCGGGCAAATATAAAGGAAAGTTACCATTTAAATTATTTAATTATGGTAAAGGTAACTTATAGAGCTTCAAATAGAAACAAATCAAATAAAGGAAATAGTTATGATGAGAGAAACAAATCAAAGTACAAAAAGGGATTCAAGCTGAGTAAAGACAAGCAAAGATTTGAGAAACAAAAGAAAAGCCTATACTCCAAGAGGTATAGTAGCTCATCTGAAGAAAAAAAGAAAGTGATGTTGAGAGTGATAATGAAGAGATTATGTTCATGGCTATAGAATAAAATGCCACCACAAACAAAGATAATTTGGAGGAAGATGAAGACATGGAAGAAGAAGGTGAAGTGAACCTTGAAGAAGAACTTATTTGTGCATTGGAAGAAATAAAAGAATTTAAGAAAAAGAATCAAAAACTAAAGTTACAACTCCAAAAATATGAAGAAGAGAATCGAGACTTCAAAATGAAGACATCACAAGTCTTTGAGGAATCAAACAAAGTAATTCTTGATCTAAAAGTCCAAATCGAAGAAGTAAAGAAAATTGAAGAAGATCTAACGAATCAGCTAAACAAGAAAGGAGAAGACTATGAAAGGTATGAATCTGAGATAGATGTTTTAAAAAGGGATCTAGAAAAGGTGAATTCTAAAATAGCAAGTGAATTGAAATTTGAGAAAATCACTCAAGTTTTGAATAAGATTCTAGAGAGTCAAAGATCACCATCTAACAAGTCAAGAATTGGGTATGAGAAGGAAAAAGAGAAAGCTAAGAGCTATGCTAAAACTCTTAAGGAACCAGTGAAAAAGGAGACCAAGAAGGAAGAAGCCCAGAATATAAAAACCAACTCTATCAATAAAGAAAGCAAAGGAGAACAAAACTTCAGAAGACCTTTTGCTCTAAGATATGTAAATAAAACTAGGTTTGGTAATTATTTTGATGGATATTGTTATTATTGCAATCATTTTGGTCATAAGAAATTAGATTTTAGAAAGAGAGCCAAGGATATTGAAGTCAGGAGTAGAAACAAGGGAACCTATAGAGCTTCAAATAGAAACTAGAATTCATTTGCTCCCTTATCAAACTTTGATGAAGCTATAGTTTGTTACAACTACAAAAACTATGGACATATAGCACGCTATTGTAGAAGATTTTTTGAATCTATAAGACAAGATCAAAAGTTCAAAGCTCCAGCGATAAAGAAAAGAGAACCATCAAAGACCTGGAAGAAGAAGCAAGAAGAATCCATGATTGTTTAAACAGCATTCCATGCTAGACATGAAGGACAACAATGGTTCATTGATATTGGATGTTTGAGACACATGATTGGATATAAAATCAAATTCATCTTGTTAAAAAGGGTCAATGAAGGCATGGTGAAGTTCAGAGACAACACTACAGCAAGAATAATAGATAAAGGTACACTTAGTCTCGATAATGGAAAAACCAAAATAGAAAATATGTTATATGTGGAAGGGTTAAAGCATAATCTTTTAAGTGTTAGCCAAATGTGTGATCAAGGACACACACTCAAGTTTTTTTTTGAAGGTTGAAAGATCATAAAAAGAGACATAGGAGAACTAGTTACAAATGTTCATAGAACCACAAACAACCTATACATGCTTGGAGAAATGAGAGGAGAGAAATGTTGACTGAGTCAAGTTGAAGAGAGTTGGCTATGGAATAGAAGGTTTGGGCACATAAATTTTGATAATCTTGTGAAAATCAGCAACAAATAGGCTGTGTGAGATATGCCCAAGATAATGAAACCTTCAAGCACTCTATGCAAGCAATGCCAACACAGGAAGCAAACTAGAACAAGGTTTAAAATGAAGGAATATTCAACCACCAAACCACTAGATCTGATTCATATGGATCTTTGTGGTCCTACCAAAACTAAACGCATGTAAGGTGAGAGTTACTTTATGTTCCTCATTAATGATTATACTAGAATGATGTGGGTAGCCTTTCTAAAAGAAAAATTAGAAGCATTTGAAAATTTTAAAGCTTTCAAGGCATTAGTAGAAAATGAAAAATAGCTAAAAATAAAATGCCTAAGGTTAGATCGAGGAGGTGAGTTTATTTCAAATGAATTCATTGATTTTTGCGAAGATCATGGAATTAAGAGAAAATACTCAGCTACAAGGAGTCCACAATAAAATGGAGTGGTGGAAAGGAAAAATTGAACCGTTCAAGAAATGGCTAGAACTATGTTTAATGAATCTAAGCTATCAGATAGATTCTAGAGAGAAGTAATTAATACAGTAGTATATATCTTGAATAGAGGGAAAATTAGAGTTAATAATGGCAAAACTCCTTAAGAATTGTGGAAAAGAAGACTAGCTTCGGTCAAACATTTCAAAGTGTTTGGAAGTAAATGTTTTATCAACAAGAATGAAGAAAACTTAAGCAAATTTGATTTAAGAGATGATGAAGGAATTTTCTTGGCTACTCCATCAAAAGTAAAGCCTATAGATGTTATAACAAAAGGCTACAAACTATTGTAGAAAGTGTTAGTGTTAGTGTTAGAATAGATGAGATCATGAATCAAAAGGCAAAAGAACCTTTAGAAGAGTCTCTAGAAATACCCAATCTTGTAGAAGAAGAAGGGAAGGAAGAAAATGTAGAAAATTTGAGTGAATCTGAAAGGCAGGACACCAAAGCACCACCTCACTTTATTTAGAAGAATCATGTTAAAAGTTAGATCATTGGCAACATTGATGCTGGGGTGCAAACCAAAAGAAGAATTGTAAGTATACCTGAGCATGTAAATTTCTCTTTGTTATCCAAGGTAAAGCCTAAGAATTTTTCTTAAGCTAGTCATGATAAGCATTGGGTAAAATCATTGGAAGAAGAGTTAGATCAAATTGAGAAGAATGAGACTTGGGAACTTGTGCCCAGGCCAATGGATTAGAATGTGATTGGCACTAAGTGGTTTTTTTGAAATAAATTGAATGAAAATGGCCAAGTCACTTGAAACAAAGAAATGTTGGTATGTAAGGGGTATGCTCAAGTAGAAGGTGTAGATTTCTAAGAGACTTTTGCTCCTATTGATATATTAGAAGAAATTTGAATATTTATTGCATTTTCAGTATTCAAAAATTTCAAAGTTTATCAAATGGATGTTAAATCAGAATTTTTAAATGGCAATCTAGAAGAGAAAGTTTACATAAAATAGCCAAAAGGATTCCTCTTATGAGAAAACAAGGATTATGTGTGTAAGTTGAAGAAGGCTTTGTACGGATTGAAATAAGATCCTAGAGCATGGTATGTTAGGCTTGATAAATACCTACAAGACCAAGGATTTAAGAGGTGATATGCTAATAGTAATCTTTACATTAAAATTGAAGGAGATCACCAGTTAATTATTGTGGTGTATGTAGATGATATAATCTTTGGTGGAGACAATGAGGAAATGTCTAAGATATTTGTCGAAGATATGCAAAAGGAATTTGAGATGTCCATGTTAGGTGAGTTGTCATTTTTCCTTGGTTTACAAATCTCTCAATATAACAAAGGAATATTCATATCCCAAAACAAGTTTGTAAAGGAGATGTTGAAGAAATTCCATATGGAAGAGTGTGCCCCAATTAACACACCTATGGCTATAGATACAAATTTGACCAAATATGATGAATCTCTGAATACTGATCAAACTCTTTACATATCAATGATTAGGAGTTTACTATATGTGATGGCATCTAGGCTAGATATCATGCAAGCAGTAGGTATGGTTGCACAATTTCAAGTAGATCGAAAAGAAACACATGTGCAAGCCATAAAATGTATATTTAGATATTTAAAGAGAACCTTGGATTATGGGTTATGGTACCCAAGAGGTAAAGACTTCACATTGGTAGCATACATAGATTCAGATTGGACAGGTTGTGTAGATGATAGAAAAAGTACAAGTGGAGGAGCTTTCTTTCTTAGAGATAGCCTAGTATCATGGTTGAGTAAGAAGTAGAATTTTGTATCTCTATCCACAGCAAAGGTAGAGTACATAGCAGCAATTCTATGTTGTACACAAGTTCTATGGATGAATCAAACCTTGAAAGATATCAAAGTAGAGTATAATCATCCAATCTCCATATTATATGATAATACTAGTGCGATAAGTATTTTGAAGAATCCAGTTATGCATTCTAAAACTAAGCATATCCCTATACAGTATCATTTCTTGAGAGAACAAGTGGCAAAATAACATGTAAAATTAGAATATGTTTCCACATCTGAATAGATGGTAGATATCTTCACTAAGCCACTTCCAAAGGAAACGTTTGAGTACCTATGATAGAATTTGGGAGTAATTTCTTTTGCTTCTTGCCACTGAAGGGAAGCATCAACTAAGGGGGAGCTAAGTACTAGCTCTTGTATAGACCCTTTGCCATGAATGTCAAAGGGGGAGAAGTACAAAAGGAGGATATCATAGAAAGGGGGAGCTATAACAAAGAAGGATTTAGACAAAAGAGATAGTACATCAAGGGGGAGCAGTTTTAGTATGTGGTTGCCATCAATGACAAAGGGGGAGATTGTTTGAATATTGTCATTGATGTCAACTGGAACTATTACCGAAAGTGAACGAAATTGTTTGCCAGAAGTGAATGGAAATGTTGATGGAAGTGAATGGAATTGTTGCCAAAAATGAATGGAATTGTTGATGGAAGTGAAAGGAAATGTCGATGGAAGTGAATGGAATTATTGCTGGAAGTGATCGGAAATGTCAACAAAAGTGAACAGAATTGTCAATGGAAATGTCAACGGAAGTGAACAAAATTGTCAACCTTGGCTGACCTATTGGGAGGAGTTGTGACCAATCAAAAGGACCTTTTCACTTGAAGAGTCACGACCTTAATTTGTGGCTTTTCGTGGGTTATAAATAAGTACATAACGAATGGCAAAATACTAGATTTGAAAGTGGAATATATATAAAATAAGAGCAAAAATTTTAAAGGCACATTTTTGTGAGAATATTAAAAAGAAAAAATCAGCAAGTATAAGGAAGAGTATAGCAGTGAAAACACTCAAGTTTAGATCAAATCTAAAGGAGATAAAGTACGTGTTATATCATCCATTGTTTTGACAAAAAAATTGAGATATAAGAGTGATTTTTTTTTAAAGGTTGGTGCCTTAATTTTGAAGAGATTAGTGTCTCTTACTGAGTTGGTGCTTGGTGAAAGGGGTTGGTGTTCCTGTAGTTGGTGCCTACAAAATTGTTTTTGGGGTTGGTGCTCCAGTAGGTTGGTGCCTAAGAATATTTATATTAAGAGAATTTCTTTATGTTTTTCTCTTAAAAGGGTTTCCATGTAAATCTATGTCTATTTGCATTGTGTGGTTTTGCATTGTATTCTTTGATTGCTTTGAATATATTAATTATAGAATAATTTGAGGTTTTGAATTTAAGATTAATAGTCAAAAGTGAAAAAAATATCTTATACTAATTCACCCCCCTCTCATTATAAGCATGTGCTTAACAGAAGGCACATAAGGGGTACACCCAAGATAAGTATTTCTATATGTTTGATTACATGCCTTCTAGAACTAAAACAACATTAGCATGCCAACAAGGGTCTTTTACACTTTATTGATACATGGATGAGCCTCACTTTGAGGTGTCAGTAAAAGTGATATAGAGCACTAAAAAACTAGAAGAGGGACATGATGACCAACTTGTCAACCCCTAAGATATGAACCCAAAAAGGTTAGTTAATGACTTCTTTAAAATGGCCTCTAAGGTAGCATCTAATAACATTATTAATTATGTTTATTGCATATATTTGTATTGCGATTTTGAGTAATACTACATCTCTTCTCAGAGAATTCATTGTTACTGTGTTATTTCTATGTTATTGTGATATTTATCAACCAAAACTTCTGAGTTTTGGATCAGTGGTATCAGAGCGGTTTGTCTTGAGAGTGTATGATCTCGAGGACGAGGTCAGGCTATAAGAAGCTTGGGTGGGAAACAACAGAGCTTCCAAATTTTCCACCTGTTCGCTCCAGATGACCTCAAATGGCAGACGACACCAAGACATCCGATCCTTTTAAGGAAATGGTGAATGAGGCCCTCAAATGGCAACAAGCACAGATGCTGCAACAATTTGTCCAAATTCTTCAAACACTTCCGATGGGAAATCCTAACTCTGCGGCTCCACTTCCTGGTTCCTCATCCAGGGAACAACCTTACAGTGCCCCAACACCCTTCAAGGTCCAGGTAAATTTTGATATTCCTACATTTGAAGGTAAAATCAATGCTGATGCAATAGAAAATTGGTTAGATCAAATATCTTCCTACTTCTCTGTAAATAAGTTCACCGATGGAGAAAAGATTACTTTTGCTCTTTTGAAATCAACATTGCCTGTGAAAAACTGGTGGGAAGTGTGTAAAAAGAGGTTCAACACAGATGACATTGGCCTTGAGGCAGAACCTACCTGGGATGATTTTTTAGAAGCAGTGAAAGAAGAGTACTACCCCATCGACGCATATGATGATCTCTACATATAGTGGTAACAACTTCGCCAAGGTAAGGACCAATCTGTTCAAGATTACACAGAGACTTTTCATTCTTTGTCTGCAAGGTTGGGCATTCAAGAAAGTGAGAAACATAAGACTCTCAAATATCATGGTGGACTACAATGGTACATATGGGGGGAAATGGATCTCTTCAATTTGGAAACCCTCGGTGAGGCATACAAATTTGCAGTGAAGATTGAACAGAAGAATGGCAGAAAGAATACGAAGAGTCAACCCTCAAAATGGAAAAGTGATAAGGAAGGTCAAACATGAGGCCCAAATTGGAAGCAAAAGGAGTTTCAAGATAAGAAATCCCAGAAAGGGAAGGCTAGAAAATGGTGTGATTACCACAAAACTGGGACTCACTCCAAAGAAGAATGTCGAGCCATCAAGTCATTGCTTTTTGAGTCACAATACTCGATGTCCACTACTCTGCCTCATACACAACCCACAATCGAAGAGGATGAAGAAGAAATTGTAGATGCTGAGCCTGACACCATTGTCGCTTCATCACAGAATCATGGGGAAAGACTAGATGACAAGGAAAGATTGTTCCACTCCAAACTATGGGTAAAAGGTACGCCTTTACATTTCATTCTTGATAGTGGGAGTCAAAAGAATTTAATCTCTGCTAAAGTTGTGAAAAATCTAAACCTATCTGTGAAGCCTCATCCAAAGCCCTATAGTATTGGATGGCTAAGCCCAGGGAGAGACCTCCGTGTCACCCATCAATGTCTTCTTTCATATGCCATAAAACCATTCCAAGATGAAGTCTTGTGTGATGTAGTCAATCTAGATGTTTGTGATGTACTCCTTGGTCAGCCATTCATGTATGAGTGACATGGCATCTATGAATCACGAACCTGAAGGATTACCCTCACCCTTGGAAAATGGCGTTATAGGGTACCAGAGGTACCACCTCCCACATCTGTCTCCCTGATCAGTGCGAAGTAATGTAAGAGATTGGTGGAGAAAACAAAGCAATTTGTCCTCATGGTGGTCAAGCCACAGAAATCCATGAAGGCTAATGTTGCAGTCCTGACTACACAATCAACACAACAATAGAAGTAGATAGGACGCATCACAGGAGAATATGATGACTTATTCAAGTCACCCACAGGAGTTCCACTACATTGCCAGGTAAAACATTCTGTCGATTTGATCCCAGGATCACCTTTGCCTAACAGTCCTATGTATCGCAGATCAATTTTAGAGAATGATGAGATAGAAAGATAGATTCAAGAATTGATCCAAAAGGGTCACATCAGGCCAAGCTCTTCACCTTGTGGTAGCCCAATTGCCTTGGCACCGAAGAAAGATGGAACATGGAGGCTTTGTATTGACTATCAAGCCCTGAATAAAATCTCTGTGAAGAATCGTTATCCTCTCCCCAGGATTGATGACCTGCTGGACCAGCTCCATGGTATGAAGTTCTTCACCAAAATTGATCTCAAATCTAGTTATCACCAAATTCCCATCGATCCCACTGATGTTTGGAAGACTGCACTCAAATCTAAGGAGGGGCTCTTTGAATGGTTGGTTATGCCTTTTGGCTTAACTAATGCACCTGCAACCTTCATGAGGATGATGGATGACATCCTACGACCCTTCACCAACTCATTTGTGGTTGTCTACTTAGATGACATACTCATCTATAGCAGAACGTGGGAAGAACATTTGCAACATGTTCGTAAGGTGCTTCAAACTCTTCGGGAGCACAAGTTGTATGAAAATCTTGACAAATGCACATTCGAGATGACAACAATTCAGTACCTCAGGTATGTTGTGAATGCAGAAGGGGTCCATGTTGATCCAGAAAAGATTTGGGTTATTCAAGAATGGCCCACACCAAGGACCCTCATAGAGCTTCATACCTTTTTGGGTCTTGCAAATTTCTACCGCAGGTTTGTTCTTGGATTTTCACATGTTGCTTGGTCACTAACCCAAGTGACTAAAGGAGGAGCAAAAGCTACATTTCAGTGGGGTGAAATATAGCAAAGGCCATTTGAGAATTTGAAGAATAGACTCTGCTCAGCCCCTGTTCTTGCCTTGCCAGATTTGCATCAACCTTTTGAATTGATGACAGATGCATCTGAATATGCCATGGGAGCTGTCATCATGCAACATGGCCATCTTGTTGCATATCATAGTGAAACTTTCATTGATACAATCAGGAAATATCCAACATATGATAAGGAGCTCTATGCCATTGTGCAAGCCTGCAAACAATGGAAACACTACATCTTGGGAAAGGAAACGGTCATCCACACTGACCACAGACCATTGGAATTCATCCAGACACAAAGCAAGCTCTGAAATGAGAGGCATCAGAAGTGGGCCACATATCTTCAAAAATTCCACCTGATAATCAAACACAAAAAGGGGAGCTCAAATACAGCTGCAAATTGTCTGAGCCACCCACCAATTACTGCACTCACAATAGTTTTGGACCTGTGCGGACATGAGACTGCCACTTGGGGTACCCTGTATGAAGCAGATCCTACCTTTGTGGCTACATACCAAGCACTTCAAAAAGGTACACATGTTTCTGATTTCTATTTGCAAGATAATATCCTCTGTCATATGGGACACATCTGTGTTCCAGTTGTAGAGCAACAAAAGATGATATGGGAAGCACACTTCAGTAGGACAGCTGGACACTTTGGTATTGAGAAAACATTGGCAGTTCTTCAAAAACACTTCTACTGGCCCCATATGCGAAAGGATGTGGAAAGATATCTCAAATCTTGCACCCCATGTGCAATAGCCAAGCTGAAAAATAAGAAGCAAGGATTGTACACGCCATTGCCAGAACCAACCAGGCCTTGGGAATCCGTCTCAATGGATTTTCTATCAGGTTTGCCCACTTCAAAACATGGTAAGGACTGTATTTTTGTGGTAGTTGATCATTTTTCAAAAATGGCTATCATGATTGCCTATAAAAAAAATATATCTGCTGAGGAAACTA
Source organism: Torreya grandis (assembly GCA_037957365.1). Taxonomy (NCBI): domain Eukaryota; kingdom Viridiplantae; phylum Streptophyta; class Pinopsida; order Cupressales; family Taxaceae; genus Torreya; species Torreya grandis. The sequence goes on along the minus strand of JARHVA010007306.1, from coordinate 265,726 downwards.
CTCAACTATATTTTAGTCATGTTTGGCTCCATTTTCGTCTTCCCAAGTCCATTGTCTCAGATCGAGATAGCAGGTTCTTGAGCATCTTCTGGTCCACTCTATGGAAGATGATGGATACTAAGCTGATGAAGTCCACAGCCTTCCATCCACAGACTGATGGTCAAACAGAGGGGGTAAACCGCTTGATTATTCACATGATTTGGATGTACCACTCCAAACATCCATGCACATGGGATGAGGGACTTCTTTTCATACAACATGGATACAATCGGGCACTGCACAGCTCGACCAAGCACAGTCCATTCCAAGTATGTTTTGGGTTCCAACCCATGGCACCAGTTGATATAGCAGTTCCAATTTCCACCATGGAATACACACCTCATGGAAGATCTGAGGCAGCAAAAGCTACAAAGTTTATTGAACAAATGAAACACCTCCAGCAACAAGTTCATGACATCTTGGATAAGATGAATCAAAAGTACAAGCAACGCCATGATAAACATAGGATTGCACACCATTTTGTTGTGGGTGACAAGGTCTGGTTGTGGCTCCAAAAAGAATGACTTGGAAGCCCACACAAAAAGATTCGGCCTCTGCGATATGGTCCATACACCATCACTAGAAGAGTTGGAGAAAATGCTTTTGAGTTGAACCTCCCAGCCTACATTGGTCTGCACCCAATATTCAATGTGGAGCTCCTCAAGCCATATCATCCACCTCTCTTGGACACTTCAATTGTAGCAGAACAACTCAACATTGATGAACTTGATCCACAAAGTTTTTCTCCAGTGGAAGAGGATCAGATTGTGGATACCTGGATGAAGACAACCAGAGGACGTTCTATTCCGCTTTATCGAGTAGTCAAAAGGGGCCAGCTTAGCCATCAAGGTGAGTGGCTCATAGATAATCAAATCAAGAAACAACTACCACACCTAATGGGGAGCATTGACGCAATGGGGACCATTGCTTTTCAAGGAGGGAGGAATGATCCAAGCATCAATTTAAGCGACAATTCGGGTAACAGTTCCACCCCAATTGATGACGGAACTTCTGGGAGCCATAACTTTTGCACCGTAGCTCCAATTGACTCGCCGTTTGAACCGTTGGAAAGCTAAGAATGAGGGGAACGTCGAGAAACGGCATCAAGCTTTGCTAGATGAATTTTGACCCCTAAAAACCCAAAAAAAGTGCCTCAAATTTCAATTTTAATAGTGTTGTCTAAAAATAGTAAGTTTCTAAAAATAGTAATTCCTAGAATTATGTATTGTTTTAAATATTGGAAGTCATACCACTTCATCTCCCTCGAGATTGGTGACCTTCCACATCCTCCCCATGCTTTCAAATTGTGTATAAAAGAAGAGGTAACCCAAAATGTGAAGACAGACATCTCTTCCCAGAGATAAGCATATATTTGTATTGTGATTTTGAGTAATACTACATCTCTTCTCAGAGAATTCATTGTTACTATGTTATTTCTATGTTATTGTGATATGTATCAACCAAAACTTCTGAGTCAAAAGTCAAAAGTGAAAAAAATATCTTAATTGCAAAATAATTTGAGGTTTTGAATTTAAGATTAATAGTCAAAAGTGAAAAAAATATCTTATACTAATTCACCCCCCTCTCATTATAAGCGTGTGTTTAACAAAAGGCACATAAGGGGTACACCCAAGATAAGTATTTCTATATGTTTGATTACATGCCTTCTAGAACTAAAACAACATTAGCATGCCAACAAGGGTCTTTTACACTTTATTGATACATGGATGAGCCTCACTTTGAGGTGTCAGTAAAAGTGATATAGAGCACTAAAAAACTAGAAGAGGGACATGACGACCAACTTGTCAACCCCTAAGATATGAACCCAAAAAGGTTAGTTAATGACTTCTTTAAAATGGCCTCTAAGGTAGCATCTAATAACATTATTAATTATGTTTATTCCATAAAAAGGAAAGATATAACACTAAAGGTAGAGGAATAAATTGATGCCATGAATCTCAAACTCAAGCAGTTGGCTAAGCACATTAAAGAAGAAAATCCATTCCTTTTAGATGGAATTAACACTTTTAAACTTTTATAGGTGGATAGAGTGTGCACGTTGGTCAAATAGATGATCCCTAAAATGAATTTATCACTAGAAGAAGAATAATACCCTTGTAAAACCATAAAAAATAACTCAACAAAAATATTGATGAGGTAGAAGACCTCTTTGTAAGGCTAGAATAGCACGTATATGATGTCGATGTCATATTCTATAACTTTTCCACCAAGGTTTCAGTCATCAATGCACACCTATAAAAGGCAAAGGGGGAAAAGGATGCATTGATAAAGTAAGCATTCACTATCTATAGAGGTGATCCAGGCATCAATTTAGGCGACAATTCGGGTAACAGTTCCACCCCAATTGATGACGAAACTTCCGGAAGCCATAACTTTTGCACCGTAGCTCCAATTGACTCGCCGTTTGAACCATTGGAAAGCTAAGAATGAGGGGAACATCGTGAAATGGCATTGAGATTTTCTCAATGAAGTTTGACCCCTGAAAACCCAACGAAAGTGCCTCAAATTTCAATTTTAATAGTGCTGTCTAAAAATAGTAAGTTTCTAAAAATAGTAATTCCTTGAATTATGTATTGTTTTAAATATTGGAAGTCATACCACTTCATCTCCCTCGAGATTGGTGAACTTCCACATCCTCCCCATGCTTTCAAATTGTGTATAAAAGAAGAGGTAACCTGAAATGTGAAGATAGACATCTCTTCCCAGAGATAAGCATATATTTGTATTGCGATTTTGAGTAATACTACATGTCTTCTCAGAGAATTCATTGTTACTGTGTTATTTCTATGTTATTTTGATATTTATCAACCAAAACTTTTGAGTTTTGGATCAGTGGTATCAGAGCGGTTTGTCTTGAGAGTGTATGATCCCGAGGACGAGGTCAGGCTATAAGAAGCTTGGGTGGGAAACAACAGAGCTTCCAAATTTTTCACCTGTTCGCTCCAAATGACCTCAAATGGCAGACGACACTGAGACATCTAATTCTTTTAAGGAAATGGTGAATGAGGCCCTCAAATGGCAACAAGCACAGATGCTGCAACAATTTGCCCAAATTCTTCAAACACTTCCGATGGGAAATCCTAGCTCTGCGGCTCCACTTCCTGGCTCCTCATCCAGGGAATAACCTTTCAGTGCCCCAACACCCTTCAAGGTCCAGGTAAATTTTGATATTCCTACATTTGAAGGTAAAATCAATGCTGAGGTAGTAGAAAATTGGTTAGATCAACTGTCTTCCTACTTCTCTGTAATTAAGTTCACCGATGGAGAAAAGATTACTTTTGCTCTTTTGAAATCAACATTGCCTGTGAAAAACTGGTGGGAAGTGAGTAAAAAGAGGTTCAACATAGATGACATTGGCCTTGAGGTAGAACCTACCTGGGATGATTTTGTAGAAGCAGTGAAAGAAGAGTACTACCCCATCGGAGCATATGATGATCTCTACATACAGTGGCAACAACCTCACCAAGGTAAGGACCAATCTGTTCAAGATTACACAGACACTTTTCATTCTTTGTCTGCAAGGTTGGGCATTCAAGAAAGTGAGAAACATAAGACTCTCAAATATCATGGTGGACTACAATGGTACATATGGGGGGAAATGGAACTCTTCAATTTGGAAACCCTCGGTGAGGCATACAAATTTGCAGTGAAGATTGAACAGAAGAATGGCAGAAAGAATACGAAGAGTCAACCCTCAAAATGGAAAAGTGATAAGGAAGGTCAAACACGAGGCCCAAATTGGAAGCAAAAGGAATTTCAAGATAAGAAATCCTAGAAAGGGAAGGCTGGAAAATGGTGTGATTACCACAAAATTGGGACTCACTCCAAAGAAGAATGTTGAGCCATCAAGTCATTGATTTTTGAGTCACAATACTTGACATCCACTACTCTGCCTCATACATAACCCATAGTCGAAGAGGACGAAGAAGAAATTGTAGATGCTGAGCCTGACACCATTGTCGCTTCATCACAGAATCGTGGGGAAAGACTAGATGACAAGGAAAGATTGTTCCACTCCAAACTATGGGTAAAAGGTACGCCTTTACATTTCATTCTTGATAGTGGGAGTCAAAAGAATTTAATCTCTGCTAAAGTTGTGAAAAATCTAAACCTATCTGTGAAGCCTCATCCAAAGCCCTATAGTATTAGATGGCTAAGCCCAGGGAGAGACCTCCATGTCACCCATCAGTGTCTTCTTTCATATGCCATAAAACCATTCCAAGATGAAGTCTTGTGTGATGTAGTCAATCTAGATGCTTTTGATGTACTCCTTGGTCAGCCATTCATGTATGATCGACATGGCATCTATGAATCACGAACCCGAAGGATTACGCTCACCCTTGGAAAATGGCGTTATAGGGTACCAGAGGTACCACCTCCCACATCTGTCTCCCTGATCAGTGCGAAGCAATGTAAGATATTGGTGGAGAAAACAAAGCAATTTGTCCTCATGGTGGTCAAGCCACAGAAATCCATGAAGGCTGATGTTGCAGTCCTGACTACACAATCAACACAACAATAGAAGCAGATAGGATGCATCACAGGAGAATATGATGACTTATTCAAGTCACCCACAGGAGTTCCACTACATTGCCAGGTAAAACATTCTGTCGATTTGATCCCAGGATCACCTTTGCCTAACAATCCTATGTATTGCAGATCAATTTTAGAGAATGATGAGATAGAAAGATAGATTCAAGAATTGATCCAAAAGGGTCACATCAGGCCAAGCTCTTCACCTTGTGGTAGCCCAATCGTCTTGGCACTGAAGAAAGATGGAACATGGAGGCTTTGTATTGACTATCGAGCCCTGAATAAAATCTCTGTGAAGAATCGCTATCCTCTCCCCAGGATTGATGACCTGCTGGACTAGCTCCATGGTACGAAGCTCTTCACCAAAATTGATCTCAAAACTGGTTATCACCAAATTCCCATCGATCCCACTGATGTCTGGAAGACTGCATTCAAATCTAAGGAGGGGCTCTTTGAATGGTTGGTTATGCCTTTTGGCTTAACTAATGCACCTGCAACCTTCATGATGATGATGGATGACATCCTACGACCCTTCACCAACTCATTTGTGGTTGTCTACTTAGATGACATACTCATCTATAGCAGAACGTGGGAAGAACATTTGCAACATGTTCGTAAGGTGCTTCAAACTCTTCGAGAGCACAAGTTGTATGCAAATCTTGACAAATGCACATTCGAGATGACAACAATTCAGTACCTCAGGTATGTTGTGAATGCAGAAGGGGTCCATGTTGATCCAGAAAAGATTTGGGTTATTCAAGAATGGCCCACACCAAGGACCCTCATAGAGCTTCGTAGCTTTTTGGGTCTTGCAAATTTCTACCGCAGGTTTGTTCTTGGATTTTCACATGTTGCTTGGTCACTAACCCAAGTGACTAAAGGAGGAGCAAAAGCTACATTTCAGTGGGGTGAAATATAGCAAAGGGCATTTGAGAATTTGAAGAATAGACTCTGCTCAGCCCCTGTTCTTGCCTTGCCAGATTTGCATCAACCTTTTGAGTTGATGACAGATGCATCTGAATATGCCATGGGAGTTGTCATCATGCAACATGGCCATCTTGTTGCATATCATAGTGAAACTTTCACTGATACAATCAGGAAATATCCAACATATGATAAGGAGCTCTATGCCATTGTGCAAGCCTACAAACAATGGAAACACTACATCTTGGGAAAGGAAACGGTCATCCACGCTGACCACATACCATTGGAATTCATCCAGACACAAAGCAAGCTCCGAAATGAGAGGCATCAAAAGTGGGCCACATATCTTCAAAAATTCCACCTAATAATCAAACACAAAAAGGGGAGCTCAAATACAGCTACAAATTGTCTGAGCCGCCCACCAATTACTGCACTCACAATAGTTTTGGACCTGTGCGGACATGAGACTGCCACTTGGGGTACCTTGTATGAAGCAGATCCTACCTTTGTGGCTACATACCAAGCACTTCAAAAAGGTACACATGTTTCTAATTTCTATTTGCAAGATAATATCCTCTATCATATGGGACACATCTGTGTTCCAGTTGCAGAGCAACAAAAGATGATATGGGAAGCACACTTCAGGAGGACAGCTGGACACTTTGGTATTGAGAAAACATTGGCAGTTCTTCAAAAACACTTCTACTGGCCCCATATGCGAAAGGATGTGGAAAGATATCTCAAATCTTGCACCCCATGTGTAATAGCCAAGCTGAAAAAAAAGAAGCAAGGATTGTACATGCCATTGCCAGAACCAACCAGGCCTTGGGAATCCATCTCAATGGATTTTCTATCAGGTTTGCCCACTTCAAAACATGGTAAGGACTGTATTTTTGTGGTAGTTGATCATTTTTCAAAAATGGCTATCATGATTGCCTGTAAAAAAAATATATCTACTGAGGAAACTACTCAACTATATTTTAGTCATGTATGGCTCCATTTTGGTCTTCCCAAGTCCATTGTCTCAGATCGAGATAGCAGGTTCTTGAGCATCTTCTAGTCCACTCTATGGAAGATGATGGATACTAAGCTGATGAATTCCATAGCCTTCCATCCACAGACTGATGGTCAAACAGAGGGGGTAAACCACTTGATTATTCACATGATTTGGATGTACCACTCCAAACATCCACACACATGGGATGAGGGACTTTTTTTCATACAACATGGATACAATTGGGCACTGCACAGCTCGACCAAGCACAGTCCATTCCAAGTATGTTTTGGGTTCCAACCCTTGGCACCAGTTGATATAGCAGTTCCATTTTCCACCATGGAATACACACCTCATGGAAGATCTGAGGCAGCAAAAGCTACAAAGTTTATTGAACAAATGCAACATCTCCAGCAACAAGTTCATGACATCTTGGATAAGATGAATCAAAAGTACAAGCAATGTCATGATAAACACAGGATTGCACACCATTTTGTTGTGGGTGACAAGGTCTGGTTGTGGCTCCAGAAAGAATGACTTGCAAGCCCACATAGAAAGATTTGGCCTCTGTGATATGGTCCATACACCATCACTAGAAGAGTTGGAGAAAATGCTTTTGAGTTGAACCTCCCAGCCTACCTTGGTCTGCACCCAATATTCAATGTGGAGCTCCTCAAGCCATATCATCCACCTCTCTTAGACACTTCAGTTGTAGCAGAACAACTCGACATTGATGAACTTGATCCATAGAGTTTTTCTCCAGTGGAAGAGGATCAGATTGTGGATACCTGGATGAAGACAACCAGAGGACGTTCTATTCCGCTTTATCGAGTGGTCAAAAGGGGCCAGCTTAGCCATCAAGGTGAGTGGCTCATAGATAATCAAATCAAGAAACAACTACCACACCTGATGGGGAGCATTGACGCAATGGGGACCATTGCTTTTCAAGGAGGGAGGAATGATCCAAGCATCAATTTAGGCGACAATTCGGGTAACAGTTCCACCCCAATTGATGACGAAACTTTTGGGAGCCATAACTTTTGCACCGTAGCTCCAATTGACTCACCGTTTGAACCGTTGGAAAGCTAAAAATGAGGGGAACATCATGAAATGGCATTGAGATTTTCTCAATGAAGTTTTACCCCTGAAAACTCAATGAAAGTGCCTCAAATTTCAATTTTAATAGTGCTGTCTAAAAATAGTAAGTTTCTAAAAATAGTAATTCCTCGAATTATGTATTGTTTTAAATATTGGAAGTCATACCACTTCATCTCCCTCAAGATTGGTGACCTTCCACATCCTCCCCATGCTTTCAAATTGTGTATAAAAGAAGAGGTAACCCAAAATGTGAAGACAGACATCTCTTCCCAGAGATAAGCATATATTTGTATTGCAATTTTGAGTAATACTACATCTCTTCTCAGAGAATTCATTGTTACTGTGTTATTTCTATGTTATTGTGATATCTATCAACCAAAACTTCTGAGTCAAAAGTCAAAAGTGAAAAAAATATCTTAATTGTAGAATAATTTGAGGTTTTGAATTTAAGATTAATAGTCAAAAGTGAAAAAATATCTTATACTAATTCATCCCCCTCTCATTATAAGCGTGTGCTTAACAAAAGGCACATAAGGGGTACACCCAAGATAAGTATTTCTATATGTTTGATTACATGCCTTCTAGAACTAAAACAACATTAGCATGCCAACAAGGGTCTTTTACACTTTATTGATACATGGATGAGCCTCACTTTGAGGTGTCAGTAAAAGTGATATAGAGCACTAAAAAACTAGAAGAGGGACATGACGACCAACTTGTCAACCCCTAAGATATGAACCCAAAAAGGATAGTTAATGACTTCTTTAAAATGGCCTCTAAGGTAGCATTTAATAACATTATTAATTATGTTTATTCCATAAAAAGGAAAGATATAACACTAAAGGTAGAGGAATAAATTGATGCCATGAATCTCAAACTCAAGCAGTTGGCTAGGCACATTAAAGAAGAAAATACATTCCTTTTAGATGGAATTAACACTTTTAATCTTTTATAGGTGGATAGAGTGTGCAACTTGGTCAAATAGATGATCCCTAAAATGAATTTATCACTAGAAGAAGAATAATACCCTTGTAAAACCATAAAAAATAACTCAACAAAAATATTGATGAGGTAGAAGACCTCTTTGTAAGGCTAGAAGAGCATGTATATGATGTCGATGTCATATTCTATAACTTTTCCACCAAGGTTTCAGTCATCAATGCACACCTATAAAAGGCAAAGGGGGAAAAGGATGCATTGATAAAGTAAGCATTCACTATCTATAGAGGTGAGCACACATAGATTATGGTGTAAGTTAACACTTTGAGTGCCTAGCTGAAGACCTAGAATCAAGACCTAGAAGAGTTGTTTTGTGCCTTCTAGACCAAGGTGAGTGAGCAAGGAGCCATCCTAGATGGTGGGATCAAAAAATAAAGGATAGAGGCCTTCAGGAAAGAACTAGACAACACTAACATGTTTGTGCTCAAGTTTGCATATATAGAGATTGATAACACCATTAAATAAAACAAACTCACAATCTAGGGCTTCGAAGACTTCAAAGCAAAACTATAGTAGAGCACATTCAAATTTTTCATAGCTAAGGCACTAGAAAGATAGTTTGAGGGTGGACTAACATTTTTTATGAGGTAATGTTGGACCCTTTTTGTGTTAAGTAGTGACCATCCATTAAAGATAAGTGGTTTTTTTTAAATCGTGTAGCATCAAGAAGTGGGTGCATAGGATATCAACTATGTATTAAATACAAATCATAGTGGAGGTGGTAGGATGTGTACCATCAACACTAGCTCGATGATCGGTCTGTTCCATTCCCTATGATCCTAAGATGCTCTAAAGCCTATAAAAGGAAGACAAGTTTAATTGAAGAAAGGGATGAAATGGAGTAGCAAATCTATGTAAAAGTATTGCTAGATAGTTATCATTAGTTTAAGATGTTGGTTGATGCTCCCTTTTATAGCGCCCAAGCTCACTTGTGAGCCTCTGGGCCTGTAGAAGCTTAAGTCAAGATTATATGTAGTACTATTAAGGTTCATTGTATCATTTTTTATCATATTTAATGAATAAACTTTGCATGAATGGTTAATGGACTAAATTTTTAAGTCTTAAAATGTTTATTGATTGCATGCTTTATTCAATTGAATGTGTGGTTAAATTCTTACAAGTTCCTAACTAGACTCATTCATGGTGGACCTATAGCTGGCAATGAATCTTATACATATGATAGGAATGAGTTAATTGTGATTAAGACCTTATGCCCCAAATGACACCAATGCCTAAGTACAAGACCATGCCTAAGTCCCCTAACTAGATAACCAGTTGACCATCAAGCACCTAAATGTCAATGAGCCTTTAAAACCTAAAGCTTGCACCCATGAATGCATAACCATCATTGCACTAACCCAAGCCCTTAAAGAATAGATTTTTACCATGGAAAAACTATCCCAACATGGACCTCAATCCCTTCTTCACTATTCTTTAGGTGAGAACATAAGGCTTGTGCCTTATGTATATTGATGCCAGCATAGTCAAGTGTTAAATGTTGAGCACCATAGGACTAGTTAGGGCTTGTGCCCCATCAAAATAAGCCTAAAACATACTTGGATAACTAAGTAAGCATGTGACTAGGCCCATGATTGAAAATTCTAATTTTATACAATAACGAACAAAGATAGATTGTGAATTTTTTAGGTACACAGGTCCAAGGATCAGAAAAGCCCAAGTTCATATTGGTGTATGTCAAAGAATAGATGACATAAGATGGAGCATGATGTTAGGGGGATATTTCTAAGATTTAGAGTAGTTTTTCAAGTCCAAGGATCAGAGAAGACCAAGTTCAAATTGGTACATGTCAAAAGGGGAGTAATTTATTCAAATGCTTGAAAGTTTTTAAGTATCATGAGCATCTTAAATAGTATTTTAATGCATACATGATGTTAAGGAATGATTGTTGTCATATTGAGGAAGATACCTTTTGTCATTAATGTCAAAGGGGGAAAATATCATAATGAAGGAGTTTAAATGAGTAAGAATTCATTTTGAGGTTGTTTTTCCATCAATGAAAAAAGGGGAGATCTTTTAGCATGGTCATTGATTTTTGGTTGTCAATGATGTCAAAGAGAGCATGTGGTACAAGTGCATTAATGACAAAGTGATCAAATTGATGATTTCAAGAGTGTTTAAATTAGTGAGGAAATTGATGGATGATATTTATGATATGGACATGTTAAAAATACCCTATGGGGTGTTATGAGTGCTTATAGTGCTTATGGAAGTAAACAAAATTCATCAAAATAGTCATTTGAGTGTTTAGGTTCAAGTAGTCATCTTGATAAATAAAGTTGAGTAAGCAGTTTGATAATGTCATATTTCAAAGATGTGAAGGTTTCAAGAGTATCTTGATATATGGATATATTCACCTCTGTGAGTAGATCATATGGTTCAAATTTTAGGTTTGGACATGGAGTGTATCAAAATTTATTAAGGTACAAAGTTAGCTTCTCAAACAGAGTTTACCAAGCTCCCATACTTAGCCAAATTTGTGATATCAAAGATCTATGGTGAGCATTTAATCAGATCACAAATATAATGGTGAGAATTTAATTAATTATATAAGGATCCAATGGTCTAGTTCAAATTCAAATAGTTGAGATTGCATGCACTAGTGACATGTGTCACAATCACATAGTTTGAGAAACAAATCTAACGACAAGCATAAAACCTGTTAGATAGAGATCAATGGTGAGCATGTGATCATGAAAAAATTTATCCAATTGAGCATATTGAGTCAAATATTTAGGATTTCATGTGGGGATACCAAGTGGTATAATTTCATTGGAGTCAAATAGTCAATGTGCTCATAAGGCACGTAGGGCTGCCAAGTGTTATAAGTTCATTCAAAGATTGACTGTAGGGTACATAAAGGGCACGTAGAGCTTCCAAGTAGCATAACCATGGAAGCACAGATCCAAGATCAATGCTGAGTAATTTTAGGATAAATACTAAGATACTCCCAAGGATATCGATGGAGTGTATTTATTTAAAGTTGTTAGGGAGCATGAGATGATGTCAAAGTGTCTAATGTTTAGCATTTAGACAATGATCATTGGAATTTGAATATTCAAATTAATGAGGTAAAACCAATATTTAATTTTTGAGCTATATATTTTTATCTAGGATGAATTTCATGGTGGATCAAAGTTGAAGAATACTTCATTGTGCTTCCATAAAAGTTTAATAAAGGGTTTGAATATTTGTAAAAGTGTAGATATGGAGCTTCAAAGTTGATTTTTTTTTTTTTTCATGGTGTTACTATGTATAAAAATTTGTTTAAGTAATTTTTGCTTTAATATAAGAGTGTTTTGGTGGGAGTATTCATTTGAATATGTCTTAAAGGTCATATAGAGTGGACCCATATATTTCAAAGTGATCTTGTGTTCTTTTTTTTCTTGATGAAGTGATAAAAGGGTAAGAAGTCTCCATGAGACCTATAAGGGCTACTAAGGCCTAATTAAATGGTGTAGATACTTAATTGTGACCCATGGATGTTATAGCTAACCTATAAGGATGGTATTGAGCTATGTGTTATTATGATAGAAGTCTTGAGGGTTAACTTAAGTATTGTGGCCAACCTAGATGTTGATATTCATGAAGAATCTATAAAATTTGAAGACCAAGGTAATGGTTTCTAGACTTAATGTGAATATTGAGAGAGTAACAGATAGGGACAAAGGAAAGAGACCAAAGGGAGTGTGATCAGTGGATGGACTAAAGTATAGAGTAGTTGAGGATGAACAAAGAAGCTTAGAGTGATCCAAAAGGGGTATTTGGATGCACTAATTGTATGAGAAAGTTTGAGTGTGTATGAAGAGTTGAAATAGAGGTGTTATACATTATTTCTCCATCAGATTGAAATGCAATCAGAATTATGGAGTTTTTGACTTCATAAGGTGTTGTGTGGATGATCAACATCTATAATAAATGGGTGCTTGTTTATACTTAGGGGTGAGTGTTCCTTATGAATTAGGTGCATAACTAAAAAAATTATTATTTATGATCATCTTATAGGACAAGTACTCCATGTGTTTGTAGGCTCAAGAGTGGGTTTTATTCCCCAAGAGGGTTTTCCACATAGATATTATGTTATGTGTGTGATCTTGCATCATCTTTCTTATTCATTTTTATGAACATATTATATGATTTATGAATGTTTGTGGTCATTGATAAATATTTTTAAAGGATTAAAATTGAAGTTTGAAATATCTTGCATCACTGATTCACCCCCTTCCCCCTCTCAGTGATTATACCTCCAACATCTTTTTGGAAAAAGTCTTAGTAAGTAGGCATCATCATATGCACAAATTCGTGACAAGCCACATAAAAATCTTGTACATGATCATGGGGATCACCTTTCCCTCTATAATTTTCAAACTTAGGTACCTAAAAGTGAGGTGGAAAAGGTATTTATAGAATGTTCATGTACAAGGGACAAGAGAAAAAATCTTTGTATTTATATTTCATTGCTTGTGTGAGTGGATTAATTTTTTGGAGAGTCTATCTCATCACTTTCCATTCTTGTAAAAATGATGGGTCCTTAAGAGGATTGGAGGTTTGATCATGACTAGTATGAGGTCTATTGGAGTTGTTGATATTTTGATGAGGTAATGATGGCCATTGATTTTGTAATTAGATTTGGGAGGCTAAGAGATTTAGTTGTGTGAACTGATCTATTTGATCCTCTAGGATGGTTTGCCTCTGTGTTATTTTGGATATGTGTGGGTTATTCCTTTTCAATCTATTTCTTGATCCATAACTTCTCTTCTTTAGGTACTTTATTTGTTTGAGTATGTTGACATGTTTTATTAGGTCAGGTGGAGGGATGGACTAAATATTGTAAGAGATTCAAATCAAAGTTTGGGGGTAGTGTGCCCCCCATTTTAATGACTCGAGCTATAGCTTGGTTATGGTTTTCATATATGTACTAGTCAATTAGGGTCTTAAGATCATCACTATGGAGGAGGTTGAATTTGTCATCCTCTCCTCTGGGAGTGTGCATATCACTATGTGTATCATCATGATCCTGATCTTGATCACTTAAATTACCCAATAAATCATTATCTTGGTTGGAGGCTTGTTTAATTCTAATAATTTGGGCACAATTTTAGATTTGCATATTGGATTAGGAGAGTGGAAAGGTGATAATGTATGATGGGTGATGATGAGGTTTTCAATACTAATTTGGTCTAGAATTAAAATCTAAGAGTAGTCAAAGAAGGTGATTTGGAAAGGTGATGTTTTTAGATTTAAATGGATGTGAAGATTAATTTGACCAAGGATTACCAAAATACAAAACCTTGTAAGATTCTAATCTATCAATAATAGTAGGAGATGATGGGATCAAATACCTTTCACACTAGCAAAATAGTGATTTGGATGGGTTCTAGGTATGAAGAGGCAATGATAGGGAAGTGATGGGTGTTAGACTAAAATCTTTGACATGGTTATGTATGTTAATAATACATAGTCCAAGGATTATAATTGAGATATATAGGGATGGGTGACTACTAATATTTTGTTTCAAGACCAAATATATTATCCAAGGATGATGAATGGTAAAATATGATATGGATATTATATGTCATTTGGGATGGTGAGATAGAAGATGGAAGATATAATATGGATATCATATGATGGTGATATGGATGTTATGATGAGGTTTAAGAATGAGTTTAAGCCTAGGGGTATCTAATGTGTTAAAAATAAAAAGGGAATGGTTGACTTGATTTATAAATAAAACAGGTTTTAACACAACACACTCAACCACAAGTCCTAATTTGGTAAACTAAAAAGGGTGTATAACCTAACATTCACACCATATAATGGCTTTATGGGTAAGGTTGTATGTTGGTGACCCATTATAAAATCAAATTAACACTCTCAACCCCAGCTACACTTAATGACTTATTAAGATTTCATCTTGACTCTGATAGTGAAACACCTGTTATGGTTGAAAGGTCCTAAGTTAGGTTTACACAAAGGTTTCAAAGGGAGTCCCCTTTATACATGAAGGTAAGATTGGGCCCAATTTTGTATAGGATTTTATATAACCACTTTGTGTATTATATCTTAAACACCCCTCACTCTATGGAACCCTTTATGGGGAATTCCACTTTAATACCTAATGACATCTCTCCTAATATTTATACTCTGTTAAAATATAGAGTTTGGTCTAGTGTGTAGTGATGAAATCCATGTCACCAACCCCTCGTGACTAAGCCCATATGTGGGAATGAATTCCATGTCATGTCTTATCCTAGATGTAAATTGGTTAACAAATAGGCAAGCATAATTACTTTTTCCTAGTTAATTACCTATGGAAGGAAGCACAAATATATACAATCAAAACACAACAAGAAAATATATACATAAGCAACAAAAATAAAATATAAGGTTTTTTGGCACCCCTCATTCAACATAAGGATTATAATAACAAATAGGGTGACTTTGTCTTAAGAGGTCCTGTACAAAAAATATCAGTAGTCTGATTTAATACAAAACTACAACTCCACCTACAAAACCGTAATTATAAAGTGCAAAACTGCAACTGTTAAGAATTCATGATTAGAGGTTTTGCAATGAAGTAGAAAACTACAAAATATATAGTTTTTAACTGATGTAGATGGATTACATTTTTAAAGTAACAATTAAATGGTAATCATAGAATGTTTTAAAATATAGGCTACCTAAGAAAATTTTAGTAAATAGCTACGATAAGTAATAAACTCTCACTTAATTAATCAAAACTTATATGGATATCTAGATGAAATATTAGTAATCAAACAAAAAAGAAAAATATTGTTATTAGACCTACCCTATAGATTAGTTAAAATAGTGAACTTAATTTGCACCTAAAATTGTATAATTATAATATCGTTAATGAGAATGCAATAACACTAATAGCAGGGCAAAACTGCAAACTATGAATAGATATATTACAATAGGTATATAGTTTAGTTTATATTCTCCTTTATCCCTTTTTTATCCTATTATCTTGTACATATAAATCTCAAAAATCAACCTTATCAGGCAGATAGTTAGCTAAGAGAGTCAAAATAACCAAATTTACAACACTTGGATCACAAATAGTCAAATTTTGCCTTATTAAAGAGATTATTTAGTTACTAATATACCCTAAAAATATAAAATGATAGATTATTTCTTATGGATTAGAGACAAACAAGATAATTTTACTATTTTTACCCAAAACTGTAATGCCACAACTAGCGATGGTGAAATCATAATTACCAGGGTAAAAAAGTGAGTTTGAGAGTCACGATATTGTGTTTCAATTACAAAAGGTTAGATTCTTGGTCAACCTTGACTTTACCTACACTTAGAAGACCCAAAACCCTTTCCAAACAATTCTCGATAGCTAAAATGTCCCCATATAGAGGTTAGAAATAGATAAAAGTAGTAATATTAATTAAATCTGAGACACTACAAAACTATGATTACAAAGACAAAGGCATGATTCCCAGGTTAAAACTGCATGTTTAAGAGTTACTACATTGCACATTAGCTACCAAGGGTTAAATTATTTCTCAATCATATCTTTCCATACACACAAGAGATAAGACACACTTTTAGTTAATACCAATAGAGTGAAATAACTACACAGAGGTCAATGAGAATGGAAAACTAGATATTTTATGTCACCCCAAAAACTCAACAAAACCACAACTATACATGCAAATTCACAATTAGCAAAGCAATATCACTATTTCTAAAGTATTGATTTTACACAAAAGTAAAAAACTTGTTAAGACCACAAACTATTAGTGGTTAAATCTAAATGTTAATGTAATATCATTGATCTAGCTATAAACTTGTGACTACAATACCACTGATACCAATGAAAAATTGAAACTTTCCTAAATTTAATTATTTTTAAAAAAATTGGCATTTGATTCTCATCCAGTTAGTCCTTCAAGCCTCCAAATCACTTTCATTATTCTTAAGAGGTTAGGATTAGGGATTATCTCCTACCGTGGTCACCAAAATATAGCCTAAATTTTGGATTTCTCTCTATATTATTATTTTTAGCAATAAAATTCCAAAATCTAAACAAAATTAAATAGAGAGGATAAGAGATAATTAGATATTTGAAATGAAATCTCTTGCCATAATTTTACCTCTTGTATCTCCCTTTCAATATTTCCAAATTGATTTTGATGCAAAATATGTGAATTGTTGGATTGCTTGAATTATGCTTGACAATGGCTTCAATGGACTGTTTTGGCTTGATAATGACTTTAATGGACTATTTTAAACTCTTAAATAAATAAATTTAAATCCATATCAAAATAAATTAATGGCTATTTGGCTTATTCTCCTTGATGAATTTGATCTTGAGTTCCTCCACTAAAAATCAATTAAGGGCCAAATCATTACGAACTAGTTGGTAGAAGTACCCCTTACCAATAACCATCTAATTATGAATTCCTTAATGATTCTATGACCTCCATGTCTCAAGAATATGTATAATATTAGATGAATTTGTTCATTGATATATCTAAGTGTGATCATGGGGGGAGTTGTAGTTATTCTAATACCTCTAACTGGGTCTCCCATCCATTGTCTTTCAATCTTGATTTTGACTGCACTAATAATATGGCAGAATATGAAGCCCTAATCATATCCCTCAAAATCACTTTGTACCTAATAATTAAAACTCTCAAAATATATTGGGTTTCCTATCTTGTATTCAATCAAATAAATGGCACATATCAATGCAAAAATGACATCTTCCAAAAATACAAAACCTTGGTAGATCAATTACTAGAATCATTCAATCACTATGCCATTCAAGCCACCCCATAATCAACTAACAAATTTGTAAATACCATGGCTTATCTATCCTCTTTTATCCCATCATCTTCCTAAGAATCTAAACTTTTTATTCTCATCCATAAGGTCAGCCAACCCTGTTATACTAAAATTAACCTCCCGTCTATCCATAATATAGATAAAACCCATCATAACTATGGTACATACAAATATATGATTATCTATCACAAGGTATAATCCCTCTCAATCTTTATAAAAATGGTAAACATTATTTTTAACAACATACTACCTATTATATCATATTAGGGGGAGTTATCTATAAATGAGGTTTTGATGATCTTCTCCTTCGATGCCTCTAGGGTCCTAAAGTGACCTTGACAATCAAAGAAGAACATGATGGGATATTTGGGGGCCATTTTAGTGGCCTAGCCATTACTAAAAGAATTATACAGATAGGTTATTATTGGCCTACCTTAAATCAATATTTTTATGAGTATGTTAAAAATTTCACCAAATGTCAACAACACGTGAACTTATCACATGTCCCTAGTCATACTTTGAAGGTGGCCAAATACTTTTGGCCATTTTCTTAGTGGGGGATAGATCTTATTGGATAGATTAACACAAAATCCTCTTAGTCTCATAGCTTTATCATTATAACTACATAATATTTCACTAAATGTGTAGAGGCCATCCCTCTTATTTCAACCAAGGTAGAAAAAATTACTAATTTCATTCACCATCACATTATTTGTCTTTTCAGCATTACTCACAAGATCAACACAGAAAATGGAAAATCCTTAAAAAATAAGGTGTAAAAACTATGTGATTCTTTTAATATCGTGCTCAGTTTTTCATCACCATACTATCCACAAACTAATGGACAAGTTGAAGCCTCTAACAAAACTCTCAATAAAATCGTAGCTAAAGTGATCAAAGTGACTAGGAAAGACTACAATCTACAAATCCCTTTGGCATTATTGGCCTATCAAATAAGTATTTAAACCCCTATGGGTGCCACCCCATTTTATTTAATCTATGGCATAGAGGTTGTCATTCCTTTAAAGCTTCAATTCCCTTCCCTTTGAATTTCTCTTAAGTACATCAATTCTGAAGAAGACTATTGTCAAGAATGAATAGCACAACTAGAACTATTAGATGAATGTCAAACAACAACCCTTGACCATCTACACATCTATTAGGAAATAATAAAAGGTGCATATAATTGATGCTTTAAAGATTGAGAATTTAACATTGGGGATATTTTCCTTAAAGAAAATCAACATGTCATAAATATGGAAAGGAGTAAACGAGGGAAATTTGATCCAAATTATATTAGACTATACATGATTACTCATAAATATGGATCATGGGCATATCACTTAGCCTCACTTGATAGCAAACAAGAAAATGAGCCTCTTAATGCTTTGTATCTACATCCTTTATATTGTTAATATTATTTTAATAGCCATAGTTAATAGAGGTTTTTCCTTTGATCATATCCTTAAATAAACCAATATCACAAAACCATCCCCTCATCATCAATAATACCTAATAATGATATAAAATCATGTGATTATCTAGTAGAATACTCACCTCAATCTTGAATATGAACACTTGGCTCCATTCATGGCATGTTCTAATTAGATAAGCTTCACATGTATCTAGAAGTAGCCCCAAATCATTATTTCTCAAATACCTCACATTTGCTAGGTAAAGCTTATTTGGGATAGAAATACCATCTTGTGTGACTATTTTTTATTTAAAAATAACTTAGGTCACCCTAATATAATCCATGATAAAAAAAAATGGTTGGGATTAAAATAAAAGAAAATGGCAAAATCACAGACTACTCCCTTGAAGGATAATTGTTTACAAAAGTGCAAAAATATAGATGACTCCCTTGAAGTATGGCTATCTAAATAAATATTTTTTATAAAACTTCCCATATGGATCAATTTTCTATCAAAAAACATGCCCTTATAATTTTGGAAGTCAAAATCAAAAAAGTATCTCATGAAATCTTACCACATTGATCAGCTTTCTTAAAACTCATAGACTTTCCACATCGATCAGTCTACATGATTAATGGATTGGCACCAAAATGGATCCCAAGATCATTAATAAAAAGATACTTAGCTATTATATATAGGACGAGGCATATATTCCTTAAATAAGCCTAACCTTGAATCAAATAAATGAAAGCTCATCTAAATTCCTTCTCAACTTAATGAGTTTGACTTTAGTTAAAATAAATGCTATTGAAACACTTATTAACATTGGGTAAAGGATGCATATACAAATACTACAAGATGCCTATTTTTGGTTAGGATCTGAGCTAATAAATCAGTTAAAAATGATTTTATTCCTTTTTTAATCAATCAACCAATCATAATGATTATCCAATAGTTGATAAACACAAATAAAAAAATTCAAGATCATATACATTCACATAACATTATTCATCAAAATTAATATAACATAACATCATAATTATGGTCCATAATCATCTCAAAATTAAATCATAATGTATAGCATAATCTAATCAATAAAATAACCTTGTAACAAAATTAACACATACTCATATCACCATAAAAACTCATAGATCCATATATACGTGTAAATAAAATGTAATGTGAGTATCATAAACTAAGGTCACATATACAATATAATCCTCTAGCCACTACAATAAGAAAAATAAAGCTAGGTGGTAAACTAGAGAAGACTCATATCAACACTCCCACCTCCTCCATCCCCTCCCCTATCTGCTCCTCTATCTCCACCATCCCAATCTATACCCCTGCCACTCTACCCATACTAGCTAAAATAGTTGGTTTCCATCATGAATATATATCCTACCTAGTTATATAGGTCACATATCATGGAACCACAAGAAGGTGTTCCCTCACAATCTACTCATAATACCATAACTCTTCTAAAACATCTTGATACCTATCCATGCTCACTATCCTCAGTGGTCCCATCCCCATACCTTATCCTCCTCCACCTGATCTTGATGTTGTCATTCCCATAAGTGCTTTGAATACATGTATTATATCCCTCTACCTATCATGATCATGGGCCACCTAATCATATCTCACTTATAAAGCATCATCAATGGCCTATAGAGTATCTTGATTGGCTTATAATTTGGTAAGTTTCTCATATAAAGTGGTACATTGTACCCTCAGTACATCCCTCTATGTAGTGATTGCATGTATGTCCACCCTCTCTATAGGGTCCTTAGCCTATTATCCTCTCTCCCCCATCATCCCCTCCTCTCTCCTCAACATTTTCCATCTCTTCATCCTCCCCTCCTACTATGGCCACACTACCCTTCCTCATCAAGGCCCTATCTACTCTACCCACCATAAATAGAATGTTGATGTAAACCCAAAATCATATACATAAATTATGTTTGTCTCCTCCTCTATCAATATTTTGATACCCATAAAATGAGCCTATGGTAGATCACCCTTAGAATCCTCATGTCTATATAATCATGGTGAATTAGGTATGTCATGCACTAAATAAAATTATCTTCCCACCCTCTTAAACTAAAATAACTCTAAATGTACTAGTCACCATCCCCACAATCACCTATCATATTATCCTACAACTAACTCTATTTTTGCTCCAAGCCATGAAGGAGATCTCACATACGGCCTCCAAATCACATCTCCCTCTTGTAAATCATCCATTACTCACTAATAGTAGGATAAATATTGTATAATACCATTTCCAAATGGTTTAACTAGATCATCCTTCCATTGAAATAATATTACACTATAGGTTATCTGATACTATCTTACTTATGGAACCCCAGGTGTCCACACTACTCTGATATGATTATAATCTCAACACTGTAGTACAAATGTGATATCTAACCTAAATTTTTTATGTGCCTTATATCCCCATAACTCCTTGTACACATGTGCTAAGAGATTAGGTTCCCATACAAACATAGTATAATTTTCTACCATATCTACTACTACACCTATTAAACTCTAAGGAAATCTCCCTCATATAGAAATTAGCAATGCATAACAGGAGATTACTAGCATCATCATAGTCATCATCAATCTCCCCTCTACATCCTTCTCATATAAAGACTCCAATATAAACCCCATTCCAAAAATGTGATATATATAACATCCTCATCATATAGTTATGTCAGGGCCTCCCCACAACCTATCTCATCCACTCATGTAATCACTACTCCTTGTATCGATAGTTGAAAAATCCTATATATTTTCTCCACCATGATATTAATCTCCCTAATTGGCAACTAGAAGATCCCTATCATTTTACCCCATCACTCTAACAAAGATACTAGTAGACACACATATCTATGCATATATAGATAGTGATGTAACCCTCTAATTCTAATGGCATCCATGTGAGCCCAATCCTCATCACTCATTGTATTTCAAAGATGCTCAAATAATTGTGGCACTTGGTCCTACATCATTAGGAGATACCATGCCTATAAACATAATTTAGAAAAACTATTTATTCTTTTCTCCAATAAATACCCTTTACCCTAAAACTTGTGACAAATATCATTGATTCTTTACAAATACTTAATGATCATACGTGGATTGTTTACAATCTACCACAATCATCAGTGATGCTAATGATCATCAAATATTTATATTAATCTTGTAGGTAACTTATGACTACCCCTATCACCCCATGATTTTTAAAAAACTATAAATCCACCTAACTCTCCATATTTCCTCTATCTCCTCATCCACTCCCACTTGCCTCTATCATTTGTAGCCACATGTCATCTATTCATTCAAATGATCAATATACGTAAATGAAAATAAACCAACAATGTTATGGGTCATGCTATATAATGGTTTTTCCAATCAATGATGATCCTTATAATCATTTTAAATTATTTTAATCAATGTTGATCCTAATAAAATCATCCATGATCTAAGTTATTCAGTGTCAATCCTAGTTTTTACACTGCTTAGAACCTTTTACAAACACATAATTTTATTGTTGATCCCAAAAAGCTACCCCACTACAACTCCACTATTTTGAATCGCACCATAGTCTCATGGACATTGACCCACCACTGGTCCCATAACATATATAATCATACACTCTATTGGGAGTATATCCCATATGAATCCTAGGAATCTATTTCACCATGAGGACAACCCACCTATATATAAAACCCCTAATTTAGCATAATAGATGCTTCAGTTAGTCCCTCCTATCATTTGTTCTCTTGGTCACATTTTTTATCATCCATTTCTTTATAATTGGGGTAGTTTTTTTCATGCCTACCCTAGGGCATCTCTATGTGCTATTATCCTTCCCTTGTCAATGCAAGGTTTTACTCATATAACAATCTCGCATCCTTGGTGCTCTTTTTATCAGTCACATCTCCATCCTATCTTTCATCCCACTCTTTTTTCAAACCCATCACCACCTCCTTATATCATTTTGGCTCCTATTTTGAGGGGGAATACCTCTTCACATAAACTTGGGGTGCATCAACACTCTTTAGAATGTTTTCTCGAGTTGGCTACTACCCAAATACTCAATCAAAAGGGGAAAATGTAAACACTAGATTTATGTACACTACATATTAATGTCATTACATGTCATAAACCCCTTCACCTATTTTCTACCATCCTTTTTTACATTTACCGATCATAATTACCCTTTTTAATTACCATTATACTCTTTCCATCTACCAAAATCTCCTAATATATAATAAAAATCAATAAAATCCAATTTACCCACCATCATAACAACCTATCCATAATAAAAATCTTATTTAACAACTAAATATCCTTTACCCAAACATGGTCCACTACTAAAACCACTTTGTAATGCATTTTACAAAGATAGCCCAAAATCGTTAATGATTTTCATAATCATTGTTGATTTTCTTCGATCACCAATAATTATATATACCTAGCCTAAACTCATCCATCCCCCATGAAACAAGATTGGAAGGCTAATATAATTCTTGAAATATGTACAACATTTAGATAACCTATGATACATAGGTTAGGCCATCTCAATTATTAATACATAAGCTCCAAATCCTTGGATATCACTTTTGAGAATTCAAAATATGCTACATAAACCACAACACCATCAAAATAATTTTAAAGGTTTCTCTTGGATTATTTTAAAATGTAATTTACTTATTTATCTCATTTTATGTATTATTTATCATTAGTATTCATCTTATATTGCTTCTAGTGTGTTTAGAATCCACTTTCATAGGCTATAATCTACTCTTTTGGCATTTTGGGATGTCTTAATAAAATTGACATTGATTATTATAATTAACATCGATCTTGGTAAAATCAATACAATTTCTACAAATTGGCATCGATCCCTATCATAATTGTTTGGTTACAAAATTTAAGCCTTATTCTATATATTTCTAGCACATTCATGATCGAATCTGATTATCTATTTTCTACAAATATGAAATTTTGTTATTAGATGACTATCCTTGGAATCTCTCATGAAATATTTATCATCTATGATTTACCCATTATCTCCCAACCTTTTTTCATTGATCAAGGTGATGTTGTATTTGAGTTGAGTCTTTATGCCATAGCTTTTACCCCCATATATCGATGATATCTCATCCCAACTTGAGATCATCTGAGAAGACACTGAAGCTATGGAAGAGTTTTGGCTTGATAATTTTACTTAACAAAATACAAGAATATTAGATAGGATCATAATCATATGCTATCTACATTTTCAATAAGCATTTTTAATTTATGTTATCTTTATTATCATCTTGATTACTAAAATAAGTGGGTTGACATCTATGAAAGGAATTTTATACCTTCCTATAAGTAGTATTTCACTAGGCAACCTACCTTACTATCTTATTAATCTATTTCTTCAAGTTTCTTACATGTGTGTAGATTTTATTTCCCATCTAAAAATGTGTTCTCATGATTGATTGATTGATTGATTGATTAACAGTGTGCAATCCATTTCACAAGTACATATTATCATGGTTTAAACCTTGTACTTCCTTGAGTTTTTAGTAGTTCATTTTTATAAAGGAAACTCTCATAAAAACTACTTAAACACCAGGTACACATTTCTTCCCCTTTAAACTAGATATTTCATTACTAGATTAAATGGGGGGTAAATGTATATATTTATGGATTATTTATCACCTCAGTTTTTTACACTTGGAAAACTCAAACCTTGGCTCTTTCTCTTAGTTGTATACCTTTTTTTATTTTAAAAGTCTAACATCTACTCTATTTTGTGCCCCTTAGCCTATCTCTTGGTCTGACTAGTCTTATGTTGATGACCAAGACCTTTTATCTTGCCTAAAATGCTTAAAACCTACTTCTCTTCCACCTTTACAATTTTTGAGTCTATACCTACTTTATTTTTCTATGGACACTAGTATCCTGAATAGACACCTATGTTGATGTAGGTGTCCTACTCTGATGCAAGTGTCTATTGCTCTAAAGTCATATAATTTGTAAATGAAACATATCTAAATGGTCATCCTATGTGATTTAATTTGAGTTATTTATCCAAATGGATTGATATAAATATAATATCAATCATCATTCATTCCTCACCTAGAAAAGACCTAAGTCAACTTATCAAAGCATTCAATCAAACACTTGATAAATTAAATCTTCCCTAGTTTCATATCAGTCATAGTTATGACACATAAATAGGTTTGAAATACTGAAGGAAAATTATAATAGTATTATTTTCCAATTTATAAGCTAGGTCACTATTGTACTTATTTTCCACATATTGCATGATTCACACACAAACCAATAATTAAGGGAGAACTACATCAGTCTAAGGCCCTCTTTCAAGTATTGGCTATGTAGGCAGTACTTATTGACATAGGGGTCTTTGGGGTTAGACACCATGTGCCTACTAAACCATTTTTCCCCAAAGTCACTATGAAGATGAAGAACTAGGATTTTTAAATTTCATGAGGAGTGATAATCCATGACCTAGATCTAAATACACTAGATCAAAGATGAAGATAAACTTAGAATCATTCAAGTTTTTTCATCCTTTTTCTAGTAGATATTTCATGTAATACACCTACATCAAGTTCAGATAGTATCATCGATTCAACTATCCAAAGCTAACTCTAGTGTCCATAGCTCTAGAGGTATTCAATCTAGAATTTGGTGACTATTCTAGAATCTTTTTCCAGTCTACTTATTTATTCTAGATCTAGAACTGTGTCAGCATCAAAACCAACTAAGTACATTACTTCTTTGTCATTTCCATATTTAGTATAGTAGTACTTAATATTTTTAGCCTATTATAGTTTAATGAATTTACTATAAGTTATAACTAAGTTTAGCATCTAATTGTCCTGCTATAGAGATAATTTATCACCCTTGTACTTTAGGCTATCTATATCCCCTCTAACCCTAGATAATCCAATTTTATATTTTTAGGGTTAAACACATATGAGCAATGGCAAGATATAAAGGATCCCTTCACCTATGGAAATAAGTGAAAAGAAGGAAAAAAAGTAAAAAATAATAAATTTTTGCATGAGAAAGTGTGGTCATCCACATCTAAAGGAGAAGGATTAGTAACACATTCAGAGGTAAATACCATAGGAGATGTGTCAAAATAATAATATGAAGGTGGTGATTGAGTTAGTAATTGTGAGGAAGAACAAGATACATGATATAATATATCTTAATTAATTAAAATAATATTATAATTTTAAAGGAAAGGGGGATTTTAATGGATTATAAAAATGTATGAAGGATTTATCAAGGCATGTAAATCTTGCATAATACATGTTCTCATTTAATACATAGAGATAGGGCCTTATACATTGGATGATATTATAGAGATAGTACCTCCCACACTCTGAATCTAGTTCATTGAAACAAAGGAGAATAAGAGGGGTGATAAGGAGACTACTAGAATATATGAGGAATAATCCCTCTAAAATGGAAAAGTATGTGTCTTGTGAAATGGAAGCAATGAGGAAATTACTTGAGAAATAAATCCACACCAAACATGGGACAAAGAAATTTAGTAAAAAACTATATCAATAAAGGTAATTAGAGGCATTGAAATAAATGGAGTTAGTGGCTACCCAACACGTGTTAGACTTAGAAAAATAGGTAGAGGATCATAAGCAAAAAATAAAGACAAGGCATAGAGTTGGCCACTTTATTACTGTAATAAGGTTTAGAAAAATATAAAGATAAAATGATGGTAAATTAAAGGAATAAAGTAAATTAGAGAGAGAGAGAGAGAGAGAGAGAGAGAGAGAGAGAGAGAGAGAGAGAGAGAGAGAGAGAGAGAGAGAGAGAGAGAGAGAGAGAGAGAGAGAGAGAGAGAGAGAGAGAGAGAGAGAGAAACCAAAAAAAAGATAAAGTGATTAAGGAAGAGTGCCAAATGAAAAATAATAATATAAGGTGGTAGAGGGGAAATTCCAAAAGAAAGAAAAATAAGATAAGGTGGTTGAAGAATATCACTACAAAAAAGTGGAATAAAATAAGGTAGACAAGGAGGATAACCTAAGAAAAAGGTAAGAAGAGGAAACTTATAAAAACTTTGAATAATAAAATAAAAATAAAATAAGAAAAATAGGCTAAAGTAACAAGGTCTCTCCACCTACAGAGAAGGTAGCAATTCTCAGGATGGAGGGTATGGTGACAAGGGGCTCATATACCCCCAAACATTAAAGAGACCATTCAGAAGGAGATGATGGATCATGAATGATGCACATTGATGATGAAGATAGCTTTCGAAGGCAGTCCACATGGAGAAGGACATTGTGGATCATGGAAGCGGTGGGTAATCCAGGGAATGCTGATAATGCAGACAATGAGAATCTTAAGGATCTTGTTAATTCTATAGTTATGTAGTTTCATCCTTTTTGACTCTGGTCTTTCCAGTGTTTTTTTTTTCTTCTAACTTTATTTCTCGATTGTGCCATTGGTTTGGTGCTGGCATCTTTTGTTTGCCAGCTTTCCTATCTTTTTTGACTGTATAGGGTTCGGCCCCTGGTTTGCTACCTTAATTAATCAAAAACAAGGTCTCTCCATGAATGCTATATCTAACACTATAGGGACAAGTGGTTGACTTCTAAAAACTCACATCATTAAAAAATGAGTAGATAGATTGGATGTTCAAAAAATAATAATAATGAATATGATGGTGTGGTGAACTTAAGTGGAAAATTGGATCATGATGAATATCACTACAATATGTCCCCAATAAAAATTATAATATACATTAACAATTGAACACAAATGGGAAGAAACTTGTGAATAAATTTGTGAAACATATAGGAACTCCAAGTGATGAAAGTAGGATAGTTCAAGAAAATATAGTTGTAACATATGAGGTGTAAAAATGACACTAATGTTGATAGATAACATAATTACAAGGATTTAATTTAGAGTAGTATAAAATGTCCAAAAAGACACAATAAATGCATCAACATTCTTTTTATAATATCTTATTTAGTCAATGATAACATAAAATAAGAAGATATAATTGGAAATTTTGGAATTTCAAATAAAAATTATATCTACCAATTATGATGAAACCATATATCCCAAAGGCATAGAAATAAAGCAGTTGTTGGATATCTATGAAGAGTATAGGAATAAATACACAAAGAGATCAACAAAAACTAATGAATTAGATGAATTTGAGACTTTGGTTAATATAAAGTTATGGAAGATGGAAAATTATAGTGTTGAGTATAAAGCTTCCATGCAATGTTAGATGTATAACCAATTTCTTAGGGCATTTCCATAGTCATCTCAGATAATTCCACCATTGGAGACATGATAAATATGTCAAAATCATTAATAAAAATTTTTGAAGTGTTCTATAAGATGCTAGCCAACAAAGATAAAAATATTATACCATAACAATAAGGGTTATGTGCTAGGCATCATAAATTTTAAGGTATTGTACAACATTGTCCTCTAAATCCATGAAATAAATAATTCCAAGATAAACTACTAAAATAATGAATCATAAATAAATATATGCAATAAAGTTAATATTTATCATAGTACGTTACCATGAAATATTTTAGATGTAACATTTTTCAATGGAGAAACCAGTACATAAGAAGAAAACCTTATGTTTTAGTGAAAGGTGACCCAAAGCATTTACAAGATAGCACAATGTACATAAAACTTCTTCCAATATATAACAAAAAAGAAAATATAAAAATTTGTAGAAACACTATAATAAAATTAATAAAAGTTTAAAACAAGTATGTAGAAGAAGAGACCCAAATATTTTTCAAAGAGATTGAAGAGTAGAAAATGAGTAACAAAGTAACCCAAATCATTACCTTAGCCAACCTTCCAATTATATTCCTGTAGCCCATGTTTCTCTTGTATCAAGGGGGAAAGTGGGTGCAAAGTGGAAATAGAGTTCCATATAAAATGTAAAGTTCTAATATTATTCATAATGAAAAATATTTTTAATGAGATAAAAGAATCTCTAGATTAATTAAATTAAAAAATCACATGAAAAAAAATAATATACAAGTTATGATATATAAAATATTAAAATTAATTTTAGTATATAACAATCTCCCTTGAATTTTATTTTGGGGTTAAAAAATCATAGAAAACCTTAAGACATATAAGTGAGGTGTCAGTACTCAATACTACCCTTTGATGACAACTTTTTTTGAGACAAAAAATTACAAAATTAAAATTATTTGAGAATAGAGAGAATAAGAATGTATATTTTTTCAATAATGTAATGAATTTAGAGTTGAAATCATTTGTAATATCCAAATAATCATCTTCATAAAATAAGGTCAATCTTTTTTAGAACAATGACCAACAAATGGAGTAATACAAAAAATATATATAACCTAAAAATAGAAAACATTATACCAATCTTATGTTAATAAAATAATTACTCTATAAAATATAATCTACATATATTTAATGTAACAAAAGTGGATATAATAAAAGGCATAAGGAGAAATTTGATAGTTACCATAACAATGTACTAATTTCATTTTGGATAGTGCATGATAAAAAATACCTTTCCAAAATAAAGAGATATTGTATGCATATAAAACACCTTAAAACAATATAATAAATTAGCACTAAGGTTATAAGATAATATAAGATCATACAAATATTTTTTATGAATTTAAAAATGCATTGGATCTAAAACAACAGTTTTCCTTGACAACTTACATTGAAAAAAATAGCCACAAAAGTTAGAGAAAAAAACATATCTCTAATTTTATCTAAAGTTCATAATAATGAAAAACTATGAATCAAAAGTCATATTAATCCTAAATAAAAATATAATTGATAAAAACTATTAAATTTCCTAAAAATATAAAATAAATTCAATATAAAGAATTAATCATACACATAATAATATTAGGAGTTTATAGAACATCATAGATATATTAAAATCATACTAAAAGTTAGCTTGGAAAAAATTCAAACAATAATACAAATGATAACTAAAGAAATGAGATAGAGATGATGTTTGGCCTTTCACAAAAGATGTCTTAAATGTTTCCATTAAAAACTTATATAAATAAGGCACCATTTTCCTTTGAATATAGTTAAACTTTAGGGATCCAAATTTGTTAAACCTTAGATTGAATAGACTTATTTATTTTCCAATAATGAAAAAAGTCATGATTTATTTTACCACAAGCTTTACAAGGATGTTATTTTCAACATTTAGTAATAAAATGATTGTTTGTACTACAATGTGTCTACAAGAGGAGGTGAATCTAATCTACAAATCAATCCTATCTCTAAGAAGATAAATCCCACTAACCCTTTTTCTTATTGGTACCTTTAGACAATCAGGGTCATGACCAATATGGATCTAATATATGGAACTAAATAGTCTATTACCACAATAATATCATTAGAGAGGGTTATAAAGCCTCTAGACAAGTAAACCATGTTATAACCCTAGATAGGTCCTATGTTTTCTTATTCACAAAGTAAATCATAATCTAACCCAGTGCTCACCAAAACACATGGCATAAAATGGGGGTAATAAACATAAAAGTAAACATATATAGAATAACTCTACTTAAGTTAATATAGATATACCTCTAATACATGGATAGAGAAATACATTCAAAATCCATTACTTATGTTACTTCTATCTACTAAAATATAGGAGTAAGAGATAGATATACTTACCTTTAAGATGAACTCATCAAGACTCAATCTCTCCATTGGCTAATGGTGTTTGGCAAGAGGTTGTTGTGGTTTGTAAGGATCACTAAGATAGTTCAAAGCATCCAATATTTTTCCACAAGATAAGATCCTTATCTCCAAGTCTAAAACTTAATAAACGACTCCTTGAGTAGAATGGTGGAATAAAATATTATAAAAATCACAAATGACTAATTAACTCTCTATCTCAAATGATAAAAGGATGTGTATGTATGGTTAGATATAACCCTAAACTCTTTTGAATTTTTAATCGACAGGGTTGACCCAATGGAACCTATATTATTAAATAAATGAATCATTTAGGTCTTGAACTGGGTTGGTTGAGTCTAACCTAATCATGTAACATGATCATATATTTTAAGTACAAGGTCATCCCAAGTTGACTTTGTTTGGTAAGACTTAAAAGGAGGTTTTGGCTTAGGTAGTGGGTAGTGAATTTATTGGAGTGTGTAAGGGAGGTGTAAAAGATTAGGGACATTTATAAGAGAGGTTTAAGTTGATTTCAAGTGGTGGTATAAGGGACAATAATCTTAAAAAACACCAATAGTTTACCCACCCCTTTCCTAATGTACCTTTTAAGGTATGCACTTAGAGAGATTAAGTCTCAACAAGTTCTTACAAGAGAAAAAGCATCAATAATTGATAAAGTTAAAAAAAAATGTGTATACATATGCCCCATTTGAATCTCATCATGTGTCATGCAGTTGTAACATGGGATGGTCCTTCAAGAGAATAATATATCAACACATAATATTGAGCTAAATAAATTACATTATTTTAAAGCATAAAATAATTGAAATCAAATGGATAAAATAAAATACTTAAAATAAAATTAATGTATACATATCTTGAATTAACTTTATCATTGAGTGGTTTTCTATCATGATTTTAATTTTAATCATGGAGGGTACAAAGATTGCTTTGGACAAACCCAAGGATATAAAACTAAAGAGAAAAAACAAACAAACACAATAAAGCCAAGATAACTAAAATGTGTAGGCATATTTTAATTATAAATTTGGTAAGTTGGGTTGATAAATGCTTAGTTATGACCAAATTACTAAGCCAAAATTTAGAGTAAATTGGGTAACCAAAAATCCAAGTCTACTAAAAGATTGAAAAACTCAAAAAAATATACCTTAAGTAAGAAAGGTAAACAAAATACCAATGAGATATGGGTGAGTTGGTAAAGTGACATGGTTATTTCAAGCACCATCCAAGTTCAAATATTAGTATGGTATTGGAGGCTAGATGTGACCGATCATTAGTATTCTTTGACTAATTGTGGCCAATCATTGATATTCTTGGGGTAGTTATGGTTGATCATTGGTATTCTTGCATTGGTTATGTCTGATCATTGGTATTTTTGAGCCATTTATAGATTTTGATGGTATTCTTAGATCGATTCTAGCCAATTATTTGTATTCTTAGGCTAGTTGTGGCCATTGTTGGTATTCTCAGGCTGATTATTGCTATTATTGGTAAATTTGGTGCTTGTGATAGATGGTCACTTGGGAATCTGGGGCCCTGATTGTATCTCAGACCATTTATATCTCTATTCAAAATTGAATACTTATCTAAAAAAAGGTAAACAAACCAAATAAAACTAAGGATATATGTAAAAACGATAATCTAACATCAATGTGAAAGTAGTAACAATCCTTATTTAAATAAAGATGTGTAAGAAATGGTAAAATAATATTGATGAGTGAGTAGTAACAATCCTTACTCAATCATCAATGAAAAAAGTGCATGAAATGGAAAACACCATTGGTGAGTGAGAAGTAATAATACAAACCAACTCAATAATATAAAAAATACTAAAAATAGAGACAGATGTAGTTGTCTGAAAAAAAGAAATACAAAGAATATAAAAATGGACATAGTTATCCAAAAAAAGTAATGATAATGAAAAAAATAAGACCAAGGAAATTCTATAAATGTAAAGCAATGGTGTAAATTAAATAATCCATAGTCACTCAAGCATATTATCTTATTCTAGAGATAGATAAAACTGAAACAAAATAATGTTAGCATATTTTTAAGATGTGAAGAAGGAATATAGAAATGCGGAAACATATTTAGAATCAAACTTACCTATCAAAGGGGGAAAAGAAATGGGTGGTAGGGAAAATGAAGGAAAAATCAAGGTAGAAAGACTCTTTATCAAAGTCAAGACACTAAAATAAGGTTTTGTCAAAATAAGAGGACTTTCAACATTAAGGACTATGAAGAACTTCTCCTAACCACATAAGTCTTGGGTTATCAAATGAAGTATTAATATCATCCCATAGATATTGTATAATTAAAAATTGAAATATACCTACCTTCACACAAAATGTTCCCCATTCCTTAAGACCCCTTACAAAGTTATTAGTCTATTGTGAATATTGGGTACTTGTGTAAGAAAGTATGTAGCACTATAGATTATTTTGAATTCTCATATCCCAATCTACTATCCTACTACACCCCAATGGACCTCAACTCTATCATGAGGATAACTATGGAGTTTGAGCTTTGATTAGAGATAGGATATGTGCTATGAATCATGTCTTTGGTGTGATGTTGACTTTTTTGATTTTTATATTACCTTTTAATCATTCTCTTTTATTGTAAATGATTTATATTTTAATTTTGATGGATTTTTATATTTCTCCTCCATAAAGATTTAAAAAACCAAACATATGTGCTAAAATTTACTATCATTTGATAACTTTGGACTTGGTTGCTAAGAAAAAGGACTTAGAGAGCACGGTGTCTAAGAGTATTATTTATTCATGTGAAATAAAAGTACTATCTTGACTTCAACCTTGTTTTATCCAAAGTGAGATAAAAAGAAAGGAAATTAAGAAGAATGAACATGAAATAATTTTAATTACTTCAAATCACAAAAAATGTGATAACATGAAAATAAATATAATGATAGGTAAGTATGATTCCTTCTCATAAGATTGTATGTAAGTGTAGGGAAACATGCTAACATAGTTTGTTGTGTAAATTTTATCCACAAAAAAAACAAAAACCAAGGCAGAGAATATGAGATCATAAACTTGTAACCATCTCTTAAAATTCTAAAAAGAACACTTGGTTTGGTAAAAAAATGTTTGAAATAATATGGATATTTTATGAGGATAACCTATTCCTATCCATGGTCTTACATTGCAAATCATAAAATAAAAACTCAAGTGGGTACAAAATGAAAATAATGGTGTTTATGAAGAGAGCCTGGTCTTGTCCACGTCTTACACTATAATCACAAAGGAAAAACCCAAGTGGCTAAAAAATTCAAAAATCCTATTTATGAGCAGAGCCTGGTCCTATCCATGGTCTTACATTGCATCTCACAAAAGAGAAACCCAAGTGGGTGTAAAAAAATGCAAAAAAGATATTTGTGAGGAGATCTTCATTCTATCCATGGTCTTACACTACAACTCACAAAAAAAAAACCCAAGTGGGTGTAAAAAGCATTAGAAAATAAAAAACTTATATTAAAAATTGATGTATGAAAGGAAAAGGTATTCATGAGGAAAATTAGGTCATATCCATGGTATTATAATACAACTCATGAAGTTAAAGAAACTAAAATACCAAAGGAAGGAACTTTAGAGTAAAAATTTACTCTACGTTTCATTCTATTTTTTCAATTGTGCACCACAAAATTTTGCCTTCGCATGCTGTGGTGTGAGATGGTGAAGTTTGAAACAGAGCACAGGCTCTATTTTCCCTTTTTGATTCATTTTTGTCTAAGTGTCAGGGTAAAGTGGAAGCTAACAAGTGTCATCCTTCGAGGCATATTTTCTTAAGTGGAAATGCCAAGTGTCATCATCTGAGGCACCATTCATATTTTCTATGAGTTGGTCGAAATGTGCCACGTATCTCATAGTGACTCAGTGGAATATACCAAGTGTCAGTGTCTGTGGTTACATATTGGCACCCACATTTTTATCTCTTTGTAGTGGAAGGTTTTCAAAAGGTTAAGTATCGAGATCAGGCAAAAAGGGCCAAGTGGCAATAGCGGAAGGTCTCAGTGTTGTTTTTCCTAGAAGAATCAGAAGACGCCACATATCTTCCTAGAAGAAGTGAACGACACCACGTATCTTTTCAAAAAGTAGTGAAAGCTGCCACGTGTTGCCATCCAAAAGATCTTCATGTTTTATTACTAAATAAAGACTGTGGTAGGTCCTGAGTTTTATTTCTAAAAGTCTACAGAAGCTGCCAAGTGTCACCATCTGTAGGAGCCTAACATGTGCCCCAAACATTTCCACAATATAGCTAAAGAGCAGTGGAGATTGCTACGTGTCTTTTGTTGAAGTAGGTAGAGATCAACACCTGTCCCTATGTTCCTTTTAAAGTTACTCAGGTAAGAGATGTTATGGGTCTTATTTTCTTTCAAGCTATTGAGATTTTGAGGAAGTAGATGGTGACAAGTGTCAAAGGCAAAATGACCTGAGCCAAGACACAAAAGAGTATAAGTTATGCAAAAAATGTCGTGTGTCTTCAATAGTTGTTGTGGAACATGAGAAGTGTCATCCTCCAATGTCTCCTAAAGTAATAAGAAGATTTTTAGGGAATTGACTAAGTGTCCTCTTTCATTTAATAGAATAGAGCATCCTGTGTATCTGTTTTAGCAAGCGAACTGCAGGGAAACAAAACATTTCAAAATCTAAGAACTATCTTTTGATAGACACTTCCAGCTCAGTTAGAGTTATTTTGGCCAACTTAAAGTATGGACCTGAATGCATTTGAAAAATCCTAAGGCCAGGATCAAGAGGAGGAAGAGACAAAGAGGCAAACTCAGTGGGAGTTATTTCCAGTAGATGGAGTAGTTCATTGGGTAGATATTTGGGGCCT
Organism: Torreya grandis; assembly: GCA_037957365.1. Taxonomy (NCBI): domain Eukaryota; kingdom Viridiplantae; phylum Streptophyta; class Pinopsida; order Cupressales; family Taxaceae; genus Torreya; species Torreya grandis. The sequence goes on along the minus strand of JARHVA010007306.1, from coordinate 230,239 downwards.
GCAAATATTAAAAGGGCCATTTATTTGTCCCCTATGAGATAAAGGTAGAATGGACAGTTACATGGCTAAGCAGGTGATGGAATGAGAGATTCAAGCTCAGGAGGAGGCACTAGAGATGAATCAACACACCATAGTCAGGGCAACTGCCCTGCTCCAGCATGGCCCTTCTTGATAAGACTAGAATGCATCCAAGGCTATAAAGAGGAGTAGAGGGATCACCAAAAAAAGGGGGGAGAGACTGAGAGAGAGAAATTTCTAAGAAAATTATTGTTAAGAGTTTTAGACTTTCTAAAGCTGTGATTAGGAGTATCATTTGCCTTTATTTTATTTTCTTAAATTGTAAAGTTTATGTAACTATGCATGTTTTTTGTGCCTTTTATGTGGTTGAAGAATCAATGAGAAGACAGAGTTTTGTGCCTTTGTTGATTTTTCCTATATCATTACGAAAGTAGTCTAAGATGTGAGCCTCTATTTCTATTATTTATATCTTTTACATTGATCATGCCTTGTCTGCTCTTTAATGTAATTGAATCTTACATATAGTTTCACTGTGCTTAGGATTAAGGATCAAAATTACATTTAGGTGCATCACCATAGTTAGATTTTCTTGCTTTGCATTTGTATTTCTATTTAAATTCCTATCCCTTTCCTCCAACACTTGATATAAAGAAGAGACCAGCTTCTTAAAAATCTAGAGGTTATTTCATGTCGCATGTCCCAAATCTTGAAACTTCCCATTGTTGGTGTCTAAAACAAAGTGAAGTTTTAAACATCAACAATTTTTGACATGCCTGGTGGGACCAATCTTGAAGTTTCTTTCAAGATCACATGAACCAAAGAGCTACGAGAAGTCATAGTTATAGACTAGTGACCAGATCACAATCTGCTACAAATCCAAGTATTCTTTTGCCACCTTTGGTAACAAGTCCAAGAAGAAGAGCCAACTAGTTTATACCAATACCAATAGCCAATATGGGAGCCCCTATAACCCCAAGAAAATATGCAAGCTAGAATACTGGTAGTCCTTTAATTCTCCCAATACCACTAGACACTTGGGACCCTATCCCAGTGAATGCCCTAAAAGCTCTACCTAAATTCAATGGGCAAGACTCTAAAACACTTGAAGAGCATCTGCATGATGTATTAGATGTATGTGTTATACATGTTGTCACACAGCAAAATGTGGCCATAAGATTATTAGTAGCTTCTTTTAAAGTGAAGGTTGTAGAATGGTATCGGTCTTTGACCCTAAATACTATATCTACATGGGATTAGCTTGGAGATCTTTTCTTTGAGAGATTTGTAGAGAAGGGTGATAAGTCTTCTTTGTTACAGTAGTTAATTACCATTCAAAGGGGACCACAAGAAGCCATGACTGACTTCAATTCTAGATTTTAAAATAACTGGGACAGAATCCTTGTTACAGCTAGGCCATTACCAGGTATGGCCATGGTGTTTTATCTTAAGGCTCTGAATTCAGACATATCTGTTATGATCCAATCACTTGGAGGACACACTTTGCTAGAGGCTTATGAATATGTAGTCAGAGCTGAGAACAATTTAAAAGATGCTGGAAAGTTACCTCCAAGGCCTCCTATGCCCATGTTCCCAAAAATTTCCTTGCCATTACCTCAAAAAGTCCCTAAATCTGTAAGCCCACCTATGTCTATGTACACTTACCCTCAACCATCTGCTAAATAAATTGTCCCCACTCAATCATCTAAGCTGGATGATATCAAAAATATCCTAAGGACATTTTCTAATGAACTGATCAATCTAAAAAGACAGCAGAATACTTTCTCTAAGCCTCCATATCAAGGATATCAAGGAAACAAATTTTCATCTCAGCAAACCAATATTAGGGTCCTCTAAGACAAAATAATCATCCGACAGCAAACCAATTGGTTGCAGTCCCCACACCCTCATAGACTATTCCTCCCAATTCAAATAGGGATATTATTATAGGGCAAAATAAATATGTAGATAACACTAATGCCTGGTGTTTCCCTTGCAACAATGCTCATGCACCTAGAGATTGTCCTATGGGTAATCTACAATAAAAGGTGGCAGAGCAAAGAAGAATAGATGGTGAGTTTGCAAGTTTTAGTGACAATCAAGCCTACCAGTCTCCTAGTATGCAAAATTCAATCCTAGTGGCTTAGATGCAAGGAATGTCCTTGAAACAAGAGGAATAAATAGCCCCAAAACATGCTTTGTTCTCATGGGTTGAAGATGAAGAATTAGTTTTCTTGAATGAAGTGTCTACCTCTAAAAAACCAGTGGTGCAATCTGATTATTACACTAGATCAAAGAGAAGGATGGTGAAACAGCCTGAGATTGCAAATAGTCAAGTCATGGAGAATCCTCCATTTCAAGGACAAAGAAATATTGCTATCAGACAAGAAGTGCCTCAGTTGGTGCAAAATCAAGGGACTCCAACCCAAATTTAGGAAAAAACAAGATACCCCTATTTTCAAAAAGCTCAGACTCTGGGACCAATAAATGTGGTGGATCAATTGAAGAAGACTCTAGCACAGGTATCAATATGGGATATATTGGCTATTCTTGAACAAAAAACACTACTACAAGAAGCTCTGTAAGACCAAGCAGTGCCCAAAGGTATTGTTACCAAAGAAGGAACTGCTAGAAAAGAAAAGCTCAAAGATACAGTCCATCTGTAGACAACAGCCCTAGTGAATAATACAGTAGAGGTAAGCAAATTTAAACTGGATCCCTTCTATTTAACTTTAATAGTTGGTAAGAAACTACTACATAATGCAATGATTGATTCAAGAGCTAGTACCACAGTAATGCCCAAGCAGATAGCTGATGCTTAAGGAATTAAGTATGAACCACTCACTAAAGGAGTCATACAGCTAGATGGCAAAGTAGTACAAACCATAGGGAGAATCAAACAACTCAAATTACAATTATATGCTTGTCCTAATATAATTTTAAATCAAGATGTAGTAGTGATAGATATACCTCCTATTTTTGGCTTATGTTTGTCAAGAGACATTATAGCCAAAATAGGGGGATATATGTCCCTTGATTGGTCTCATCTCATCTTAAGAACCAAATATGGCTCAAAGATGAAGATATTGTATGAGCCACTATATAAGGATCACATCACTAATGAGCCAACTGCAAAGTTAGAGTCAGCCCATGCTATGATGAATAAAGAAGAGAGGGTCTTTGTCGAAGAGCTAGGTGAATAGACTGGATATAATCAAGAAGAAGAAAATGATCATTTATTAGCTATGATGCAAAGTGACCCATATGGAAATTATGACTCCATTGGTCTGGGCACTTACGTTATACTTGAAGAAGATCATAGAATTCCAAATATTCTGGAGGAAGAAAATTCAAAAGATACCTCTTCTATTAATCCTCAAGTCTCTTATGAATTCCAAATTCCTAGTGAGAAATCACAAGCATATATTTTGACCCCTGATGAAGAAGAAATAATCTCTAACTTTCCTCTTACTTTGAAAGATGATGAGGAAGATCATGGACATCTCCTGGATCATGATTTAAATGACTTGTTTGAAATCATTGAGTCTGGTTATACCATTTTTCAAGATAGCTGTGAACTGGTTATAGATGAGTAGAATAGTATTGAGCCTCAATTACATGTGCAAAATTTTTGCAAACCTTCAGAATTATACTTTCAAGATATTGGTAATTTTGAAGTTGTTAAGGAGGATGATCATGCAGTAGAACCAGAGTTTGAAGCAAAAGGAATTAAGTCATTAATTGATTTCCTAGTAAGACATGTCAATATCAAGAGAAGATATTCGATGAGCTTCCAAGAACAAGAAGAGTCTATATATGTCAAAAGCATGCTTGACTCAGACTCACTTGAATATAGGCAAATCAATGAGGCATACACCGAGGGAAATTCACCAAAGCCATACCCAATTCGATCACTTGTATGGCAACATAAGCTGGCTTGTCATGAAAGAGAATTTAGAAATTCTACTTTTGATCCAGGAGGGAGATAAAGATGCTTCATTAATGTAGTTAGGTAGTTTCCCTTTCCATATTGTTTTTTTTTCTTGCTTTGTTTTCCCATTTTGTTGTTTTCCCACTTTTCTTTTAAATAAGTACTTGTAGTCGATAGCTCAGAAATTTTCAAATTTTTCAAAAATTCTCCAATACATTGAATGTCTTCCAAATCTTTAGAAATCCCCAAGGTACCTTGCACTGCCACTTGCATAATGTGTCTATCCCACTATTCCATAAAGATTGATTAGGATCTGTTAACGGTTATCCAAGTTTAATGCCATTTTGAGACTTGATAGGTCAATAAATATCTCTTTGCAAGAGTTAAAGTTTACAAGTTCTCAAACATTCTTGCATCTACACCAAAATATCCTGCTACTTGAATTTTATGTGCTTAGTAAATTGCTTCAGTGAAAGCGTCTCTATTTTTCAAAAGTTCATACAAGTTACCACAGAGAAGATACAAAGATGGAGGGGGCGAAATCTTCACAACAAGGAGCTGGGATGTATGAATCCCTTGATAAGTTTCTTGCAAGTAAATTGTATGCTTTAGCTCCTACACAGCCATTGAATAACTATCCAAGGACCAAGTTTCCTGAAGCTGGCCCAGCAAGTGATTTAGTGAAAATAAAGGATTATGCAGATGGCATCATGGATCCAATTCTTCAGAGAGCCAATAGAAAAAATATTAGAGAAGGGGCACATCAAAGGTGTCTATAGAGAGCTAGATTAGGATAGTTTGAAACATTCACCATGAGGATATGGACCTCACAACTAGCTCAATTCATTGTCCCAACTGTGCATTCATGCCCTGACCTAGTCGAATTATGTGCAGACTTGCTTCATGCACCTTCAGGCACCATTCAATGAGGCCCATTCATAGTGCAAATCACACTGCAAGCTATCAAGGATATGTTAGCCCTACATCATGATAGTATAGCTATGTTTCCCATTATTGATAAGATGCAAATAATGTGGGCAAATATCAACACTTAGACAAGGTTCTTGAGATCTGAGTTATAATTGGGTGATGATGACACTACGATACCCACACTCCCTGCACCAAGAGCTCAATTCACACAAGCTAGCCAAGATGTGTTATCTATGATGGCTCTCATCTTTGGCATGAAAGATGATATCAAAGCATATGCAGAACAAATGGCTATCCTTTTTAGGCTGAAGACCATTGACAAAACCCAAGAGTATTGACTTGACTTTTCAGAACAAATTACTTTCTTGATGGTAGAACAATTGGCCCATTTCAGATCAAAGGGAGTGTTTAGGTATTCTTCCTATTTGTTCCACCTCATGCCTTTTTAGAACTCTGAACTCTTTGCCCAACATATGTATCTTAATATGTATGACCCAGATTTTGATCTCCAAAGGACCATTCCTGTGTCTACATGGAGGCATATTTTGTCAAAGACTAGTGACCCGTATGAGTTATGGGACTTATTTGTCACTCCTGCTTTTTACCACCTCATTCCCAAACCAATTATGAATAGATTATTTCCCAGTGTTTCAAATCTTCTGGCCAGCTGCCCAATACCTTGTGATTTTATTTTGGATCCCATCATATCATTATAAGAGTCCATGGTTTTTGTGGGGAACCAATGTTGATACCTAAGATCTTGACTCTTAGGTTAGCATTCCTAGATGTCACCAAATAGGTATCCATAATTGACAATGAATTTGGCTTAGGGAAGAGGAAAAGAAAAATGTATAATCTACCATGGATGACTAACGGCATGGTTTTGGAAACCAAAGATGTGAAAGTTGTATTGCTCAGAAAGCTAGCCTTTATGGGTTTCCTTTTAATAGAGGACAAATGGTTTTATGACCCAAATGATTTCATAGTTTCCTGGGTAAGGACACATAGGGTGGCAACCAAAATTGTGCATGAAGGCCACCCATTTTGGGAGAATAGAAGAAATCCTTAGGAAGATGCTCTTGGGTTTTATGTTGAGATTAACAGACTTGCCCCTTCCACAAAATAAACCCTAGGAGACATTTTATATTAAGCAGAGAGATTATGATCCTAAAGTTAGAATGACATCTGGCTTAAGGAGAGCATTAAAGAATAAAGATTGGGATACTAAAAAGATAGAGGCCTATTGAAAATATAGGTAGGAAATTTGTCAAACAACCCATTCTTTTAGAAATGTAGATACAGATGAAAGATGGGAAGAACTATGGGATGAGTGTCATCTCTCCCCTATATCTAGCCCAGAGATAGGTAATTTGCTGACACTAGGTGAAGAGCAAGAAGCTAGGGCTGGGTCAAGCTAGGAGTCACAAGCCTCAGAGCAAACTATAGCTATAGCAACTGTATCAATTTGGCCTCAATCCCTCAGTGCTATAGAAATGCAAAAAAGTGTGATGCCTTCATCATCACAAGCTTCCCCATCAGCCCTGGTTATAGATATTTCCAGTTCTCCACAAGAAGTAGATGTGGAAGGAAAAAGGATGCAACAAGAAGAAGAGACACCTAAGAAATGAAAGAGGGTGTAGTTCTAGTTCAGTTTGGAAGAGGAGATAGAAACCACATAGCACCAATTATAAGATACTATAATTGCTCCTCAAGTAATTACTATTCCTCCCTCTCCTTCTCAGTCTATTTCTTCCCCTGCCACTTTTGCCATTCCCATTTCTCACTTTACCCCATCTGTGCCACCTCAAGCTTTAACATTACCCCATTTCTCCCCTTCTGCTCCCAAGAAACCTTTCCCTCAAATTGCCCATAGCCAACAATTGGCTATTCAATATTATCTACCACAAAGACATCCTTTTGCGGGTGGGCACATTATATCTCCTTCCACCTTCCAGACTCAAGCAGATGCTGCTAAGAAGGCAAGGGAAGCCTAAAGAGAGAAGAAGAAGATCAAGGAGAATAAAACTTTGGCTACACCCCATTTGTGGTCACAATTTAACCCCATCCAGCAGTAATTGACAATGACTCATTTGTCACCAAATGTAATAAAGCCAATGGAGCAGATGTAGCCAAAAGATTACACGATGAATTTTGTGGCCATCGACATGTCACTCTTCAAGCCACAAGACAAAGTTGAGCTACTAACTGAATCTACTTTTGTACTTACTAAAGATTATTTGAAGATATCAAGAAGGCTACAGAAGATGGAAGCTGAGCTAGCAAAGGAAAAGGCAAATTGTGACAGTCTAACCTCAAAAATCAATAGAAAAAATAATGAGGTAGAGAATCTGAATGAATAGTTGCAAAATATTGTTTCTCTTCAGACGCACTGGGCAGTTTAGGCCCAAAATGATTCTTTAAAGGTAGAGCTCACATAGGTAAAGAATGCGATGACAACCCTCAGGCATGAAAAGGTAGCACTACAAGGAAAGTGTGAGGAACACCTATTGTAGGTTACCCAATTGCAATAAAAGCTACTGGCTGAATAGAATAACACTGTAGTCATAATAGCCCAATTTCACTTAGAGCAACAGAGAGCAACACAATTGACACTAGAGCTGGCCAATAGGCCAAAGAGTGTCAAATTATTAAGTCTGGTAAGGGAGCTATATGAATCCATGTGGAAGAGTATATCTTCAGAGATTATTTAGCTTAGGCCATCTCTCACCTTCCTGCTAAATGCATAGAAATTATGCAAAAAAGTGGAGAGTTCAGTTGCAAATACTAACTATAGTCTCTGAGAGAGTAACAGACTCGTAAATGTTGCTACAAAATTTTTATGATGTAACATTGTCAGTAGTAGGAATTAATGATAGAATGGTCACTGCTAAGTGAGTAAATGAGGTTCTCAGTTGCAATTATATAGCTAACAGTTACAAAGAGCTTCTGGATGTCATGAAGGAAGGAATCAATGAGATGAAGTAGCATGTTGAAGATCTAATACAATTAGGTCTTCCTTCTCTATTTCTTGATGATGATACCATGTTGATGGTAGAAGAAATTAAACCATTGTTGTTGGCTAGATAGAATGATCAAACAGTTTTCCAGGATCTAAGGGATGATTCATCAGTCCCTAAAGTAGAAGTTGTCTTGGTTCCTGTTTCCGAACTCGAATTCAAATTAAAGGCTACTGTTCAAATTTTCTAAAACTTTTCACACAAAGATATCATTAACCTTGATTTAGCCTTCAATGAATTGCAAAATAAGTAAGGGTTATCTAATGAAGAGTGGTCCCCCTACCAGACAGCATTGTTGAAGCTATGATTTTGAAATTTTGATCTAGCGGGAGTCATGGTTTCTTTTTGAGTAGGCTCAAAAGTCCTTGGGGTCACCAATAACTATAGAGTAAAAATTTACTCTATGTTTCATTCTATTTTTTTAGTCATGCACTGCAAAATTTTGCCTTCACATGTTGTGGTTCGAGATGGTGAAGTTTGAAATAGAGCATGGGCTCTATTTTCCCTTTTTGATTCATTTTTGTCTAAGTGTTGGGGTAAAGCAGAAGCTGACAAGTGTCATCCTCTGAGGCATCTTTTCTCAAGTGTAAAAACCAAGTGTCATTATCTAAGGCACCTTTCATATTTTCTATGAGTTGGTTAGAATGTGCCATGTATCTCATAGCGACTCAGTGAAACGTGCCAAGTGTCAGCATCTGTGGTTACATACTAACACCCACATTTTTATCTCTTTTCAGTGGAAGGTTTTCAAAAGGTTAAGTATTAAGATCAAGCAGAAAGTGCCAAGTGGCAATTGCAGAAGGTCTCAGTGTTGCTTTTCCTAAAAGAAGTAGAAGACACCATGCATCTTCCCAGAAGAAGTGGAAGACACCACGTATCTTTCCAAAAGCAACAGAAGCTGCCACGTGTCACCATCTGAAAGATCTTCTTCATGTTTCATTATTGAATAAAGACTATGGTGGGTCCCAAGTTTTATTTCTAAAAGTCTATGGAAGCTGCCAAGTGTCACCATCTGTAGGAGCCTAACATGTGCCCCAAACATTTCCAAAGTATAGCTAAAGAGCAGCAGAGATTGCCACGTGTCTTTCATTGAAGTAGGTGGAGATCGACACCTGTCCCTGTGCTCCTTTTAAATTTACTCAAGTAAGAGATGTTGTGGGTCTTATTTTCTTTCAAGCTATTGAGATTTTGAGGAAGCAAATGGTGACAAGTGTCAAAGGTGGAACGATCTTGAGCCAAGACACAAAAGAGTATAAGTTATGTAGAAAATGTCGTGTGTCTTCGATAGTTGTTGTGGAACATGACAAGTGTCATCCTCTGGTGTCCCCTGAAGTAATAAGAAGATTTTTAGGGAATTGACTAAGTGTTTTCTTTCATTTAATAGAATAGAGCATCTTGTGTATCTATTTTAGCAAGTGAACTGCAGGGAAATAGAACATTTCAGAATCTAAGAACTATCTTCTGATAGACACTTCCAGCTCAGTTAGAGTTCTTTTGGCTGACTTAAAGCATGGACCTAAATGCATTTGAAAAATCCTATGGCTAGGATTAAGAGGAGGAAGAGATAAAGAGGGAAACTTAGCGAGATTTATTTCCAGTAGATGGAGCAGTTCATCGGGTAGATATTTGGGGCCTACAAACATTAAAAGGGCCGTCTGTTTGTCCCCTGTGAGATAAAGGTAGAATGGACAGTTGCGTGGCTAAGCAGGTGATGGAATGAGAGATTTAGGCTCAAGAGGAGGCACTAGAGATGAATCAACATGCCACAGTCAGGGCAATCTCCCTACTCTAGCATGGCCCTTCCTGACAAGACCAGAATGCATCCAAGGCATTGAATGCATCGAATTTCATATTATTTTATCTAAAAATCTGAGGCTATAAAGAGGAGTAGAGGGATCACCAAAAAAAGGGGGGAGAGACTAAAAGAGAAATTTTTGAGAAAATTATTGTCAAGAGTTTTAGACTTTCTATAGATGTGATTAGAAGTATCATTTGCCTTTATTTTATTTTCTTAAATTGTAAAGTTTATGTAACTGAATCAATGAGAATATAGAATTATGTGCCTTTGTTGATGTTTCTTGTATCATTATGAAAGTAGTCTAAGTTGGGAGCCTCTATTTCTATTGTTTCTATCTTTTACATTAATCATGCCTCATTTTCTCTTTAATGTAATTGAATCTTACATATAGTTTCACTGTGCTTAGGATTAAGGATCAAAATTACATTCAGGCGCATCGCCATAGTTAGTTTTTCTTGCTTTGCATTTGTGTTTCTATTTAAATTCCTATCCCTTTCTCCCAACACTTGATATAAAAAAGAGACTAGCTTCTTAAAAATCTGGAGATTATTTCAAGTTGCATGTCCCACATCTTGAAACTTCCCATTGTTGGTGTCTGAAACAGAGCGCAATTTTAAACATCAACAGGAACTAAGGTTGGTGTATAGAATATATTAATGTAGCAAGTGAGATCCTTGGAAAATTCCTATAATAAGTGTTATTAGGATAGTATATATAAGTATGATAAGAAGGAAAATATTTAAGCAAAATATTCCTTCATAAATTTCACCATAGTGGGTTCTTTGAGAGCATGGCCTTCATTAGTTTGTAGGTGATAGGTACTAAGACCAAAATGTATTTCACTAAATAAGGTCCCCATCATTTGTGGGCATATTTACATTTTTTATCAAGGGTGTATTCTAACTTAATGACTAGATCACTAATATTAAAATTGCAAACTTTAACCTTTTTATTATGTTGTTTGGTGATACGAGCCTTATATTGGTGGTTATGTTAAAGAGCGGCTAGATGGTGTTCATCAAGAAGGTCTAGGGCATGAAGGCAAGTTTCACATAATTATTCATTAAGAATGATGTCATGAATAAATATATGTAAATATGGGAGATTAACTTCATTTTGATAGATTTAGAACCATAGACTAGAGAGAATGGTGTTGCCCCAGTGGCAGTATGTATGCTAGTATGATAGGCCCAAAGTGTGGGATATATGTGAAGATTCCAATCAATACAATTTTCTCATATGGTATTTTGTAATATTTTATTGAGAATTTTTTTAGTGGCCTCAGCTTGACCATTATATTTTGGATGGTAAGGTGTGGAAAATTTGTGGGAAATTTTAAATTTAGCACATAACTGTCTCATGTCTTTTTTATTTAATTTCCATCATTATCATAAATGATAGCATGGAGAAATCTAAATTAAAAAATGATTTGGTTAAGGATAAATTTAGAGATAGTGATTCCCATAATATTGACAAGAGGCATGGCTTCTACCCATTTAGTAAAATATTTAGTAGCAGTAATGATAAAAACATGACCAACTTGTGACTAAGGTAGTTTGCCAATGAGATCTAATCCCCACATGGAGAATCCATAGTTTAGAGCTCAGTTGGTGGTGAATGGATTAAATCACCATGAATTTGGTAAGGATTACACTTTTTGGAAAAATTGATAGCATCCTTTTCTAAATTAGGCCAAAAGTATCTCATACTTAAGCATTTGTGTGTTGTAGCATGTCTGAAATAGTGACCACTGAAAATGCCCCCATTTCAAGGAGAAGATGAACCTCTTCTTGCATCACACATTGGATCAAGGTACCTTATGCATTACATAAATAATGGGTGTTGTGTCGGAAGACATATTTAAATTTTTGTTTATGTATTCTACTCTTTTCACAAGAATCTATGTGTATAGGATACATTTGGTGTTTAAGGAATTGGATGATGTTTTTGTACCATGGGTTTTGTAAAATAGTGATAAATTTAATATGATAAATGAGTGAATCATATGGTTGGATATAAGAGGGTGATTTTCTTATTTGGATAATAAATTGGGTATCATCAAGTACTTGATGAGGATGAAATAGAGATACTATAGAAGCAAGAGAATTAGTTATAGAGTTTTGATCTCTTGTAATTTCCTCAATGGTGAAATAATCAAACTCTTTGGCAAGTGTGGTTTCTATTTGATAGCAAGAAACTAGATTTTCACTTATGCACTATTAATCATCATTAGCTTGGTGGAAGATAAGTTGGGAGTCACCCAAATCATGTAGATATGGGATATCTAAGTCAAGTGTTGCTTTCATACCTAAGATGAGAGCTTCATATTCTACCATGTTATTAGTGACATCAAAGGTTAGTCTATAATCCAAGGGGATGATCCTACCATGAGGGTTACTTAGAATACAACCTGTCCTAGCTCCTTAGAGGCATTTGGTGCCATCAAAGTGGAGGGTCTAGGTGTCTTTGTGCAAATCAATGTTGACTTCAGGAATCTGTTTGATAATTACTTTGGATTTAGTAGTAATAGGAATGATATTGGTATCTTCTTTATTATTTTCCTCTAAATAGATAGTGAAATTATGGAAATAATCTTTAAGGGAGATAACCTAGTTAAGACCTTTAATATAAATAATGTTATTGTCAGGGAGATTATCTTGAAGGTGATTCATAGCAGTTTTGGGTCTCATTACAAGTTGGTCAGTGATGATTTTCCCTTTAATAGATTTATTTGTTATAGTTAGAAGATCAAATTCCATCAAAAGGACCATCTATTTACTAGTTCTATCTCCAAGCATAAATGCTTTGCAGAGGAAATGATGAAGTGGATCAGAGTGGATAATGATGTAAGTGGTTTGATAAAACATATAGTGATAGAGATTTTTAGCTACAAAATAGATATCAAGGTAATCACGTTCTACTTTAGTATAACATTTTTCTTAGTCAATAAGGCCTCAACTAATATATTAAATAGTATATTCTCTTTCAATATCATCTTGTTGGGAAAGCATTACCCCAACTGATATGGGAGTATAAAAAGAGTACAAATTAAAGGATGATAATTGGAAGGTAGGTAGAGGGTGGGAGGATGGATCAAAGATTATTTCATGTTGTCAAAATATTTTTGATAAGGATCAGTCCATCCTAGAGCATTACCTTTTTTGAGAAGAGAAATAATAGTGTAGATTTAGTAAGCCATTTATGGGATGAATCATCAGATTACCCTAAGCTTTTCAAGGTAAGTGTGAATGTCAGAAAATAATGAGGAATGGGCATGTTAAATATAGCATTGATTTTGGGAAGATCAACATCAATACCATGGAGAGAGACTAAGAACCCTAGAAGTTTACTAGATGTAACACCAAAGACACGCTTGTAGGGGTTGAGTCTAAATTTGTATTTGATTAATTGATCAAAAATGATAGATAGATTAGTGAGATGTGTTATGAAATTATTTGATTTGGTAATGAGCTCATCAACATAGGTTTCCATAATTTTGTGTATAAAATCATGAAAAATGTGAATCATGACATGTTGATAGGTGGCTTAGGCATTTTTAATGGCCAAAGGAATTTTGGCATAGCAATGGGTTCCCCATTCCATAGTAAATATTTTTTTGTACTGCTCTTTAGGGGCTATGTGAATTTGATTATATTCTAAAAAATAGTCCATGACTGACAACATTCCATATCCAATAGTGGAATCGAAGATAGCATATATTTAAGGTAATGGAATATTATCTTTTGGACATGCATGGTTAAGATTATAGAAATCAATTGATATATCAATGACCATGGTGACTTTTTTGTCAACAGGAATAATATTTGACACCCATCCAAAAGTTTAATAATTTATTTATGGCATAGGGTGTAATTTTTTGTTGTTTTTGTTAGACATGTTTTGCATTTAGGTATGTGATAATGTCATCCACAAAAATACTAGGGTCGATAATAGGCATGTCATCATATGACCAAGTGAAGGTTTCATTGTAATTATCGAAGAATAGGCTAAAGTTATCATGCTTAACTAGTGTGATTTCTTTATAGATAATTATGGATCGAGGACATGAGCTTGTACAATATTATATTCATGTAATTTATTTAATGAGGATAATATTTCCTCCTTGAAAATGATATGGAGAATTAGGAAGAGAAGAAAATGGATTTGTTTTGGGGTCTATGCTAGCAATGAAGTTATTAAAATGAGGAGCTTTTTGTTTGAAATTTCCAAATTTATAATGTTGTCATGGAAGTTGAGTTTCTCTAACATGCAATAACTCAAGTATGGTTTCATCGATTGGGAGCATGGGAAAGGATCCATAGTATTTCAAATCTACTCCAATATCAATTATTTTATTACCATATAAATCATATTTAGAAGGTATATGTCGTATAGTTATTTCTTTAGCATCAAGGGTAATTTTAGGTGTAGGAGGAATTGTTGTTGAAGGTTGATTGGAGTCAATTAGATTGATAATAGGTGTTTTATGTTATGTTTTAGATGAAGATTTAGTTGAATTGAGGTGGATAGCCTTAGTGGTATCTATAGAATCATTGGCATGAAGGAGATTTGGTAGATTGATTGGTGATATAGAAGGTATAGAAGGTTCAAAAAATTCTAAATTTTTGAGAGGTAAGATTTGTTCAACAACCCAAGGGGTATCGATAAGTGGAGGATTAATTGGAAGTATATGACCGTCAGTTTCTATCTCACTATTTGTTGAAATGGCATGAATAAATTAGTTTAAATCTTGTATTTTGGCTAAGTTTTATTGATAATTTTGTATTTCTAATTCTCATGATTCAGCATGAGCCTGATGTAGTCATCATCATAGATGTGAGATATAGTACATGCTTGTGTCTCTAGAAGAGCATCAAAAGGAGATACATAGAGATCATTAAATTTTTAAGGTGACATGGTTAAAGGGTCTTGAAATAACTTGGCCACTCCATATTCATTAAATATGAATTCATCATATGTGTAAGATGTTTCATGTGCATTACATGGAGGAGGAAGTTCAGTGATCTCATCGATGAGAAGGATGGTATGATCATGGGGAAACAAAGGAGGGAAAAACTTCAAATTATAAGGAGGTAACTTAGTAGTATTTCAAGTTTTTTTTAATTCATTTAGCTCATCATCATCAGAATCAATAAGAGTGACCTATAAATCTATATTCATGTTAATGAATTTAGATAGAGATGCATTATTAATTCATGGAATAGTTAGAATCCAATACTGAGATTTGGGGTTGGGTAGTTGAATACCCCATGGATTAGGATCGACCTCATGTTTATAATGTTTACCATTATGGTTAAATTTTATACATTGGTTACCTGAGGAGGTAATAGCCCTCATGCAATGTGTCTATGGGTGACCTAGAACTATATTATAGGGTAATGGTAAGTAAAGAATCATGAGCTTGGTACATATGGTCTTAGGTCCAATAGTGAGAGGGAGCCAAATAAAAACAAGTGTATTTTTATTCATCTTGTCAAATATATGACATGTGAGATGATTTTTCTTGAGGTGATCTTTGTTATACCTAAGTTATTGAATTAACCAAAGGTATGTAACATTAATTCTTGACCCTTCATCTATGAATACTTTTTGAATAGGATTGGTATTAATTTCAATTTTAACGAAGAGAGGTGGATTATTAACTTGAAATATAATTTAATCACTGATCATATCTTCTTTAAGCAATTCTATGAAAGGTTTAGAATAAGGACAAATAGTTTCAATAGTTTGTACTTCTATTAGTGTAGGATCTTGAAGAGGTTCTTCTAATTTAAGGGAAAGAGGTTCTTCAATTTCTTGTAACTGTTGCATTAAGAATTTATGATGATATGGAGGAGTGAAAACTAACTCCATGAGAGGTATTTTAAAAGGCATAGAGTTAAGTTCCTATAATAAATTCTAATGAGATTTTCAAGATGAAGAACCTACACGAGGCTTGGAGGCTAAAATATTTTTAGTTAGAAGAGAAGTAGTTTGAGGTTCAGATTATGGAAGTGTTTCCTCATTCATGTTATAAGGTATGTTAGTGGTAGTAGTGTCTTTGAGAGGTTATTATTTGAGTGATGGTTTTTTTGAATTTGTGACAAGATCTTTATGGGTGGGTTTACATTGATAATGTACTTTAGTTGCATTCATGTATTGATAATTGGTATAGCATTGGTCATAGTTAATGTCAATTGCACATATATACTTGTTTGAATGTTGTGGGTTAGAGGTAGAAATATTTTTTAGGTTATTAGTGAAATAAGGATTCAAAGATTATTTCTTTTGAAATCTATTAACATAATCATGATGATGTATTTTGATCATAGCATCATGATTGAATGTATCTCCTAAAATAAAATAAATAGCAAATTTGGTAAGCCATGAAATATTTCATAGGAGTGACCAACATCAGCATGAAACCAACAAAATTTATTAGTATCATACCATGTAGGTGGATTATTAGCATAAGCGAATGGTTTAGAAGGTGCTAAAATTTGTTTCATTTTTTGAATAGTTAGGGGTACATGGGAAGCTTGGGGATTATCCATTTTGGTTACTCATAGTTTTATTTGAGGAGGATTGCCAATGATTGTATTAGTGGATTTTAATAAATATTCATTGATGTTTTTAATGTTGGGCTCAAACTATTTCATAAAAAGGTCTTGTCACTTAGCTTGATCAATAGCATCATTTAGAGTTTGGGGATCAAAAGTTTGAACATTGTATTGAAGGGAATGTTTTAAGGTAGTTATGAAGAGTTTGAATAAGTTATCATTGATCATGTTGTGATCATCTTTGTGAGTTAAATATTTCCAATGTTTAATGAAATCATGAGATAATTTAGAAGGGGATTATTTAACGTTAATGAAATAGCTAAGACAATTTTTAGGAGGATCATTGTGTTGAAATAACTTAACTAAAGGATTGAATAAATCCTAAATTTTCCATATATAATGTTGGGGGAGTTGATTATACCATTCTAATATGGCACCTATGAATGTTTTGACTAAAATTTTGGTAGTGGTGAAGGTATTAGTTTGAATCTACTCTTTATGAATATTACCAAATGTTTTAAGGAAACATACAAGGGATTTAATAGCTGGATATATATTATCAATATCAATAGAAACAATGAAGGGGATTAAAGGTTCATTTTGAATGTTTTGGAGCATCTTGTTGTGCATAATGGGTTTGGGATTAATATTTCCCATGGTATATTTAATAGGTGGAAGAATGAAATTTATGTTATTTTGGGAAAGGAGAAGAGGAGTTTGATTAGACATGATGAACAAATGATGTTGCATTTGTATCATTTGAGAAGTATTATATGTTTGCATGATGTTCATTTGTTGCATTATTTGTACAAGAATTTGAGTGGTATCAACTAGTGGATTAGTTTTGAGGGGTGGATTGTTAGGATTGGTAGGAGGAACATTCCCCAAATTGGTATTAGGAGGAGGCTTGCTAGGTGGAGGATTACTAGGAGGTAGGTTGTTGGTGTTTAGAATATTTCCTATGGGGTTGTTAGTTAAGCTTGTGTTAATTTCCCCTACAATGTAATAAGGTGATTTAAAGAAATAATTATCTTAAAAAGTGTAAAATCGATCTAATCCATTAGTTTCATTAGTTAGAGTAATTTACACCATATTTCATCCCAAATATGAGGGATGAGCAAAAGTGTTCCAAGAGTGAGAATCCTCTTGGGTAGCAAAGAAAAGAAGAAAATAACACCCTATATATCATCTAAATGGGTTAAGGTTATCTAAAAAGATTTTTATAGGCAATTTCATGATGCTTGAAGTAAGAATTTGGGATAAAAAATCAAAGATGAAAAACAAGAACAAAGTTGGCCAAATATTGAGATTAGGTGCAATTATTGCACATAGTGTAGACACTAGAAAACTACACATGATGGTTCTAGATGTCAAACTAACTCCTAGACCACTCTTAGACCCCCTCAGGACCACTTGACAAACCTCAACCACCAAACCTAAGGAAAAATGACTAAACTTTGACCATTTTAACCTGTAACCTATCGATCACCGATGGTTGACCCTTAACTATTCATGGTTAGGCCTAACCATCGATGGTAATCCTTTAACCACCTTAAGGGTTAACTCCTGCTAACTATATCTTGATTTTTTATATTTATCATATCTAATATATGTATGAATCAATACATACTAAATCTAAATTTAGACACCCTGTTAAACCTCTTGTTGAACCTATTATTTCACCTCTCCTTTCCTTCTATAAAAAGAGAGGCGGTGGAGGTGAAAGGGATCCAGAAGGAAGAGTGATCAAAGCACAAAAGATAAATCAAGCATCAAAGCTTCTTGTATCAAAACTTATCATGTAGGTATTCTTCCAGGAACAAAGTCAGAGATTCGAGGTGATGTAATTCATCATTCATAGCCAAGACACTATTGCCCTATCAAAATTGCTCTAGAATCCACAAATAATTTTTTCAGCTAACTACCTCCACATTATTCAAGCTAGCAAGTCATTCCTCCCAATCCAAAGAGGTTTATCTTAGATATTCTAGATCGTGGAGTGCAAACCAAATCTAGGTTCTACTAACCTCACCCTTCTTTCAAGTTTAACAACTTTCTTGTAAGAAATAAAGTAAAATTTTACTGAAACATTATGGCATTCCTAGTGGGACCCTTGAGTCTTTTCTTAGGTTCATAGTTGCATCTAAGTGCTTCTTCTTCTTGTCTTTCTACTCATACAACAAAATCAAAATTTTATTTTGGGATTAAAATTGACTACATCCATCATTTATTTGCTTATTTTAGCTCACATAGCTTAATTAATCAAGTGAATTAATCATATCATCACTCTTATCGCATACACAAGACCAAACCACTTACACTTAATCAAACATAAAAACATTAACATAAGGCTCAACTAGGATTTTATCACCTAGTAATCACCTTTTCTAGCTATCCTACTTGGATTTCATTACCAAGGAGAGAACCAACTTAGTTTTTTGGTTGAGTATAACCTTTGATGATTGGTATATCTTGTCTAAGCACCTAACACCCTTATCATTATGGTGTGTAAAGTGAGGGGGTAGGCCCTAATATCAATCCACATACTAATTTTTAATACACATCCCTTTGACAGCCTAAACGCAGCCTAAAACCAACCATAGACTTATTTTCTATTTCCTGCTCTACAAGCCAATTTGAATCACATAACTATTAAATCTTAAGGCATAAGACAATACTAAAAAAAACCTTAAGATCTAACATGTTTTAGTGTGTGTTTTGTTTCCTTGACTTTTTCATGTCTTCTCTTTATTTTAGTTGTGAGATTGTATGTACCTTCCTCTTTCCCCTATCTACATGGTTTTAACTTGGTAACAACTAAGAAACCAAGCAAATCAAGATCCACCTCCTAATCATCTGACTTCCTCTTCTCCCTCATCCATAGAGTACATCTCAAATGCAAAGAGTTCTCCCTATCCTTCTAGAAGTCCTAGTATCCCTTAGATGGTTTCCCATGGTGATGCAGATTATGCAACCTTTTTGATAACAACCCCATAGCCCTCCAACATTACCTTAACACCATATCTCACCATACCCCTACTTCGTTTCCACCTATTAACATACCCTATGGCATGCCATCCCACTTTATGGGTGACACTTTTGTTTCCATCATCTTCACCCAACCTTTAGTCACCTAGGCATCATCTTCTACCACTAATTCCACCATCCAAAATCAACCCACCTAACTACCCAAAACCCAAACATCTCTTACCCCAACTAATAACCCTTCTAGTATAGGAACAACTTAACCTTTAGGCACCGATACTCCAATTACCATGGGAGTACCCTCTACTAATGTCACTAGAATTCCTCTTGTTTCCAAGCCACATATGTACATTCCATTTGAAATCTTAGTGGTTCCCATACCTTCTACCCATCTATACCAAAGTTACCACCTTTCCTTTATCTACCAACCCAACCATACCTCCAAATCAACTTGCATCAATCCCCCAATAGATACCCATTACACCAAATCTGAGCTACATCCCTAACCCATAAAGTTAAGTACCTCTACCTCCAACCCAACCATGTATCTCCATGTACTCATATGTGGCATCATTCCAACCACCCATATCCACATACTAATCTGTGGTGGCTTCTCAACCATCTACTAGTTATTTAAGCATTCTTGTTATTTGATCACCTATGATGATGCTCTCCTTCTCCATACCTTTCTTATGTCTCTATGAGGTCTGGCACCAGATTGGTATAGTGTTATTACAAATCACTCCTTTTTTTATATTGCCCAACTAGCTCAGACTTTCTTAGATCACTTGTCCATAAACATCTCTAAGAAAGTTTCCATCATTGATCTCTACTTCATTCAGCAATTTGATGATGAGTCTTTAGCCAACTTTATATCCCATTGGAGAATCTTTATAAATAACTCTCTTTATCTTTTCCCCAAATTGAGTTGATTTAACTCTTTGTGTGGGGTTGTGCCAAACACATTTCCTCTACTTTATGGGTTCAAAGCTTTAGGACCTTTCACAAATCTTTCACCATGGCATGGAAATTAGAAAATAGAGCCATTGATGAGGGGAAGTTAAATTGAGAAACAATAATTCCACCTTTAAATTGAAGAAAACTCCCTCCTCTAAATCTAACAATAAAATTGTCACTAACTCCAAAAATAAGGGAACCATGAATTTGGTTGTCCTTAAGACTTCTCCTCTACCTGTTGTTAACTAACCCATCTCCTCTAATTCCTCTAATCAGAACACTAGAAACCCAAAACGTAACAATCAAAATCAATTTACTCCACTAGAGGAATCATATACTTTGGTCTTGGAGAAGTTAAAGGTAAAGATCATATAATTGACATCAATCAAACCTCCATAGTAATTTGATTCCTCTTATCCTATACCTAGTTGGTATAAGGAGAATGAATTATGTACTTTTAACCATGTCATTAGACATGATGTTATTAGGTGTGATACCTTCAATAATGTCATTTAAAATCTCATCGACAAGGGGGAACTTATCTTAGATAACCCCAATGCACCCCCAAATCAAGCACTTGACATCTTTAGATAGCCATTTCCCAACCATGCCCCTTTTGCAAATAATGAAAATAATAGAAAAAAATCCTCTCACAACCAAAAATTCCATACCATTAATGCAATCCTTAGTCAACTCATTACTGAGGAAGCCATTGATGAAACCACCTTTCTTACCCCTTCACTTATTGAGGTCATGGAGTCACTCCCCTTTCCTCTATAAAATGAGACTAAGGAAACAACCACTCCCCTTCTCTGTGTATTGAGGTAGTGGAGTCAGTATCCATTACTATAGAAAATGAGACTAAGGAAACAACCCCTCTATTTTCTCCACCCATTGAGGTATTTGAGCTACTAGCCTATCCTTTGGAAGGAATACTAAATGAGTCAGCCATTACCATTGTCTCCTTCTCCTTCATCATACAATAATCCACTCTTCCTTTGGAAATCATCCCTAAATAAGGGGTCACTCTACCTACCTCTCCCATAGGAGACTTATCTTCCCAAACCTTGGATCTTTTGATTGAGGAAAAAGATGTAGTAGCCACTTCTCTCTCTCCACCCATGGGTTTAACCTTTGAGCTCAATATCAAAGAGATCAAACCCATCTATAAGCCCGTATTTATACTAGTCTAAAACTTAGAGTAATTATCCCAACTTAATGCAAATCGATCCACATTTTGGCACCATCTTAGGCTTCCTTACCAAACCAATCACGAACATCCAACCATACCACTGTCATCCCAACCTTTCATTCCCACTATCAAACACACTTTCACCATAGCCGATCCATTAGAAAACTTTACCCATCAAACTATAACTGAGTCATTCAAACTGACTCCACCTAAAATAACTAGGATATGTTCTACCATTCCAACCAAGCCTACCAAAAACCTTGGCATATTCCCTATTTAGGACCTTACCCACACCTCATTGAAATTGGAATTAACTTCACCAAAACTATCAAAGAAACCTCAAAATAAGCCAACAAAGAAGGTGAAACTACCCAAGATTCCACAAACCAAAACTCTGCCCCCCCTTTCTAGTTTGCCTTCTATCTTAGGACCTCACCCTTCTACCTTAGTGAGGAAACCAACCTTCCTAGATAAGACCCAAATCCAACCACCACTTTTGGTTACACCATCACTCCTACTTTCATCCTCACCCATTGTCACCAAACCTTCTATATCCAAACCTCCTACTTCTCAATCATCTACCGCTATACCTTTTGCCTCTAAACAATCCATACTAAAACCATCCACCAAGAACTCTCCTTCACCCAAATCTCTAACCATCAAACCCACTCCTAAAAGGGCTCCCACCTCAACTATTGAACCTAAGACCTCCATGCCTTTACCTTCTTTGATTGAGTCTTACTCAAACATCCTATAGAGGTTATTGCAAGCATCTTGCTTAACCTTACCATCTATCAAACCATTTGACCCACACAATCCTAAACCATCTTGGTATAATTAAAAATTAATATGCTCATATCATAAGACACTTGGGCATGATATGAAGAATTTTAAATCTCTTCGATTATTAGCCCATTGACTATATAAATGAAGATGACTTATTATTAGATGAGCCTCTTATGATCCCAACACCAATCCAAGAACCAAGAACCATCAACCATCACTCCTCTACTATAATATTAGAGTGAAGTGGAACCTAAGTAATCCTCTAACCTGACACTTTCCCAAATCCATACCATCCATGTGGTCACATGATCATAGGGTCAACTAAAGGATAAGTAAATCAAAGGTGTCCATTTCATGAAAATATCCCTCTTATACCACCCAACCACTTGGCCAACACCAAACACCTTTACCTTCAACCAAACCCAAAGTATCCATCATAGGACCCTCTCAATGCAACCTATTTGAGTCAATCCAATGAGTAGTTATGAAATAGCTTCACCAAACACTAGTGAAGATGAGTTTATATGAACTAATCAATACCTCACCCCATCACCTCCAAGTGATGATAAAAGCTTTGCAATCCATAGAGGTCCAACTAGAAGACCCACAATCTCTAGCAACCTTTGTCAAAGCCCTTCAACTTTCCAACCATGTTACCTTTAAGGATTCATAAATGTCCTCCATTTATCCAAATGATCCAGATCCCCCCTCTTCATTACTACATATATCAACCAAACCCACATCAAGAGGGTTGTGATTTATGGGGGACATAGAATCAACATTATCTCTTCCCATGCATACAACCAACTTGAATTACCTGAGAACATTACATCAAAAATCTCAGTGGTGCTTTGATCATTCAATGATACCATGGCCATGACTTTAGGAACTATTTTCCTTCACATTCACGTAGGACCCCACATGCTTTTTGAACTCTTATATGTACAATAAGGTGAGTTATAGTACAATGTTTTACTAAGACACCCTTAGAATCACTCCATGGGTTGTGTGTCATCCACCTTGCATTGATGCATCAAATTTGAACATGAAGGTCAATTTTTTACCATACAAGTTAACCTAAGTCCTTTTACATCATGTAACATGGCATATCAACCCAATGACAATCTCCTTCCTCCATCCAACAAGCCTTCATCATTAAAACATGGAGCCCCATCTCCTTTTACCAATGAAGCCTCCTCCAGTTCATTCATTCTTTCTACCCAAATCCCAATAATAGACCCTTTGAAATCAACCTTCCAGCATCTTTCATTGGGGGAGTATCACCTCTTGACACCAGACACTTTCCATACTCCTTAATATTATAGAAATCTTGACCAAAAACTTGGTTATGACCCCACTATTGGATCCATTATTCCTTTTAGGCCTTCAACTTGTCAAACCAATTTCATTTATGGGGGACTTGATAAACCCCTTGACACTTCTACCATCTCTTTTTCACCTCGACCATTCACCTCCAATTTCTCCTATTTGGATAAACTAAATTTTTCCAAGACATATCTTTATAGGTGTGCTTAGAAGGGATTTGGCCTAGGTTGGTATGAACATGGGCCACATGAGTTGAATCTAATCAAGACTTAAAAACCTCACAAAAATTGTGACCTTCATTTCATGCCACCTAAAAATCAAACCAACCCACCTCCCATCACCATTATTGATGAAGACATCCCTTCCTCACCAACCCCTTCCCTATCGACAATTGAAGATTCTAACATCATCCCCCCTTAACTTTTTTTGTTATCAACATGATCAATATTAGACCCCTAACTTATTAAAAGGATAGGGAAACTATGACTATTCCTCTAACCAATCCTGAGATGGTAGGAGATAACTCTCCTACCATTAATATCATTCAGTGTCAGGATGATGATTCCATTCTCACCTATCTTGGTGAAAAATATTCCTCTATCCATGAATCTCTTCCTCCTAAGACTTTAACCATGTTGAATAAATTCACCATGGATATCAACTTGGGCACTATGGATAACCCACACATTATCAAAATTGGCCAATCACTAAATTATGAGGAGCTTCAAGACTTCCCTTCCTTCTTGAAAGACCACAACATATCATTTACTTTATCTTATAGTGATATGTCAGGAATTGACCCCTTTATTTCTACCCACAACATCATCACCAACCATGATGTTAAACCTATTAGGCAAAAACTTTGATGAATGCACCATCGCATAGCCTTTATCATCAAAGAAGAGCTTCAATGTCTCCTAACCATCAACTTCATTCAACCCATTGATTATCACCAATGGGTCTTGAACATCATACCTATCACCAAATTCATAAGGAGACTACACATTAATGTGGACTTTCATGAGCTTAACCTTGCTTGCCCTAAGGATGACTTTCATTTGCCAAGCATTGACCAGCTTTTTGATCTTACAGCCGACCATGACATGTTATCTCTTATGGATGGATTCTTGGGTTATAATCATATCTTAATTTCCCCTGAAGATCAACACAAAATCACCTTTATCACCCCATGGTAGACTTTCTACTATAGGGTCATGCCTTTGGGACTAAAGAACACTGGTGCAACCTACCAATGCACTATGACCTACATCTTCCATGACTTTATTCATAAAATTGTTGAAGACTATTTTAATGACCTTCTTTGGAAATCTAAATTTCATAAAGATCATTTGACAATTTTTAAGATTATCTTTGAATGACTCATCCATTACCATGTTTGCCTTAACCCCAAAAAGTGTAGTTTTAGGGTCTTGTCAAGAAATCTCCTTGGTTTTATCATCTCCCTTCAGGGAATTGAATTAAATCCTAATAAAATCAAAGAAATCCTTGACATGCCTCCTCTCACCCACCTCAAGAAACTTCATAACTTGTAAGGGAAGCTCCAATCCATTCATTACTCTATCTCTCAACTCTCTGATCTATGCCAACCTTTCCACCACCTTTTGGAGAAGGATGTATCTTTTAAGTGGAATAATGACTATCAAAAGGCCTTTGATTCACTTAAATATTACCTTTTGTCTCTACCCATCCTCATTTCACCTAAGTAATATCAACCTTTTTACATTTATATTTCTTCCACTGACCATTCCTTAGGGGCAATGTTGGCTCATTAAGATGAGCAACATAAAGAGTAAGTTATCTACTACATTAATTGTATGCTTATAGATTACAAGACTCGATACACCCATATCAAGAAAATTTTCCTCACCTTGAGATTTTTAGCCATAAAACTTTTCCATTACCTTCTCAATCACAAGACCTATGTCATAACCAATACTGACCCACTCAAGTATATGCACTCCAAGCCATACCAAAACTAACATATGGCCAAGTGGGTCATGAATTTAGCTAAGTTTTTCTTGGATTTCCTTTAGTATAACTCAATTAAAGGACAAGTCATTGTCAACCAATCGATAGAAGCACCATTAGCAAATAACTAGCCTCCTCCTCTTAAATTTCTAGATGAATCCAACGCAACCCTCTCTCAGGCAGAGTTCACCTATCAAGTGACCATGTTCTTTAATAGATAAAAATGTGTTTGTGGTGGGTGATATGTACCTAAAGATATGATATATTGATGTATATGGGTTGATGGAGATGCTGACATCATGTTGTCATCTCCATCAACCCATATACATCAATATATCATATCCCTAGGTACATAGCAGTGGGGCAGCCATAATCATCTTTATCCCCCTCCATAGTGAACCTCTTCCTTTATCCTTCAAGTTATATTTTGAATGTACCAACAATGTGGTTGAGTACGAAGCCTTAGTGATAGGTATCCAAATTACATTAGCCTAGGAGTCAAAATGATCAACATTTTGGGTGACTTTCAACTCATGGTCAATCAAATCAATGGATATTATCAATGTAAGAATGATGTTTTATAATAGTATAAATAATTGTTGGAAATATTGTCATTAATGTTAAAGGTCTAGCATTATTGGTGATAAAGGCCCCATTGCATTTAATGGTGTTTTTAATATTCATATATTGGTCAATGTGTGTTAATACTTATTTAATATTAATGAATATATCCACATGTCGGCATCTCCATCAACCCATATACATCAATATATCATATCCCTAGGTACATAGCAGTGGGGCAGCTAGAATCATCTTTATCCCCCTTTATAGGGAACCTCTTCCTTTATCCTTCAAGTTATATTTTGAATGTACCAACAATGTGGCTGAGTACGAAGCCTTAGTGATAGGTATCCAAATTACATTAGCCTAGGAGTCAAAATAATCAACATTTTGGGTGAATTTCAACTCATGGTCAATCAAATCAATGGATATTATCAATGTAAGAATGATGTTTTGTAATAGTATAAATAATTGTTGGAAATATTGTCATTGATGTCAAAGGTCTAGCATTATTGATGATAAAGGTCCCATTGCATTTAATGGTGTTTTTAATATTCATATCTTGGCCAATGTGTGTTAATATTTATTTAATATTAATGAATATATTTCTAGTTGCATATAAGTCAAAAGAGGGCCCATAGAGAAGTCAAAGAGTCACAGGGTAAAAGATAAAAAAGGAATAGGATGCATTTTCTCATGAAGAGTCATCTTGAAGAATTCTAAGAGTCACCATGTGAATACAAAAGAGGTATGGCACATTTTTCCATGGACACTTTGGGGATTAAGAAAAGTCACCAAGATAAATACAAAAGAGGAAAAGATGTTTTTGCTTATGAAATGTCACCATTTAACTTTTCAAATGCAAGAATATGAAGGGTCAAGCAAGTTTGGCACCATTTTCCATGAGGATTGAAAGGTCACAAAGGATTAATGCCAAAGGTCATTTGGAAAGCTATAAATAAAGGCTTGAGAAGACATTTGTAATATGCAAGAGAGTGCATGGTTTGTATTTGTTTTTGAAGAGAAAAAAGTAGGAGATATTATAGAGTTCTATCATTTGTTGAGTAAATAACATTGAGAGATAGTTGTGTTTTATACACAAGAGGAGTTGGTGCTCCTAGGGGTTAGTGCTCATAAATATTTTCAAGAGGTTGGTGCTTCTATGGGTTGGTGCTCACAAATAGTTATTATGTTGGTGTTCGGCAAAGGGGTTGGTACTCCTGCAAGTTGGTTCTTGAAAATTTTGTAATTTGAGTTGGTGCTCATTCATATACTTGAGATTGTTCTTTATAGTTTTTCCCACCTTGGGTTTCCATGTAAAAATTTGATCTCTCTCTCTCTCTCTCTCTCTCTCTCTCTCTCTCTCTCTCTCTCTCTCTCTCTCTCTCTCTCTCTCTCTCTCTCTCTCGTGTGGTGCATATTATTGTTTTAGTTTTATTGCATATCTTTAATGTGTGGTTAAGTGGTTAAAGAAAAGGAATTTGATTAAGTAAAAGATACTCAATATATTGATTCAACCCCCTCTCTCAGTATATTTCATACTTAACAATTAGTATCAGAGTAGGTTCCTTTGAAAAGGTTTTATAGCTTAAAGGTAGATCGAGAAAGCATGAAGGCTAGATCACATGAAGGTTTTTATATAAATAAGGCACCTTTGTTTGATATGATAAATTATGTTTTTTAGAGAATAGGGATGAAGACTTATTTGATGGCCCTTGGATTTGATATATGGCAAGCAGTGGTAGAGGAATATGAAGAGCCACAGACACTTGTAACTATTACAAAAAAGAAGGCAAGTGAAAATAATTATAAAACTTTAAATGTTATTTTATGTGGTTTATGTGAATCAGAATTTGTTAAAGTTATGTAATGTAAATATGCTCATGAAACCTGGGTAAACTTGAGAATATTTACAAAGGTGATGGAAAGGTTCAACAAGCCAAGCTTCAGACTTTTAGAAGATAGTTTGAGAGTTTGAAGATGGAAGAGAAATAAAATATAGTAAGTTATCTTTTGTGGGTTGATCAAATAGTTAATCAAATTCAAGGTCTTGGAGATAAGTTAGAAGAATCAATTGTGGTTCAAAAAGTTTTGAGATCTCTACCATTGAGATATAATGCAAAAATTTTAGTAATTGAAGAGATGAAAAATTTAGCCAATCTAAATATGGATGAGTTACATGGTATTCTTACGACATATGAGATGCAGACCGAATAAGAGAAACCCTCAAAGAGAGAAGCTATTTTCAAAACATCAAAGAAAGAGAAGACTAAAATTCAAGAATCAAGTGACAGTTTTAGCAATGATAATGGAGCTCTATTCATTTACAAACCAAAAAAGGGCACAGATAAATATCAAGAAAAATTACCTTTCAAATGTTTTAATTATGGAAAGATTGGACATTTTACATTTAAGTGCGTAGATAAAGGTAATGGTGATAATGAAGAAAGAAAGTCTATATACAAGAAGAATTTCAAATAAAAATTCAAGATGGGATTAGAGAAGAAGATTTTATATTCTAAAGATCCTAGCTCAGCCAAAGACAGTGGAGTCAGTGATTTAGAAGAAGAAGAGATTCTATTCATGGCCATACATAAAGATGCCTTTGCAAAAAAAAATTATAGATGATCAAGAAGAAGAACAAGATGAAGCTGAAGTGAATTTGGAAGGAGAACTTGTTTATGCCTTAGAAGAGTTAAAAGCTCTTGAAAAGAATAATTGAATATTAAATCTCCAGATCGAGAAAAATGAAAAAAAGTCAAAGGAAATAACTGAAGATCTACAAGAACACTTTGAAGAAGCCAAGAAGAATGAAAAAGGTCTAATGGCACAATTAAAAATAGTAAGTAAATAATGTGAAAGGTATGTTATTGAAATTGCTTCTTTAAAATCAAAACTTGAGAAAATAAATAAAGTAATCAATGATAGAGCAGCCAATGATTCAAAATTTAAGAATAGCACTAATATGTTGAATAAGATATTAGAAAGTTAAAGATCAATGTCAGATAAGATAGGTATCAGATTTGAAAAAGAGAAGGGGAGGCCACCACTTTCACAAACAAGAAAAAAGGAAAGAGCTATGTTGATGCTCTTATAAAAGAGGAAATAAAAAGGGAATAAGTTAAGAATACAGAGGACATCTCAAACAAAGAAGGTTGAAAATAATAGAGCTAAAAAAGGAAATCAAGTCAGTGATACACAAATAGGTCCTATTTTTATGGTTACTATTTTTATTCTAATGGATATGGTCGTAAGAAAATAGAATGTCAAAAAAGGGCTAACAATTTCAGAAATAAGGAGAAGGAAAGTCATGTAGAGTCAAGCAGAAGCCATAACTCTTTTGCTCCTCTATCAGGATTTAATGAAGAGGCCATAATATTTTATAAGTGTAACAACTTATGACACATATCTTGGTACTATAGAAGCATGTTTAAGTCAGTCAAGAAGGATGAAAGTTTTAAGGCTCCATTCATCAAGAAGAAAGTTTAGACAGGTTCATGGCAAAAGAAACAACCTGAAAAATCTATGTTGGTGCAGACAACTTTTCATGCAAGAAATGAATAAAAGCCATGGTTCATTGATAGTGGATGTTTGAGGCACATGACAAGAGATAAGATCAAGTTCATAACCTTGAAGAAGATAAATGGTGGCATAGTGAAATTTGGAGATAATACTACTGCCAAAATTGCTAGAAAAGGTACACTAAATTTGGATAATGGTAGAACTAAAAATATTTTATATGTATAAGGTCTTAAGCATAATATTTTGAGTATAAATCAAATGTTTGATCAAGATAACACAATAAAGTTTTATGTAAAAAGTTGTGAAATTAGAAGAAAAGATTTAGATGTGTTGGTTGCAGATGATTAAAGAATAGGTAATAATTTGTATATGCTATCAGACATCAAAGGTCAAAGATGTTGTTTAATTCAAATTGAAGAAAGTTGGTTATGGCATAGGAGAATGGGGCATATAAATTTTAATAATATTTTCAACATCAATAAGAAGTAAGCAGTCAAAAATATTCCAAAGATTACAAAGCCATATGACACACTTTGTGAACCTTGTCAACATGGGAAGCAGGATAGAAGGTGGTTCAAAGATGCTAAAGCTTGTTCACATTGATTTGTGTGGACCTAAGAGAACTAAAAGTACTCAAAGTACTCAAAGTGATAAATATTTCATGTTGCTTATTGATGATTTTTCACGTATGACTTAGGTAATATTTTTTTTTTTAAATCAGAAGTTTTCAGATATTTCAAAGCATTAGTTGAGAATGAAACTAGGTTGAAGATTAAGTGTCTAAGATCAGATCAAGGAGGAGAATTCATGTCAGATAAATTTATTGATTTTTTTTAAGACCATGGAATAAAGAGACATTATTAAGCAGCCAGAACTCCACAGCAAAATGAAGTAGTTGAACGAAAAAATAGAATAGTTCAGGAGATGGTGAGGACAATGCCAAAATGAATCCAAGATAGCAGATAAATATTAGAGAGAGGCAATTGTTACATTAGTACATATTTAGAATAGAGAATTATTGAGAGTCAATAGTGACAAGACTCCTTATGAGCTATGAAAAGACAAACCAACAACAGTTGATTATTTAAAAGTTTTTGGTAGCAGATGCTTCATAAAGAGAATCGATGAAAAAATTGGTAAGTTTGAATCTAGAGCAGATGAAGGTATATTTCTTGGTTATTGTTTCAAAATTAAATCTTATAAATATTATAACAAAATAACTAAGAAAATTATTGAAAGTGCAAGTGTCAGGATAGAAGAAGATGGAATGTAAAGAATCAGTGATCTAGTAGACATTCTTAAAATCATTGAAGAGGAAGATTTTGAAGAATCAGATGAAGATAAGAAGAAGGAGAAAAATGACATCAAAACTCCATCTAAATATGTTTAGAGAAATCATAATGAAAGTGACATCATTAGGGACATAAATTAAGGAATTTGCACTAGAAGAATGATTGTAAGTGAATCTGAGAAAGTTAATTTCTCTTTTTTATCCAAAATTCAACCTAAAACTTTTTTAGAAGATAGACATGATAAGCATTAGGTTAAGGCTATGAATAAAGAATTAAATCAGATAGAAAGGAATGATGCTTGAGAATTAGTGCCTAGACTAAAATATCACAATGTGATAGGAACAAAATGGGTTTATAGAAATAAGTTGAATTGAAATGGAGAAGTGACTAGGAATAAAGAAAGATTAGTATGTAAAGGATATGCTCAAATTGAGGGAATAGATTTTGAAGAAACTTTTATACCAGTGACAAGGTTAGAGACTATTAGAATGTTTCTTAAATATGCAGTGTTTAAAATTTTCAAAGTGTTTCAGATAGATGTCAAATCTACCTTCCTAAATGGGAATATAGAAGAAGAGGTCTACATTGAGAAACCTGAGGGATTTATTCTCTCAAATATTAGTAGCCATGTATGCAAATTGAAGAAAGCACTGTATGAATTGAAACAAGCTCCCAAAGCTTGGTATGCTAGACTTGATAAGTACCTACAGGATCAAGGTTTCAAGAGAGGATTTGTTGATAGTAATCTCTACATCAAAATAGAAGGTGAGCATTAATTTTTTGTTGTGGTATATGTTGATGACATCATTTTTGGAGGAAATATTGAAAAGATGACAAAAGAATTTTTTGATAATAATCAAAAATAATTTGAGATGTCTATTCTTAGAGAATTATCATTTTTCTTAGGATTGTAAATATTTCAGTCAAATAAAGGAATTTTTATATCTTAAAGTAAATATACCAAGGAAATGTTGAAGAAATTTAGTTTTGAGGATTGTGCACTAGTTGGCACACCAATATGTACAAGAAATAAGGTGAGAAAGGATAAATATTTACCTATTACAGATCAATCTTTGTATAGATCTATGATTGGTAGTCTTTTATATTTGACAGCATCAAGGCCAGACATCATACATGCAGTAGGTATGGTTGTAAGATATCAGTCAGCTCTAAAATATAGTCATCTTTAGTTGGTAAAAAGAATATTTAGATATATCAAGGGGACATTAAATTATGGATTGTGATATCCCACAAGTAGAGATTTCACTTTGGTTTCTTATACAGATTCAGATTGGGTAGGTTGCTTGGATGACAAAAAAAGTACAAGTAGAGGAACTTTCTTCCTTGGTGATAGCTCAGCATCATGGCTAAGCAAAAAGTAGAGTTTAGTATCACTTTCTACAGCTAAATCAGAATATATTGTAGTGATATTATGTTGTACTCAAGTGCTTTGGATGAAGCAAAGTTTATAAGATATCAAGGTAAAATATGATGAACCTATTTCTATTTTTTGTGACAACACAAGTGCTATTAATATTTTGAAGAATCTAGTATGCATTCAAGAATAAAACATATTCCTATTAGATATCACTTTTTGACAGAGTATGGTATAGATCAATAGGTTAAGATGGAGTATATCAAAACTACAGAGTATATTGCAGATATTTTCATAAAGGCACTACCAAAAAACACATTTGAGTATCTGCGAGAGAAGTTGGGAGTAATTTTTTTACTTCCTGCCATTGAGGTTCAGCATTAGTTGAGGGGGAGCTAAGTGTTAGCTTCAAATAGGCCCTTTTCCATTGATTTCAAAGGAAGAGAATAATAGGTACAGGTACAAATAAGTACAAGGAACATGTACATGTTGCTATAGTAAGGGAGATTTATTGTATGTTTTTTCAGATGGTAGTATGTGTAGGTTTTAGAATGTGGTAGTTTTAGTTTGAGGTTGCCATCAATGACAAAGGGGGAGATTGTTTGAAATATCATCATTGGTGTCAAATATTTAGCATTATTGATGATAAAGGCCCCATTAAATTTAATGGTATTTTTAATATTCATATCTTAGCTAATGTGTGATAATATTTATTAAATATTAATAAATATATTTTTGGTTGCATATAAGTCAAAAGAGGGCCCATGGAAAAGTTAGAATCATGGCATAAAAGATGAAAAAGGAATGGGATGCATTTTCTCATGAAGATTCATCTTGAGGAATTCCAAGAGTCACCATGTGAAGACAAAAGAGGTATGGTGTATTTTTCCATGAAGGGACACTTTGAGGATATGAAATGTCACCAAGATAAAGACAAAAAAGCAAAAGATGCTTTTTTATTATGAGGGTCACCATATGACTTTTCAAATACAAGGATACGATGGGTCATATAATTTTGGTGCCATTTTCCATGAGAATTGAAAGGTCACAAAGGGTGAATGCCAAAGGTCATTTGGAAAGTTATAAATAAAGGCTTGAGAAGCCATTTGTAATATGCAAGAGAGTGTATAGTTTGTATTTGTTTTCGAAGAGATAAAAGTAGGAGATATTATAGAGTTCTATCATTTATTAAGTAAGCAACATTGAGAGATAGTTGTGTTTTATACACAAGAGGGGTTGGTGCTCCTGTGGGTTGGTGCTCACGAATCTTTATAAGGGGTTGGTGCTCCTGTGGGTTGGTGCTCACAAATAGTTGATGTGTTGGTGATCGATAAATGGATTGGTGCTCCTGCAAGTTAGCACTTGAAAACTTTGTAATTTGAGTTGGTACTCATTCATATTCTTGAGATTGTTCTCTATGGTTTTTCCCACCTTGGGTTTCCATGTAAAAATTTGGTCCTGCATATTATTGTTTTAGTTTTATTGCATATCTTGAATGTATGGTTAAGTGGTTAAAGAAAAGGAATTTGATTAAGTAAAAGATATATAATATACTGATTCACCCCCCCCCCCTCTTAGTATATTCCATGCTTAATAATAAGGAGCTGACATACTCTTAACATCATTTGAACACTATTGTATCTAAACCACTCCATGATCTACGAACAAGTTTGTCAATACAATGGCTTCCCTTACTTCCCAAATCTTGTCTACACCCTCTAACTCTAAGCTATCTATCATTATCCATCAACTTACCCAGCCCTATTATCTCAAATCAAACTCTCCCACCATCTTCAATATGGAGGAGACCCAACCTGACCTTTGATAACAATAGACCTTTGAATATCTCAACCTTGCCATCATTCCTTTTGGTCTTTCTAGGAATGATCAAAGAGCATTTATTCAAAGCACCTCACATTATACCATACTAGGGGAAATTATTTATAAATTTGGCTTTTATGGTCTCCTCTTTTGTTGCCTACATGGTCACGAAGCCTCTCATGCTATCAAGGAAATGCATGATGGGATCTATGGGGGACACTTTAGAGATCTAGATTTCGCTAAATGCATCCTTCACCTTAGCTATTATTAGCCCACCCTTAACCAATATTTTTATGATTATGTGAAAAAGTGTGTCAAATTTCAACAACACATTAATTTACATCATGTACCTAGCCATAGTCTTTGAGTATCCAAAGATTTTTGGCCCTTCTCATAATGGGGTCTAGCTCTTATTGGATAAATTAACCCC
Source organism: Torreya grandis (assembly GCA_037957365.1). Lineage (NCBI taxonomy): Eukaryota > Viridiplantae > Streptophyta > Pinopsida > Cupressales > Taxaceae > Torreya > Torreya grandis. Next base: position 195,752 of record JARHVA010007306.1, on the reverse strand, counting down.
CATTCTTCATAGTGACATCATTATATCATCACTGTGACCAAATATTTTACCAAATGGGTAGAGGCTATTCCTCTTGTCTCAACCAAAGGTAAAAATATTATCAACTTTATCAACCATCACATTATCTATCATTTTGGTGTTCCTCTTAAAATTATCATCGACAATGGAAAATCTTTCAAAAACAAACAAGACCAAGGTCTTTGTGATGCATTTAGTATCAAGTTAAGTTTTTCCTCACCCTATCATCCACAAACTAATGGACAAGTGGAAGCCTCTAACAAAACTCTCAATAACATGCTAACTAAAATGGTTAATGCATCTAGTCAGGATTGGCATTTACACATCTCCTTCACCTTATGGGCTTATTTTAATATCATTTGGACCCCTATGGGTGTTACCTCTTTCTCCCTTGTGTTTGGATTAGAGGTTGTCTTGCCTCTCAAAGGCCAAATTCTCTCTCTTCGTATATCCCTACATTATCTCATCTCTGAGAGCAATTATCATCAAGAACATTTAGCCCAACTTGAGCTACTTGATGAGTGTCATTTATCTATGCTTACCCACCTTCGTGTCTATCAAAAATGAATCAAACATGCTTAAAACAAACACCTTAAAGTACAATAATTGAATATCAAAGATCTCATCCTAAAATAAAATCAACATTGCACCAATATAGAGAAAAGCAAGTGAGATAAGTTTTCTTTCAATTGGCTCAAAACTTATATCATAATGCACAAGTATGGATCGAGAGATTACCAGTTGTCCTCCCTTGAAGGGAAACTAGAACCTAAGCCCCTCAATGCTTTACATCTACATCCTTTCTTTTGTTAAATGGGATATAACTTACCTTTTTATCTAACTTAAGCTCATCCCTTGTCTTCACGCATATTCATCTCCTTATTTTAAGGACAACTAATTACAATTGAATCATGTGATTATCCATTTCAGACTTTGCCTAATCTTGAACATGGGTACCACAACTCTACCCATGGCATATTTTTCATGGTACCTTTCATCCTTTATAGGATGGATTCCCATGGTTTTTGTCTCTTAAACCTCTTCCACCAATCACTAAACTTCTTGTGCTTTTAGTCTTGCCTTCATAAAGGTCAGTCTCTAAGCCTATATAAGCAATTCTATGTCATCAAGAGGAAACAAATCAAAATCAAAAGAGTCATCAAAAGAAAACCAGGGGTCATTCTTACCATTTACAAACTACTCCCTTGATGGAAAGCTACATAAACATATCAAAAGTTCTTACTATAAGGTAGACTTCTCCCTTAAAGGACAGCTATCAATAGCCTTAAACAAAGCACACAAAGTTATACCACTCCCTTGAAGGATGGTTGAGTAAATCATTTGTAAAAAACATAGAATTTTTTTATTTGCTTCTCACATCAATCAACTTCTCCAACCACTCCAAACAACAATAGAATATCAAAAGACCCATTATCAAAACTTAAAAATAGAAATATAATTTGGAAGCTGCAATTGGCTTTCATAAGTAGACTTCCCACATAGATTAGTCTACACATTATATGACATGGACTTGTTTATGCTAGCTCTTTGATAACCTATAGAAGAGGCATGCTAGTATCACAAGAAGGTTACACCATTGTCCATTTCCCCTTTGTACACTCTATAGATAAAGGATTTTGAGCTTACTTAACATTATGTGATTAAGACACTTTTTTAACCAACTAACGAACACTAATGTGAAGCATTTGAAGGGCTTATGTTCCTTAAGCTGATCCATCTTTGGTTTATTTTAGTCTTTGTAAAAGAAGCATCAGGTCTTCTTTTTATTCTCTCATGCTTGTTGATATATTTGTTATGACATTTGACTCTCGATTCTCCTATCTTTCTCACATTTAGTTTTATTATCAAGCCCACTCTATGTGTTTTTAAGATTAAACTATGGTTTTTAATCAAATAACCATAAGCATAACCAAATCATAAACAAAACCAACATCATTAACATAATCATCAAGAACCATGATCAAATAACATCAAATCCATAAACCATTATCATGAGCCTAGTCATACCATCATCTAGTGATCAATCACATCAGCTAACCATATATCACATCTACCACAGTTTAATAATACATCATAAATAAATGAGTAATTCACACATGATTATCCATCACATGTCTAAATCTACATGAGGAAGCATATAATTTAAGCATGAATGTAATCATCACTATCATCATAATCATTCTTAACCATAATAATAATCACATCATAACCATGTCTACCCAAGCATAACTAGTATCCATAATCATATCAATATCATAAACATGATCATCTTATACATGAAGTCAATGATCGCATTCATAAACATCATAATCACATAAACAATGTCTATCAATATCAATGTCATCATGAACATAAATTAAAAGAGCCATAACAACACATGCCTACCTAGGTGAGTCTATATAAACCATCATGAACATAACCATATCAACATCATATCATAAATAGGTAGCATGAACATCATAAACATGAGAAATAAATCATAAACCATGATCCCTATCCACCTGTAGATGTGGCCCACTAACCTACTATCACCATGCCATCCCCTCTAGTCATACCTACTCTATACTCACCCCATCAAGGCTCATCTAGTAAATGTCTGAAGACTAAGGCCTCATAATACCATAGCTCCTTGATTGTCACTACATATCTATACATCATGATAATCCCTAACAATCCCAAATTTGTTGGTACTCCTCTTGTCTATAAAAGAGAATCGCTCTCCTACGTAACCATGGCTAGCTGAGATCTAGCCTAATCTCTCTCTCCTATAAGAGTGGCCACCTAACCTTATGTTATTGTCAAGGATGCCTTTATTGTTACCAAATATTCTTGAGTTATAACTAAATCTACTCATGTTTGGTCCCTCTAAATGATCAATGCCTATATATCTAGGGAAACCCCCTATATCTGAGCCTATTGACCATCTCCCCCTGTATCGACATCCATGTCCTATTGGCCACCATCATCACTCCAAAGTTAGCCACAACATAGTGTGCCTGGTACCATGCAGGATAGCCATCTATAACACCTGCATCATACATATCTATCCTTAAAGGTAACTCCTCATGATCAATGAACTCATGTAATGATTGTGGATTAGGTAGTGGAAAATATACATCCTCCCTCCTATAGCTCAGGAACACCTTGAGGATATCCTTAACAAGGCCAAACTACCTTTGTACCTTGTTAAATGGAATGAGCTCTATCTCCTAATCTCACCTATTATATATCCATTTGTAGCTCTGAAGAGATAGAGTATGATTTGCATAATGTGGTCATCTTGAAAACTTGACAATGGTCTCCAAATCATGTCTCTCATAACCAAAGCATCCATTTGGTCCCTATACCAGTCTATGTCTTGTGCTCCTCCTTCAAGTCTTGAGAGGGCATAATAACCTCTCCACCTCATATATCCAACCTTGAAATCCATTTGAGCAAACCCATGCCATGGTATCCCTATAGGTCATAGTACCTAGATGTGTTCATAAGCCCAACAATAGAGAACAAAGACAACACTAATAATGTATCTCCTGTGAGTACAAAATCCCTAAAGCTCTTGATAAATATAAACTAATATCATAAGAGTCCATGCAAACATTGTATGACCCAAAAACATCTCAACCAACACCCCTAGAAATAAGTCTATAAACCTCCTACTTCTTGAATCTGGGAAAGTGTAATAGGTGACCGCTCTCATCATCATAGTGAATAGCTACCTCACATCCCTATCTCTCTAGTATAGTGGTGTGTAGTGGAAACTCCTTGAGTGCCACCATGCATACTCATGGTAATCTCTATACAAGAGCTCCATCTACCCATCTCTCTCCTCACTCTCAATGTGGTTTATCAGCTCACCTCGTATGGGTAACCACATGATCATGTGGATGTCCTCAGTTAAAATCATCAACTCACCTATTGGAAGCATAAATGTGTTAGTGGCAAGATCCCATCTATCATGAGTACCACTAACATCATTGCATCTTGAGGTGCATGTTAGTATTAAATCATGCCTTCAAGTCCCACATCCTCTATATGTTCCCAATCAATGTCGGTCATCCCTTGTTGAATCTCATCCAGTATTCAAGATAATCTATCCCTCATCTATATCCATTCATGTGCCTATAGGGTTTGATAGCAAAAACCTTAGTTCACTGACATATTTTGCCTATGAACTCTACCTATTACACCTACCTCCTATTTTAATCTATTTAATTCCAAGAATTTGCCTAATATAACTTATACCTATGGCTTATCTTCAAAACTTTACCCTTCACCTTTAAACCTAATCTACCCTATACATAATTCACCTATTCTTTACTTAACCACACCCTTACAACTTTGTCTAAAAACATTCTTTTGACCTTAACTATTACCATTTAACCTTAACTATTACCATTTAACCTTAACTATTACCCTTTGACCTATACACATTAACCTTAACCTCACCCCTTAAACTCAACTTTGACATTAAACTATTTCCCATCAACCATCAACTTTAAACACATCCTCTTTTCATTAACCACCAATGGTCAACTCTTTCTATCAATAACCATCAATGGTTCAAGACCAATAGCCAATGGTCACCTCAAAGTGACCTATTGATGATCATCTATCAACCATCAATGGTCGATAATGACCGACGATGGCCGATAATGATCATTGATGGTTATTATGTAGTGACCACTAGTGATTAACCCAAACCCTACCCCCTAAACTACCTACCAAACACCACAAACAACTAAAATAAACTTACATAATCTTCAATCTACCCTCCCCTATCTACCCTACCCTTACCAATTTGACTCTAAACTACCAAATTTAACTCCAATACCAAAAACACTATCAATAACCCTAGCCCTAGGTCAACACCCACCCACAACTAAACAACAAACAAATTAAACAAAACATTCACTTACCAATTTGAATCTAACTTATCAATTCAATGACAAAACCTTCTTCATTTCTCGATCACCATCATGATGGTACCCTAAGATTCATCACCTAACCTCACACTCTCCCTCATCCCCTCTACATCCTTGATCACTCGATTGACTCAAAAAATACATCAATCAATCACTCAACCAACACTATCAAACCACTAATGTTCAAGTCACAAGCTAGTCATCAAAGTTACAAAAGCCAAATGAACATAATGAACCCATGGCAGCCTTTTTATCATCACCCTTTTAGGGCTAACATCTGATCATTGACAGTCAGGGTGACCATTGACAGTTGACCTTGACCATCGATAGTTAATTAATTTAGGGTTTTAGCTTCCTACCTATACCTTTTCAAACAAACTTTCATCACCAAAACCAATCCAACTACTTACCAATGGAGATTACCTTCTCCTCCACCTTGACTACCAACCACGTAACCTCATCATGGTCATTTTAGCTCAACTTTTGCATGTTTTATGATGACCTTATTTAAGAGACTTGTATTTACAAGTGTAACCCAACTGCTATGCCTAAATGTAGTCATGTGGTCCACTTGTCACTTGTCTTTCTAGTGTTTACCTTATTTTTACATAAATACTTCAACCATGGTAACTTAGTTAATGCACAATCTTAGCTATCACACTTAGTCACACTTTGTGAATGTGTTTGTTCTTCAGTGCCCAACCTATCACCAATTTTTTATCCACTTATCCACTTATCAAACCCACACTCGACTTTGTTTCACCTCATTAATTCCCAGTTTAAGGGAGAACACATCCTCTCATACTTGGGGCATCTAACCTTAGACCCGTAATCCATTTTTGTTTTGCATATTGATGATATAAACTACATAACAAAAAGGGAAAAAATGTGGGCAGTAGAAAACTACATACGATGGTTTTAGATGTCAAACTAACCCCTAGACCAATTTTAGACCCCCTTAGGACCACTTGACAAACCTCAACTTCTAAACCTAAGGCAAAATAACTAAACTTTGACCATTCTACCCTTTAATCTATCGACGATCGATGGTCGACCCCTAATCATTGATGGTTAGGCCTAACCACCAATGGTCATCCTTTAACCACCTTAAGGTTAACTCCATCTAACTATAACTTGCTTTTTTATATTTAGCTTATTTGATCCATATACGAATCAATGCATGCTAAAACTAAATTTAGACACCCTGTTAAATCTCTTTTTGAACCTATTGTTTCACCTCTCTTTTCCTTCTATAACAAGAGAGGAGGAGGAGGTGAAAGGGATCCAGAAGGAAGAGAGATCAAGCACCAAAGAGTAATTAAGCATCAAAGCTTCTTGTATTATAACTTCTCTTGTAGGTATTCTTTCAACAACTAAGTCAGAGATTTGAGGTGTTGTAATTCATCAGGTATAGCCAAGACACCGTTACTCTATCAAAATTACTCTAGACTCCACTAAAAAAATTTGTAGCCAACTACCTCTACATTCTTTAAGTTAGCAAGTCATTCCTCCCAAGCCAAAGAGGAGTATCTACAACCATTTGAATCACGAAGTAAAAACCAAATCTAGGTTCTACTAACCTCACCCTTCTTTCAAGTTTTACAACTTTCTTCTAAGAAATAAAGAAAAATTTTAGTGAAACACATATCACAAACCTTGTACCAATGTTGGTTGATACAAGTTTTGCAATATAACATACAATGATTAGAGAGAAAGCATCAAAAATAGAAATGTTAATCTAAGTGGTCATTCTCGAATATTTTAAGCTATAATAATTTTTAAAATTAATATGATAGAGACTTATCTATAAGAAAAAACTAGAAAATTAACATTATAATAGTTTTAGGTATTGGTGATGGTACTAGATTGGTATTGGGGCTTACCCCCTCACTTCACAATCCCACAGTGATAAGGGCGTTGGGTGTTTTGCCAATATATACCATCAATCATGTATTTATACTTGACCATAAAACTAAGTTGGCTTCCTCCTTGGTGATGAAATCCAAGTAGGTAGGCCTTAGGTAGAAGTTGTTTAATGTTTTTTAGTGTTATGTGATTTGGAAGTGTATAAAAAATAAAGATAGTGTGACTAAATCAACAAATTAAAATCCACCTATTTATTTTGTGTGTGTTACTCTAAGCAAGCAGATAAGAAAAATGAAAAGTGAATTAATTACTAACAAGATAGGTTATTTCCTTTATTTTAAAGAGTAGAGAGTCAATTCAGGTGACCCTATATGCAAATAGTATAGAATAGAATTGGCAGGGTCAATGTTGTCTATTGAAGCAAGATCCTGAAGAACATAGTCGAACAAGTCAACTGAGTATTATAGATAGGAAAGCAAGCCATAAAATTATGTTGATCTAGTTGACCTAATTTATTGTAGGGTTATAATTTTATAGACTGAAAACTGTGAAAAATAAGATTATAAATGAAGAATAGAAATGACTAAGAAGGTAAGAATGAACCTGATAACTTTTGAAGATGTTGAAGAAATTTTTATACTATGTTGTTCAGATGATGACTTTTATTTTGCTAACAGAGTTGACTAGGTTGACTGAGTATGAAACCCTGTATGTGAAGAAGCAAACAAAGTTGAGTTGATCAGTCTAAGTACATGTTGTTGAAGATGACCTGCATAAAGAAATACAGAGTTGATCGTAGCAACTGTGTGTTGAACTTGTGCACACAATTCAATCTAGTACTATAGAAATAAAAATATATAATAGATGATAAAAAATTAAGGCATGAAGGAAAACCTACAAGGGTTAATTTCACGTTGAGTTCACCAAAATATATACAAGGAAAATTAAAGTTGATCTAGAAATCAATATTAGCTCAGAAAAAATTAATTGCACTAACCCTTCTACTTGTTGGTACATTTAGACAATTGGGGTCATGACCAATATGAATCTACTAGACCTAACCAAGGGGTCTCTTACCACAATAATATCAATAGAGAAGGTTTCAAATCCTCTAGTCAAACAAAAACATGTGATAACCCTAGCTAGGTCTTATGTTTTCTTATTCACAAAGTAAAGAAAAATCTAAAATATTACTCACCAAAGCATGTGGCATAAAATGGGGGTAATAAACATAAAACTAGACATGCATAGAATAAATCAACTTAAGTTAATATAAATATAATCCTAATGCATGAAGAGAGAAATATAGTCAAATTTCATTACTTATGCTACTTCTATCTACTAAAATAGAGGAGTAAGAGTTAGAGATACCTTGAAGATGAACCTGTCGAAACTCAATCTTTCCCTTGGCCAATGGCGCTTTACAAGAGGTTTTTATGGTTTGTAAGGATCACTAAGATAGGCCAAAGCATCCAAGACATTTGCACAAGATAAGATTCTTCTTTCCAAGTGTAAACCATAAGCAATGACTCCTTAAGTAGAATGGTGAAAGAGCAGATTGTAAATAAGTGAAAATGAATGATTAACTCTATATCTCAAATGATGAAAATGATGTGTATATATAGTTGGACCTAACCCAAAACTCTTCCAAAGTTTTAGCCAACAAAGTTGGCCCAATCAACCTTGTATCGTTGAATAAATAAAGCAGTTAGGTCTTAGATTGGGTCAATCGAGGCTGACCTAATCCCATAACGTACTCATATATTTTAAGTACAGGGTTGGCCCACGCTGACCTTTTTTGGTAAGACTTAAAAAGAGGTTTTGGCTTAGGTAGTGGTTGTTTGAGACAATGAATTTCTTGAAGGAGTGTGTGATGGAGGTGTCAAAGCTTAGGGACATGTATAGGAGAGGTTTATGTTGGTTTCAAGTGGTGATATAGGGGACAACAATCTTGTGAAGTACCAATGGTCTGCCTACCCCTTTCTAGGTGTACGCTTTAAAGTGTGCACTCAAAGAGATTGAGTCTCGATAGATTCTTACAAGAGAGAAAACATCAATAATTGATAAAGTTAAGAAATAATTGTGTGTATATACATTGTTCATATGTTTTAACTAAAATATTTGTAAAATAAACATTATATTTATTTCTGGGTATGAAATCATGATGGTACAATGTCCTTCAATGAGGAGAAAAACATGACTTCACATTAACATTGTCTTAATTAAAAACAAGCCCTTTAAACTTATAAATAGGTTTGAAATAAAGAGGTTGAATGATAATATCATTTTCATCTTTACCAAAACAACCTTCATTATAATTCATTGGTTTCATAATTTGAAACCAGAATTTTATATATATATATATATATATATATATATATATATAGAGAGAGAGAGAGAGAGAGAGAGAGATTATAGTTATTTTTTATTAATTGGTTGAATCAGAGACCCATTATCTTGTCACAACCCTTTCAACGTATTTTTAACAAAACAAGCCCCTATAACCATCAAGCAACACACAAACGCCTCACTCCATATATTATGAATAAATCATAAATTAAACTCATAACCCAAATGAATTAAGTCATTTACCCATCCACTCTAACTAGTCCCTAATTAAACACATATTTTCCTAAAATTCCTTTCTTAATATTGAGACTTTCAACTTAATTATACATGTTCCCCAATTTATTATCACAAGAATTTTGTAACATACTAATAATCATTTTCAAATATTCAACCGGACACTTTATATTACAAATTTCATTCTCTTAAAACAATTTATTACTTAATATTTTTAAAAAGTTTAAAACAATACTAAAAATCATATTTAAAATAATGATCGGATGTGACTTCAAATATTTAAAAAAACACTCCAAATTAAATATTCGAAAAAAAACACTCCAAATTAAAAACTTTATAAAAAAAAAGCTACATAAAACTAAAAATAAAACACGTATCCATTTGAGAAAAAACTTTTATATGAAGAAAACAACCAACCAAAATATATAACAACATGATAGATGATAACAAATAGACAATCGATGACCGTTAGCACGGGTGAGAAGAGCAGGGGAAGATTTTTGAATTTGGTCATGGGCGGAAATATCAGTAGGGTGAGGAGGGCGATGCAGATGATCCAGATCCGGATGAGAAAGGAATCGTGTGGGCTTGGAAATGTTTTTGCCGGAGCTCAGAAACTGCGGTTCTTTGTTGGCACAGATCCTGTTCACGTTTCTTCTTGGACCGGGAAAGAACGAGATGTTATCAGCAGTGGAATCCCTGGTCACGGGGTTTGCATTGGTTTGGCAAGTCTGTTTTTTGGATTCGTCTTGAGGATCCCTTGGGTGGGCAAATAATTCCGAGATGTTATTGGGTGGCTTCGGCTGCATTAGATCTTTGGAGAGAGAAGGCTTTTCCCCTTCACTTAGGTTTTTATCGGTGCTCTATTCGATGCACAAGATCTGTTGTGCCAAACAATATGTATGTTTGGCGCTTTAATAAAGTGACTCAGTCTGGGCGGTCCTATTTCATCCATGTTGAGGATGTGTTTCGGTGTTAGAGGAACGGTTTTTTTCATGGGATGGTGACTTTGGAAGGGGACTCTGAGGTTAACTACGCTTGGCTTGCGCTGGAAAGCTCGAGCATGTTGTCGAGATGGAAAGATCTTTTGCCATGAGCTGAGGTAGGTGTTTTTGGGGAAATCTGCCTCTTCAAGATGTCTAGTATTCAGTGCCTTTCCAGCCTGGGGATCGCTTTCAAATCCCCAGGGTCTCTAAGTGATTTCCTGGGTTCAAGCTCCAGTGGGAGTAAAGGAATTTTTTCAAGATTATGGTCAGGCCTTGGGAGTAATGATTGATTTTTTTTAAAGAATAGATAAGATCATATTCGCTACTCCATCTATATATATGGGATAAGAGTCTATAATATTCGTTACTCCATCTATATATATGGGATTTGATATATATAGGGAGGGGGCTTAAATTTATAGGGCATAGGGGGTTCTCTTTTCTCGAGAGGGAGAGGGTCAAACCCACAGATTTGAAGGAAGGTTGGGTCTTCTAAACTTTTTGTTTGGTTTTGGGGGTTGTTTTTATGGGTTTTGAAGCGAAGTGGAAGTGTTAGTTGATCTTAATTTTCTCTTATTCAAGCATGTTTTGAGTGTAATTATTTCTTTAGTGTTTGGGTTGACGCAGATCCCTTACATTAGGGAGTCCTTTGGATCTGTCTACCTTCCAAGGAGATTTCATGCAAGAAACGCTTGGTAAAAAAGGTAAGGAGGGGCCTAGTGCATGTTTTTAGTTCACTCCAGTGTTTGTCTGTGTCCAATACTCCTAGTTAGGATGGATTGTGTGTTTCAACTACCCATTTTGATGGTCTAATTAAAACCCTATGGGTGTGCTCAACTTCTTTGTTACATCTCTAGATGAGTTTTGTTGATTTCAATGTTTTTCCTAAGAAATTATACCCTTGTGCTTTCTCTAAAATTCTATTGGATCTCCTGTGGGAGCCCTGTGCCTCCCTTTGTGCCCAAGACAATTGTTACTCTTTGACCCTGTTTGGGATGTGGAGCTCATTGGCTATCGATTTGGGTTATGTTGGGGACCCCTTTGATACTGTTGGGTTCAGTGTCCAGCCTTTTTGGATTTGGGTCCTTAGGGGACCCAAAAGTTTCTCTTCTCCCTTATGGGAAATTATTTGGATGCCTCTTTGTTTGGGTCCCTATATTGGGATTGGGTCCTTTGGGGACTCCGAACATTAACTCTCTCTTTGTGGGTGCCTATCTGGATGTTTCCTTAGTTTTGGATTCCCCCTGGTACCCTTTTTCTGACTGTATTATGGATCCCTGAGGGGTTCCTTCATTTGGTATATCTTTTTGGGAACTTGGGCCCCCTTTTGCCTAAGGCAGGTTTATGGGGTTTGGTTTTTCTATGAATTCTTTTTTTTACGCTTCTTCGATGATATATATTGGAGGCCTAAACCACCTATTGTGTCTAAGGTTGGATTCTACACCAACTTTATAATGTTCCCATTTTGCAATTAAAATAATATTATTACTAAAATAAAAAGTATTTCTAAATACTTAAAATAAAGTAATAATAGCCTAATTTGTGTTTCACTTAAGCTGGGAACTTTTGAGGCTCATGGGCACTTAAGGCCTAAAGCGGATTTTATAAGGAAGTTTAATATATTATATTTCTAAAAGAAAAAGGTAAACTCTCCCTCCTTATTTTGGGCACCACATTTGGAGGAGAGATATAAAAGGAAAGGGAAGGCTCATTTAAAAGGGTTATGCATTTTTGACATTGAAAGTCTTGTATAAGTATGTTAAACTTGAACAAGTGACTTGAGGATGAAAACTTTCAAGTGCACCAAGGAGTTTGGAATGAAAACCTTTATTTTTTCACATAGAACAACGCTATTAAAGGGATGTAATTGCACCTCAATTTTACATAGTTGTATGCAATTGGAGCTACAAATGTGTTTTTACATACCACCTTCATTAATGAATTGTTGCAAGCCCTTCAGAGAGCTAAAAATTCATAATTTGTAGGTAAAAGAGGTGGGCAAACTCAATTGAGGAGTTAGTTGAGTTCGGAGGCCATCTCAAGGGTTGTTGACCCCAAATTTTGGCTAAGTATCATCCATTTTGGCATGGGACTGGCACATCATGAAAGGACCATAGCACATAAAGACTATAGCATAGGAGTTGATAGGCGTAGAAGCATCGTGGTGTCAAACCTATAGGGTGCGAGAGGACAAAGGCACATAAGCCCCAGAGCGAGAGGACCCAGTCAAAGAAGAATTAGTCACAAGGAACTCAATAATATAGGACTTGGAACTTAAACAAAAGACTTGGGAAGAGACAACAGTTAAGGAGCGGTTCATATGGGATACCTATCCTTTTTCGATCAAAAATTTTGCACCAAACGTGAGAAGATGAACACATGGCAACAAGAATCCAGCATAGTATGAGTATATAGGGGTGCAAAGAACTGGGTCCTTAGGGAAAATTAGTTAAATGAATGCCATGACTCTCAGTGTATTGAGAGTTCATTGGTTATTTAATTTTGCCATTAATGATGTAAACACTTGGTCAGGGATAAACAAGTATAAATACCCCTATTGTAATTGATGGGTTGGTTGATTTCTAGATGCCCATAATATATGAGTTTCAGACATTACATAATTTTTATTGTGTTCTTGGTAGCTGAATGTGATGTGTTAAGTGGAGAGATAGCTAGAACTTAATATGGATTATAAGTTGCCTTTTCTTTTTCTAAAGTAACAACGTTAACTAGTGATAGCAGTAGTTTGCAATATGGTGACCATGCTTGGAAACATTAGAATCAAAGTAGTTTGTTTATGATTTTACGTATTATCTATGTAAATACATAAAGGGAAGAATATGACTAAGGCAATAACATTGAGCAACAAAACTTGCACGAACTGATCTCCAGGTGCGTGCTTTAGGTGAACACATAAGACCATGGTCTTGCGTGAAAGGGAAAACATGCTTGCTTGTTGGGATAGAATCTAGTGTCGAAGTTATAATGATTATAAAAACCCCAACATTTTGGTTCCATTATCGGGACCCAAAGCGCTTGCTGCTCAGTCTTGAGAATATAGAACAATGGATTACTGGAGTCGAAGATAATTTTGCAGTTCCCTATCTTGAACCAAGAATATTTGTATGTCAGTGGGTAGATTAGAATCTCTATAGTGCATTGTATGAAACTTTCTTTGCTGAAATCCCAATTCACCTACAAACTTGGCTCTCTACTTATGCTCAAGGATGGTCTCAAAACCTTGGAAGAACGCAACCTTGGACCCTAGAGCGACAAAGAGCTTTAACATGACTTGGAACCCCGTGGACTAGACTTGTTAATATCTGGTAGAAAGGAGTTTTGAACAGCTACATTTTGGAGTACACTATAACCACCTATTCATATCCTGAAGAAGCCAAGTTTTAGTTTTTTTGAGAACCACGTGGCTATTACATTAGACATTTTGCCTTAGAATTCAAGAAGTTATTTATTGATTTGGGACTTGAGACTATGCCAATGGAGAGCTAAATTCTTTATGCATGAGCCACACATTTGGGAAAGGAGTAGAAAAGATTTGGTAAAAGATTGTGGGTTCAGAATGGTAGCCAGTCAATGGGCATTGTAAAAGCGAAAGTATGATGAAGATCGGCAAAGGATTATAGGAGTTAGTGGCATAGGAAGGGATTGGGGAAACTCAGGAAGTGCTATTAGGATCCGTAAGGAAGCAGAGATAAACAAAGAGGACCCCATCACTTTAGAGTTACACCATATGCCTTTAATATCATACGAATGAGAAACTAGCTGGATGACGATAACTAAAGAACCAACTCTGAACCAACTAGGCTCCCCAACCATAGTACGTGCTCATGATCTCAAATTAGATGAAGTACACATACATAATTGGGACATAGACAGTGTGGAATCAGAGACTGAGCCAATGAGGGATACTGAAACTCAACCATTTGACATACATATAGACTTAACACTTTCCTTCCCCCTTCAAGGGAATTACATGGCACAATTAGGGATGCCTGGCCCACCAAGTGGATAGAATACAAGCCCAAGTCTAGTTAATCACCTAGCTATCATGTCTCAGATCATGAGTGCTACTGTTGGAGCTGCTGGAGGCATATTAGGTGGTGGCACATGAGGAGGTAGTGGACTTCCCCCTCAAGGGACAGGAGCTGGAGATTCTCAACAACCACCAGTTCAATTACCTCAACCAATGATGGTATATTATGAAATGATGCTTCATTTACCAAAATATCGAGGCATGGAGAATGCAATTGAGCACATCCATAAATGTGAACTTAGTTGGAGGGTGCGGGGCATCACCTCTTCTAAACGTAAAACCACATAGTTTGCAACTACACTTTTGGACCACACACACAAATGGTATAGAAAGTTCGATCCTCAACAATTTGTCATTGACTATGATCAAATTAAAACAAAATTTCTTCAAGAGTTTGACATTCCATAATTTGAACAACAAAGCATAGCTACACTGAAGGACATCAAACAAGAACTTACTCAAAGTGTGTGAGAGTATTATGCAAAGTTTAAGATGCTCTTGTCAGAGCTGTCCTTTGAAATAAATGTTGCATAGCATGTATAACTGTTGGGGATCAACCAACAATATGATTACACTTATGCAAGCAATAGACTGTGGAATTAAATTAGATAGATAAGTAACTAGAATCAGATAATAGCAAAGAATAAGAGATACAAGAAACCACCCTGAAAACTTGTATTAAAAATCTTTACAAAAGGAATACAATTGAAGAAACTTCTTTCTTCCACACCTCTCTCAGATGCACAAGATCTCTCTCTAGATCTCTATCCCTTATGAGCTCTCTCTCTCAAGTACAATCAATTCCAACAACATGGATTGATACAACTCTGTACTGTTCTTCAACATACCAATACAATGAACTACTACAATAATTCACACTAAGCTAAGATCTAATTCTCCATATAGAATTAGGAGACTTGAGCATGCACTTACAACCAACATTTAAGCCTCTTGAACTAGGGCTCCAAAAAAACAATCTTACTAATAATATAAACGTGAACTTAAGACTAAGACTTAAACTCATCATGCAAACACCCGCTTCTGTCCTCGAAAATAGCATTCTGGACGCACAGGTAACCGACGCCGATTCCTGTCTACTTGCCTGTGACCGTCGTCGGCCGATCCTCTGCCGACGCCGACGTCTCTTTAACTGCACCAGACCGACGTCGGTCGCTCCTGACCGACGCCGGTGACTGTGTAGACCCGAAACTGTTAAATGCACTCATATGTGAAGCTTTTAGGCTCCACACCTTAACAATCTCCCACTTGGAGATAAACAGCTGCACCAGTACCTGTACAACAACATCTTCTAGCTCCTCCATCTTCAACTCAATCATGAAGACCAACAAAATTTGAATGAAGATTCAACTTCTCCTTTGTAACCGGCTTGGTTAACATATCAGCAGGATTCCTATTTGTATGAATCTTCTCCAGCTTTAAATCACCATCTTCCAATACCTGTCGTATGAAATGGTACCTTAGCTGTATGTGCTTTGTTCTTGAATGAAAGGCTGAATTCTTAGCCAAATGGATTGCACTCTGACTGTCACTACACAATCTGCAACTCCTATGCTCCCTACCAAGCTCATCCATGAACCGTGTCATCCATATCATCTCTTTGCTAGCTTCTATGGCTGCAATATACTCTGCTTCTGTAGTTGACAAGGCAACAACCTTCTGCAACTTAGATATCCAGCTAACCGCCGTTCCACCTATGGTGAAAACATAACCTGTAGTGCTCCTCCTGCCATCCAAATCACCTGCCATATCTGAATCTACATAACCATGTAGAGAAGTATCTGAACCTCCATAGCACAAGTGCCTACTGTTGGTTCCTCTCAGATATCTAAGGATCCACTGAACTGCTTTCCAATGTTCCTTACTTGGATTGGCCATATACTTACTTACCACTCCCACTGCTTGGGCAATATCTGGTCTAGTACACACCATTGCATACATCAAACTCCCTACTGCAGAAGAATATGGAACCTTACTCATGTACTCTACCTCATCATGTGAATTAGGACATTGTTCTTTACTTAACTTAAAATGTCCAGCCAAAGGTGTGCTTACCGGTTTAGCATCCTGCATATTGAACCGTTTCAACACCTTGTCCACATAATCCTCTTGAGACAATATCAACCTGTGATTTTTCCTATCTCTCTTAATGCTCATGCCAAAGATTTTCTTTGCTGCTCCCAAATCCTTCATAGCAAATGTTTGAGCTAATTTCACCTTAAGCTCAGAGATATCCTGCATGTGTGATCTGGCAACCAGCATATCATCTACATACAACAATAGAATAATATATGTACCGTTATCAAATCTCTTTAAATACACACAATGGTCAAATTGACACCTACTGTAGCCATGCTCAGTCATAAACCTATTAAATTTCAAATACCATTGCCTAGGAGCTTGCTTGAGGCCATACAAGCTTTTCTTCAATCTGCACACTAACTTCTCCTTACCTCTGACCTCGAATCCTTCCGGATGTTCCATATAAATTTTCTCATCCAAATCTCCATGAAGAAATGCAGTCTTAACATCTAGCTGCTCAAGATGCAAATCCTCAACAGCAACCAAAGACAGTACAATCCGTATAGAAGTTATTTTAACAACAGGAGAAAAAAATTCACCAAAATCAATACCTAGCTTTTGTGCAAATCCTTTCACTACCAATCTGGCCTTATATCTCATCTATCCATTCTCACCTTTTTTCAACCTGTAGGTCCATCTATTCTTCAGTGTTCTCTTACCAGCTGGCAATTCAACCAAATCCCATGTTTGGTTCTCTCTTAGGGACTCCATCTCCTCAACCATGCCACGCTCCCACTGACTCTTGGACTCTACCTGTATTGCTTCTTCAAAACTCTCTGGTTCTCCACCATCAGTTAGCAATAAATAAAATAATGAAGGTGAATATCTAATTGGAGGCTTACTTACCCTTTTTGACCTCCTGATGGGTGTCTGAGACTCGTTCACAGCGTGTTGTCCACCCAAATTCTCTGACAGTGACCGACCTCAGTCACCTCTAGACCTGTTACTGGCTGACACCGGTTCTTCCTGATCGGTGCCGGTGCCTGTCTTGTCGACGTCGGTCTCTGTATGACCGACCTCAGTTTCTGTTCTGCCGACGTCGGTCTCTGTGTTTTCCTGCAAGTGATTATTTCTTTTTCCCGCGAGCTCATTTTGGACCGTCACTTCGTCCAATTCACTATTGCTCTGCCCAGATTGATTCAACTTCTTCAGCTGATCACTATACATCACTTTTTCGTTGAAAACAACGTCACGGCTCCTAATTACCTTGTTAGTTCCTAGATTCCAAAATCTGAAACCAAAATCATATGAGCCATAGCCAATAAACGTGCACCTCATAGACTTAGCATCGAGCTTCTTTCTATTTTCCTTGTCTACGTGCAACCAAAAACTTTGAGAAAAGAGAGATCTACCTTTTTACCTGTCCAAGCCTCTTTTAGAATTCCACTATCCAGAGCTGTAGAGGGTCCTGTGTTAATCAGGTACACTGCAGTGTCAACAGCTTCTGCCCAAAACTCTAAAGGCAAACCATCATGCAATCTCATACATCTTGCACGCTCCATGATTGTTCTGTTCATCCTTTCAGCAATACCATTCTACTGAGGTGTCCTTGGAACCATTCTTTGCCTACGGATTCCATGCATGTAACAATACCAGTTGAACTTATAACTGCAGAACTCTCCACCATTGTCTGATCTCAGGCACTTTAATCTTTTCCCTGTTTCATTCTCAACCATAGCTTTCCAAATCTTAAAAGTCTCAAATACATCAGATTTCTTCTTAATACAGTAGATCCATACCTTTCTTGTAGCATCATCTATGAACAAAACATAGTACTGTGATCCTCCAATAGAAGCTACCTGAGCTGGTCCCCACACGTCTGTGTGAACAAGCTGCAACTTATGTTTCTTCTTTGTAGACCCAGTCTTGAGAAAACTAACCCTTTTCTGTTTTCCAAATACACAGTGCTCACAAAATTCTAGATCCATACTTTTCAAATCTGAAAGATTACCTTTAGACTTAAGAATTGACATCCCCTTCTCACTCATGTGGCCAAGCCTTGAGTGCCACAATTTCGCATCCACATCTGAAGTAGATAATACAGAAGGAGAATTGTTAGTAACACAATTACACAAATAGAGAGTACCTACTCTCTTACCTCTGGCCATAACTAGTGCACCCTTTGGTCACCTTCCAAGATTTTGCTGTGAGAGTCATTGTACAACCCTCATCCCCTAACTTTCCTGCAGAAATCAAATTTCTCTTCAAGCTAGGAACATGCATAACTTCTCTCAACACCCATGTGTTGCCATTCTGCATTTTCAGCTGCACTTTACCTTTGCCAATTATTTTACAGGGTTCATCATCCCCTAGATAAACTATTCCAAAATCTCCATGGATATAGTCACAGAAATATTCCCTATTAGGAGTAGCATGAAAAGATGCACCAGAATCTAACACCCAAGATTCTATGTTTTTATGCAAAGAGAATATTAAAGCATCTTGTGCAATACCTGCAACCTTTGCTTCTTCTTTTCCTTCGTGCTGATTGTCTTCCTTAGGCTTTGACTAGCAATCTCTGCTTATGTGCCCCATCTTTCCACAATTCCAGCATTGTGGCCTTCTGCCATTTCTGGATTTAGATCTGCCTTTCCCCTCAGATTTGGATCTTGATCTCCCTTTCTTGCTCTTCTCTTTTTGCCTTCCCCTGCTCTCAAAACTTAAAGCGTTCCTAGATGTCTCTTTTGTGCTTTTCCTGCGAATTTCTTCATTCAAGATAACACTAACAACATCCTCTACTTTTAAAATATTTGATGCAGATGCAGTATTGCTAACTACCATTACTAAGCTATGCCAGCTTTCAGGCAAAGAACATAATATTAAAAGAGCTTTTATTTCATCATCAAATACAATTTTGACGGAACTTAATTGATTTACAATACCATGAAAGTCATTTAGGTGATTAGATACAGATCCACCTTCCTGCATATGCAAATTGAATAGCTGCTTCATAAGATATACCTTATTAGAAGCTGAAGGTTTTTCGTACAAATTTGCTAGAGTAGTCGTCAACTCTACCGTTATTTTTGCCTGTGATAAATTAGATATCACAATAGATGCTAGACTCAGTCTTATAGACCCCAGAGCCTTTCTATCAAGAACTTCCCATTCTTCATCCTCCATGTCTGTGGGCTTCTTTGCAATCCCACCTAATGGTAAGTATAGATCCTTCTGATACATATAGTCCTCTATCTGCATTCTCCAATGTTGATATTTTTTGCCATTGAACTTCTCCATTCTCAGTTTACTTTCATCTGCCATTGCTTCTCCCACTCAAACAGAAATCCCTGCAAAAACTCTTGTGAGCAACCTGTAATTAATACACACTACACAGATCTGAACCACCTATTAGTGAACCTGAGCTTTGATACCAATTATTGGATATCAAACTCCAAACCTACAACCAAGGCTCTGATACCACTTGTTGGGGATCAACCAACAATATGATTACACTTATGCAAGCAATAGACCATGGAATTAAATCAGATAGATAAGTAACTAGAATCAGATAATAGCAAAGAATAAGAGATACAAGAAACCACCCTGAAAACTTGTATTAAAACTCTTTACAAAAGGAATACAATTGAAGAAACTTTTTTCTTCCACACCTCTCTCAGATGTACAAGATCTCTCTCTAGATCTCTATCCCTTAAGAGCTCTCTCTCTCAAGTAAAATCAATTCCAACAACCTGGATTGATACAACTCTGTACTGTTCTTCAACATACCAATACAATGAACTACTACAATAATTCACACTAAGCTAAGAAGATCTAATTCTACATATAGAATTAGGAGACTTGAGTATGCACTTACAACCAACAGTTAAGCCTCTTGAACTAGGGCTCCAAAAAAACAATCTTACTAATAATAGAAACGTGAACTTAAGACTAAGACTTAAACTCATCATGCAAACACTCGCTTCTATCCTCAGAAATAGCATTCTGGACGCACAGGTAACCGACGCCGGTTCCTGTCTGCTTGCCTGTGACCGTCGTCGGTCGATCCTCTACCGACGCCGGCGTCTCTTTAACTGCACCGGACCGACGTCAGTCGCTCTTGACCCACGCCGGTGACTGTGTAGACCCGAAACTGTTAAATGCACTCATATGTGAAGCTTTTAGGCTCCACACCTTAACAATAATGGTTTTTAGGAGGATTGTTACTCCCTTTCCAATGATCGTTATCTCATAAGACTTTCATTACCCTGTGTGAAGCCTTGGAAGTTGCCCTCCATGTTGAAGCAATTAGAAGTGTTAATATGGGGATTAGTCCATTTATGGAATCTCAGATAACCTCCATGACATCATAACTTGAGAAGTTAATAGCTAATAGTGCACATGATATATGCAGTAGTGTTTTATGCACTGATTGCAAATCTAAAGGGCATACAGGAAGCAACTACCTATGTAAGAACATCCATGTGGTACTTAAATAGACTTGTGAAATCTATCATGAGGAACATGATGTACACTCCTGTCCTCTTCTGCCAAGCTACACACACTAAGTGGTCTTATTATTATATGATATGTGATGCTTACACTCATGACACTAATGACTACCAACTAATTAGTGACATCCATGAAGTATGAGCATGCGACACGTGCCAAACTTTTATATCCAACAACCAAGATAATGGTGGTTATGAGGTCAAGGAAGAGGAAGAGGATGAGGAAGTGGTAATTTTTTGCCTAAGACATGTTATAAATGTGGATCCCTAGACCACTACAAAAGAGATTGCCCAGACTACCCTATATGTACTTTTTGTAAAAAGGACCACCGGTTGGAAGAGCGTCCTGACTTGTATGCAACTATTACTTAGGAGAGAAATGAAAAGGGTATCGAAATCATACGAGTTGAGAAACCACATTGGCACATGCATTCAATCACCCCAACTATTCAACAAGTGAATATTACATTGCATAATGGATAGTCTCAATCTCTCTCAAATTCTACTGAAAAAATTCAACATGAAGAACCATGAGCAAGAAAGTATCCTGATGCCCATCAGCAGAAGGATGTCCTCCAAGATATGATGCAATTGGTACGAGAACTTTAGGGAGATATTCAATTCCTTAAAGACAAAGAAGTAGCATAATGTTCTGTTGTGTAAAAGGTAGTTGAACCACAAAATATGGTGTGTGATGACTTCCAGGAGCTGTGCAAGTGCATGATAGATGAGTAGATTGTCCCATAGCTTAGCGCTTAGCTTAAAAATCAAGCATAAACACCAAATGATACTCAACCCCAAGTCTCTTGACAGACTAAAGATCATTGCTTGAATCATACTCAGAGGCAAGACACTCCTATTCCCTTTTCTCCTTGGAAGATAGAGGGATACTAGTCAATGCTACCATCGAAGGATGGGTAATTCGGGACATACTAGTCGACACTAGCATAGAAGTGAATGTCCTCACCAAAGATGCCTAGCAAAAAATGGCTAGTCCAGCATTGTAGCCATAACCTCATGTGTTATTCATGGCCAACAAGACTCGTGCTTTACCAATAGGTGTCCACAAGAATGCCGCAATTGAAATACTTGGAGTACCCTTCAAGGTAGATTTTAAGGTTCTTGAATTATCTGAGGTAGATGACTTCTCAACTTTTTTGGGATGGCTCTGATGCTATGAAAATAATGCAAATCTAAGATTTAAGAAGCGGTATATTAGTTTGAGAATACTGACCAGTTTGTTGTTATTCCCTTGGATCAAACACAGGGGCCCCCTTATATAGAACCATCAATGTAAAATAAGACATTAACCACATCTACAATGTAAATTCCAAAGACGATGAACAAAGAGATCCAATTCCTGATGGCATTTTCAGATGGTCAGACACTTAGTCCCTCTCTGAGACTACAAGCAATGTTTGTAATTATTGGGCACATAACAACTACGACCTCACTAGAAGAGTGTGTAGTGCAATTGGAAGTCTGGAGACCATTCCATCCCAATTTCGCAAACGTCACAGGTTTGTGCGCCTTGTCACTGATCAAGACATGAGGGGACCAATCATAGAGGCACCGCTTGAAAGACTCGATGAGGCTCTGCGATTCCATGGACAAATGGAAGTACATGACTTCATACAATGCCTTGAATAAATTTATGACATGAAAAGTGATTGAATGAGGTCATTAGTTCATCTCCTAGATGGTACAACAACAAGATGATGGCGAAACCATTATGAGCGACTCCTTCGATGGGACCAAGTACAATTCACCTTGCATCACCGGTTCTATCACGACAATAAGGTTTGGAGAGTAATTATCTATAACAGATTATTAACACCTGAACCCCATCTAAAAGCTTGTGAAAGCATGTGGAGAAATGAAGAGTCATACCTACCGAAGTACTTGTGGGTGCATGCATTTTATGGAACTTTACGTACCTGGGCAAGGGCATGGTATGTTCGTGAAGAATGGCACATGGGAACTTGATTTTGGCATTTCTTGAGCTAAAATTTTGTATTACTAAAGTATAAATTTTTAAGTTACAAATTTCCTATCAATGTGATCTTGAGCTAAAGTTTTGTATTATTGAAGTATTTATTTTTTGATATTTAATCTTTATGTAAAATATGAGAATAAAATTTTCTTATTTTTCCTATTAAAGTAAAATATTGAACCAGGGAGTAAAATGAGCGATCTACCCTCTCTACCATCCTTTGCTTCCTTTGCTCTCTTCTTAAACATAGTTCCCTGAGATGCAATACTACAATATTCGTTTAAATCATCATAACATCATATGCTTGTTTAATTTTTAATTTTAAATTTTTAAAAATTTACAATTTCATTTATTTAATAAATATGAAAATATAGACAATAAGATTTAATTAAACGTTTTAAAAATACATTATTACCTAAATCCATCGCTATCAAATGTGTTAACAAAGCAAATGTGTCTATATGCACGATTAGAACTTTTAAATAGTCAAATGATACAAATTTCTCAATCGAAAACACACACAGCATACAATTTATGATCCTTCAAAAATAATTGTCAATATTTAAGTAACGTACCAACTAGCAAGTTAGATTTATTGTTTCATTCTTATTAATCCACTAAAATTAGACACACTCACAAATGGCCCTTGTTATGCTAGCAAACTATGTTGTGAATCTTTCTTAATCTTTCAATTCTCCCCTCAATAATTTTAGGCTTGCTTCGCAGTTGGCATCCAACTCTTGTAGAATATAAATAGATAAAAATAAAATCCTTGTTGTAAAGGTTTTGGAACTTTGGACCACCCGCCCTCGTAAAGCCGAAAGCGTTTGATTAAAATGGAATATGCTCACCGACCAAACGCTAGCAATTACTAAGCCCACCGACTTGTAACAGATGCCACTACCATGAAACAAAAGAAATAAATATTAAATACAAGATGGAACATATGCTATTCCCTCCCCTGATAAATAGAAAAGCCAAAGATTCGTGATTTCAGAGAGGAAATCTGCGTGGGTTGAACGCCACAGAGCTTTATAACCCCAACACGTTTCCGTGGAGTGTCCATCTTAAATTTTGTTTATGATATGCAGGCTCATTATAAGCAGGCGATTGTGTGAGAAAGTGGAAGATAAAAGAGAAAGAGAAAGAGAAAGATGGGTTTGGAGGGAGAAATGGAAGCGATGGGTTTGGAGCAGGAGCAGGAGCAGCAAGTGGAAGGCGTGGCCAAGGCGTTTGTTGATCATTACTATTATCTGTTTGACAACAACAGAGCCAGTTTGGTGTCTCTGTATAATGAACCCAATTCCATGCTGAGCTTCGAAGGGCAGAAGATCCAGGGAGCGAACAATATCTTGCTCAAGCTCATCTCGCTGCCCTTCGACCAATGCAAGCATAATATTTCTACCATTGATTGTCAGCTCTCCGGCCCCGCTAATGGGATTTTGGTGTTTGTCAGTGGGAACCTTCAGCTTCCCGGTGAAGAGCATCCTCTCAGATTTAGCCAGGTAAGCCACACGCTTTTTTCTTAATGTTCTCTACATGCGTTGGATACTATTTGGTTAATGATTATTTTGCGATTGATCTTAGAAATTGAATCTCTTTTTTTTCTTATATATTCTAATTTATATCTTAATGTGGTCACTTAAATTAATCCGCCTGATATTTATGATTATTTTTATTGTTACTACTTGTTAAAAGAAATATATGAAGCATTTCATACTTCGAAACTCTATTTTCATGTACCAACTATTTAATAAATGAAGAGGTTTAATTTGATTAATTATAACTTTTTGAGTGTTTATTGTAATAAGTAAAAGTTTTTTAAGTATAGAATTAATGAATAATTTTTGTTTATTTTTAAAAAATTTATTTATTTAAAAAAATATATGTTTCATTATTATAATTTTTTAAATAATTTATTTAATTTTTAAATTAAATTAAATTTTAAATATATTATTTATTTATATATTTCATTTTCAATTTATAAAAATATATTATATATTTGTATAGTTTAATTTATTTTAGATTATAATGAGATTGTATTATTGAAATTATTTTTATCATTATTAATATTTTTTTAATATATATTAAATCTTTTATAAAAAAAAATATCATAAATATTATTTTTTTCTTTAAAACACACATATATAATATCTATTAATAATTTATTAGATTATTTATAATTTTATTATTAAATGCATGTTGTTATTTATATAAAAATTAAAATATATTTTAATTAAAACCGTTCAAATATTTTTATGTTCTTTTACTTCAAAATTTTTGTAGAATTTTTTTTTTTAATATAACAAATCTATATGTATCTTTATATGCAGATGTTTCATCTTATACCGACACCAGATGGAAGCTTTTATGTTCAAAATGATATATTTCGCCTAAACTACGGATAATTAACGTTTTAACGTCTTTAAGAGAGGGAGGCGGTTTGAGGTAGAAAAGATGAATGTTCCATTTTCTACCATTATTTGGGATAATATTCTATTTCAACATGAAAAATAATGATTTAGCACTAGAGGGATATTTTGATATGTTCCATTAGAAATTTTCTCCCTGAGTTTTGCAACAGAGTATTGTTGAATTTTAAATATATATTAATTATAAGTCAATTTGTCATTTGACTCTGTTGATTTTTTTATTTATGAAAATGTTGGACAATTATATAAAGTGTAAGTGGGAAATATTTATATAACTCAACATTAAAAACAAGTAATCTTGGTATACGATGTAAACTTTTAGTTAAGAGGACATTTTACTTTAATTTTAGTTTATATAATAATTTTCAATACAATTTTTTTGGTTAAGAGTGCAATTTAATTTAATTTAAATTTATATATTAATTTTTATCAAAGGTTAAGAATAGTTCATGAAATTTTAAAAGATACAATGTAAAGAAGATAGAAGGAATACAGAAGCACATCACAAAGAATACAAGAATATAAAAACATGTCATAAAGAATACTGTTGATGCAGAAGATTGCACCCTTGGCAGGAGGCCGAGCTCCTGCCTTCTTCACGCAACTATGAAAACTCCCCTCTCGCCTGTGGGACCGGCGAAGCTGGAGGGGAGAGTCTCTAGATAAGGGCTAGCTCCCTTTGATGCATCATATTCGTTCCAACAAGTGCTAACACACACACACACACACACACACACACACACACACACACACACACACACACACACACACACACACACACACACATATTGGGGGGATGAAAAGGGAGAAAGATTGCAGAAAAACAAACTACTCTAAAGAGGTGATGCACCAAAATAAGTCGACCTTCTCACCCTCACACTAAAATCAGACGAATACATACATACACTTCACACTTGGCAGAAGAACCAGGCGAAGCTGCAACAGCAATATGGAAACCAGATTGTTCAATTGAAGAACAATAAGCTCCCTAAAGGTTTGGTCACTCTTGAGAGCATCTTCAATGGAGATGACCAATTGAGAAACGACAAGGCATGCATCACAATTAAGGAGGAGAATTACAAAAGGGTTGAGATCTTCAAGGACAAGCTGCTTGCGCTTGGAAAGGTCTGCATGGTTCAAGAAAGGCAAGCTTTCATTTTGTTGTGTCAGGTGTTTGACGATGTTTTTGCGTGGGATTACAGTGATTTGAAGGGCTTCGACCCAAGACTCGCCCAGCACACCATCGAATTAGAAGAAGGCGCCAGGCCAGTCACGTAAAAATAGAGACCTGTCAACCCGACGATTGAGCCCTTCATGTAGAAGGAACTGGCCAAATTGATTGAGTCTGGGATTATATTTCCAATCAAACATTCCTCCTGGCTGGCCAATCTTGTTCCTGTTAGAAAGAAGAATGGGGAGATCAGGCTATGTGTCGATTTCAGTGACCTTAATAAAGTCTCTTTAAAAGATCATTATCCCCTCCTGAGCATGGAGCGGATCCTTCAGAAGGTAACAGGAAATGAGCGTTTCTCCCTCCTGGATGGATATTCAAGGTATAATCAGATTCTGGTGCAAGGCTGTGACCAGCACAAAACAACCTTCACTACTAAATGGGGAACGTTCACCTACAAGAAGATGCCATTTGGGCTGGCTAATGCTGGTGCTACCTTTTAGCAAGCCATGGACATGGCTTTTGGAGGCTTGATAAATAACAATGTGTTGGTATACCTCGATGATGTGACGGTGTTCTCCAAGGAAGCGAGCCAACACATTCAACACCTCAGGCAAATTTTTGAAAGGTGTAGGGAATTCGGCATCTCTCTTAACTCGAAGAAATGCATGTTTGCTATTCATGAGGGGAAACTCCTTGGCCACATCGTGTCCAAGGAGGGATTATCCATTGATCCCGAGAGAGTTCGTTCTATCCTAGAGATGTCCCTACCTAAGCACAAGAAAGGCCTGCAGAGCTTCTTTGGCAGGATAAATTTTATTCGAAGATTCATTTCAAATTTTGCAGAGATAGTCAAGCCCCTGACCTCTATGATGAGGAAGGGTGAGGAGTTCAAGTGGACAACACAAAGGAAGGACAGCTTTGAAGCCATCAAGCAGGCCATAACTCAGGCTCCTACTTTGATCAGCCCTGACTTCAACAAAGACTTCAATCTCTACACTTTTAACAATGAAGAGGTGATCTCCGCCATGCTTACCCAAGCAAATGGTGATGACCTCGAGCAACCACTTGCTTTTTTTAGCCAAGGGCTAGAGGATTTCGAAGTCAGATACACGTATGTAGAGAAGCAAGTCCTGGCAGTAGTGCAGAGCCTGAAGAAATTCAGGCATATGTTGTCTAACAGCAGGATTCACCTCATGGTTCCACATCCTAGTGTCAAGGATTTCTTGACCAATCGAGACCTAAATGAGAAGAAAGCAGGGTGGATCACCAAGGTGATGGAGTATGACATAGACATCGAGATCACCAAGCTAGTGAGGGGAAGAGGCCTGTGTGAGCACCTTGCTGCGGACTTCAAGCAAGAAGGGGAAGACAACTTACTAATTCATGATGCAGCTACAGTAGAAGAACCAATTATCATAAAGGACTGGACATTAGACCTGAGCCATTTCCTTCTCACTGGTGAGTGCCTGCAGAGTCTTGATAAGACCGAAAGAAGGTACTTCAGGCTCCAGTCTCTCCCTTATGTTCTGGTTGATGGAGTATTGTTTAGGAAGGATCTCTCTGGAGTTCTTCTAAGATGCATTGATCCAAACCAGGCTGATAAAGTACTGTCTGAGTTCCATGATGGGCCAACAGGGGATCATTTCGCTCCTAGAGCTACTGCAGCAGGAATAATGAGAGCTAGCTATTTCTTACCTACTCTTTTCAGGGAAACTCATGCCAAGGTAAGAAAGTGCCAAAAGTGTGCACTTTTTGATGGGAAACAACGGTTGGCTGCCATGCCTCTACAGCCTATTCTGGTGGAACAACCATTCATGCAGTGGGGCCTGGAATTCATAGGGATGATTAATCCTCCCTCCAGTGCTGGACACAAGTGGGTCCTGATTGCCACGGACTATTTCACAAGGTGGGTGGAAGCTGTTGCTCTGAAGGAGGCAAATGAAAGTGCGGTCCTAAAATTTTATGAGGACCTGGTGACAAGATTCGAGGTCCCAGCCACCATAATCTCAGACAATGCCTTGGCTTTCTGAGAACCAAAACAAGTGAATGGGTGCTGAGATATCGTATATATCTCAGCACTTCATCCAATTATTACCCACAGGGGAATGGACTAGCTGAGTCCACCAAAAAAAACTTGATCAGGACCATCAAGAGGACCATGGAAGAAAATCAAAGGACTTAGCATGCCAAGCTGAAAACAGCTCTGTGGGCCAACCAAATCACTCCAAAGAGAGCAATCATAAATTCTCCATATACGCTCGTATATGGAAGGGAAGCTAGGCTTCCCATCTCACTTGAATTGTCGGCATTGGACCTCGCTCGCCAGCTGCAATTATAAGAAAGAAGTAGCATGGAGGTCAGGGTGTGCAAGCTGATGGAGCTCCAAGAGACAAGGGACCGGGCTATGGCTTCTATGACCAATCACCAACAACAAACAAAGAGACACTTCGACAAGAAGTCTTCATCAAAAGATTTCTTTGAAGGAGACATTGTCTTGAAATGGGATGAAGACCGAGCTAAGCCTAGAAAGCATGCAAAATTTGATGCCCTATTGAGTGGCCCATACATTATCACTCAGTGCAAGTAGCATAATGCATTCCAACTCTCCAGGTTGGATGGTGAAGAATTGCATATTCCAGTTAATGGGATATATCTTAAGCATTGCCATTGACCCCTTTTTTATCATGTATATATTTCCCTTGTGTTTCCTACTTTCCCTAAGTGTTGTTGCACAAGTAGTAGTTTTCTTAGCTTTGTGTGTGTTTTTCTTTTCCTCTTGGAGGTAATCTGCGTGACTGGTTCTAAGATTTATTAGAGCTATTGTTGGCTTTTTAAGTTACCATCTGACTCCATACCTAATGGACTACAAGGCAACTGGTCTTTAAGCATAGCAGACATGCTTCCCCTGGGAGTCACCAATTTGTTGACCAATTTTGCCCAACAGGCAAAATTTTTAGTCCCCGTCTGCCTCCTGTTGTTCTAGGCCACTTCTTTTTTGATTTTGTGTAGGTCCAGTGATTTCCACAGATTCAGCAGTTCTCTACAGTCTTCGCATTTTCTATGGACTCTGCAGGTGCTTAGTTTGAGCTCCAAGTTCTTCAGCTTTGGTTCAATCAGCTAAGTTCAATGCAGATTTCAATCGGCATAGTTCAAATGGTTCAGCGACCTTTAGTTCAACAAAAGCTCATCACTCAGGTCAAACATCTCAAAGATAGCCGCAAAAGGGACGTTTTAACTTTTGGAATTTTGACTAAGGCAAAGTCCCGAATTCCTTCAGACAAAAAGTCTGAAGGAATTCGAGCCGCAATTCAAAGCAAAGGCCGGGGCTGGGGCAGAATGTTCGCGGACAAAAGTTTGCAGGAAAATGTCTGTGGACAAAAGTTTGCAGGAACCCGAGAATTAATCCAGAAGGGCACAGTGACTCGCTGAAGGACCCCAAAGGGCAGGTGCCCTTGTGAGGGACTCTCAGCCCAAATAAAGGAGCATTAAGCAAAGGCTGAGGAGGATGAAGCCTATAGAGAAGCCAACGAAGGACCCGATGACATTTTGCCAGGGACAGTGATGTCCTGGAAGCTGTCAACCTGAAGGAAGCGAATTAGTTGTTGGTTTTCAAAGCAATGACGGCCGCGTGAACATCAATATTAACACAATGAAATAGTTGTTTGCTTTCAAACTAAAGGATGCCAACCATGAAAGGAGGCCTAGAAATGCAGTGACTCACCAGAAGATCACCCTCGAGAGCCAAAGGAGCCAGAAAAAGATAAAATAGGGAAAAGACAAAGTGCCAAGCATGGAGCAAACAAGTTGTCCAAGTGGCAAAGGGGAGCATCGATTCAAGAAATTACTCTAGCAGGTGAAATAGTGGCTACAAATTGACCATTAGAAGACGCGAACAGCCAATCGTGCGACCCTTTTTCTTCATTTCATATTTATGAGCAGACAAGCTGCGTAGCTGCCTTCAAGAAGCAGCCTCGGTTAATGAGGAAACAATGCGGCCATGTCAAAAAGGGCCTGAAGTCAAAGCCAGGGCCAACACAACATTTATTTTAGGCAGCCTGCTCTTCCCAATGAGGGGATGCAAATGGGCCACTTGTAAAAAGGGGCACCAAAAGGCCTCCTTTCTTGTCCTATATATTGAGAACTTGTCATTTGAGAAATTATCTTCCACATTTGTAAGGCGTAGCCCTGACAAAATTTCACCTGAATCAATAAACGCATTTTTTACCTCTATCTTGGATAGATATTTCTGTGTATGTCTTGAGTGTTAGTTTGTGTTTAGTCATTGTTTCTTGATGCTTGCACAGGTCCAACACCAACATATCTATTGTCTACAAGGTGCCATTTCTGTAGCTGACAAAGAGAGCTGTATTTGGAAGTGCAGAATAGAAAAAATTACTTACAATGTGCATTTCACATCACCTTGGTGAATCTCTATTTTCTGTGTTTTCATGAAAGCCTCCTTGCCAGTTTTTGTTAGATTGTGGAGCTAAAAGCTTCACTGATGCAAACATGGAGGAGGGTGCAGAAGGGTTGCTGAGTGCCACGGACACCGGCGTCGGTCAGGCCAACCGACGTCGGCATGAAGGAGACAAGAAGCAACCGGCGTCGGTCAGAGATCGGCCGACGTCGGCGACCCCCAGGCGGACAGGGACCTGCGTCGGTCCCCTGTGTGGTTTGACTGCGAGTTTATTACGGGCAGTTGGTTGACAAACCAAGTGTTTGCATGCTTAGTGCTAATTATAGACTGAGAGCTGCAGATCTAATTATTGTACTAGGTGTCTAATTATTGTTTGGATGAGTTCTATATATTAGACTCATGGTTGTATTGGAAACTAGTGCTAGGGAGTAAGAGAGCAAACAACTCTTTCAGAGAGAGGTAGAGCAATGGTGCGTTCCTCCTAGTGCCACAGTACCATGTGTGTGGGTGCTGGATTGGAGAGTCAGCTAGATTCTTCAGGTATGTATGATCTTGGTCATCAGGTGAGCATGACCCTTATAGGAGATCTACATGGTAAGTAAGATCGTTGATCTGCAGGTGTGTGTGTGTGTGTGCAAGGTCAAGGTTCACAGGTGTGCAGAACTAGTATTGATCTGTAGGTTGGAGATCAGATGGGACAGCAACACAACAGGGAGCAGGATCAAGTAGGATCTACTTGGAGTACAGTGTGTACTCATTGGTATGTACATGGAGTACATGGAGAGCTAAGAGGAAGGCAAGGCAGTTCCTTCCATAAGTATGGTCTGTTGAATTGCAGGTTGTTGCAAGTTTATGGGAGATCTACTTGAAGTACTTTGAGTACTTGTGGAGTGCGTGGAGCACTTGTGGAGTGCGTGGAGCACAGGTGTAAGGTGAACACCAACTCTGTGTTTGAGTTGAGTGTTGGGACCTAGTAGAGAGAGCTTTGAGGAGAGAATTATTGTTCACTTGAGGTGTGGGAAACCTCTGAAGAGGTGATGGAAAAGAAGTGGCATCTTCTTTATTGTATTCTTTTCTGTAAGAGTTATTAATACAAGTTGTGTATTGTCTCTCATATTCTATGTTATTCTGAATTCTAGTTACTTGTTGATTCTGGTTAATTCCGCATATTAAGTTGCTTGGTTTGGTAATCAATTGTGTGCTTCTGGTGTTTCATATCCTGACAAGTGGTATCAGAGCCTTGGTTGTAGGTTTTTGAGCTTGATACCAACAAGTGGTATCAGAGCTAAGGGTGCAGGAAGCAAGTTTTGTGTTTGGTTACAGGTCACTCTCTG
Organism: Torreya grandis; assembly: GCA_037957365.1. Classification (NCBI taxonomy): domain Eukaryota; kingdom Viridiplantae; phylum Streptophyta; class Pinopsida; order Cupressales; family Taxaceae; genus Torreya; species Torreya grandis. The sequence goes on along the minus strand of JARHVA010007306.1, from coordinate 163,407 downwards.
GGGTTTCTGATTGAGTGGGAGCAGAGCAATGGCAGATGAAAGTACGCTAAGAATGGAGGAGTTGAAAAGCACAGATGGTCACTTAAGGTCCCATGGAAAGAAAGAGCAGGCAAAAGAATATTGTTGGTTTGTGGAAGATCAACAAGAAGGAACTGAAGAAGCAGATGTTGCAGGTGATGTTGCACAGGATGCTCTGGGAGGTTTCTTAGATAAAGTTGAATCTTGGATAAAAGATTCGGTTGCCTCTTTCCATGCAGCCCCAGGTAGAGGAGCTGGTGAGCCTTGCTAAAGAATTGGCAAAGGGGAAGTGAAGCTGAAATTGTAGGCGGCCAACACACAGGTGTTGATGAAGGTCATGCAGGTCCCAGGTTTGGAGATATGACTAATTTCTTTAGAAAGATTGGGTGATGAGAGATGCACAAGAACTCTCACAGCGGATACACTTGAATTAGCTGGTGGTAAGAAAATAAGTACTCTTTATCTACTTGTTTATATTACTGATTCTTCTTCTGTTGCGGAGACGTGGCTTCGTAGGCTTGGTCACATGAGCAGGAAGGAGATGCATGTTCTTAAGCTAAAGACAGATATATTTGACAAGCTTAAGAACTGGAAAGCCTTGGTTTTCTTAGAGGAGATGGCAGACAAAAACCAATGGATGGTGCTGGATACTTTTGAGCAGAGCAGTTTGGACATGGGTTTTGATTCAAAGGAGCTTGCGGGTAAAAATTCATCACTCACAGGCGAACACAGATATCGGTGTCGATCAGCAGGAACCAGCATCGAACAGACAGATGCCGATGTCGGTCATGTGCAGACCAAAGCCAGTGATGTCGGGCAGGGTAAGACTGATGTCGATCAAGAGGACCGACGTCAGCAGCAGGTAAGACCGACGTCGGTCAGGAGGACCGACGTCGGCAACAGGGACACCGACGTTGGCAGGTTGGTAGTTAGGGATAGATGCATGGGAACCGACTTCGATCGAATGCAGACTGTGGAGTGATCGAGGTCGGTCACTGTAACAGATTTTAGGTGGACAACACACTGTCAAAGAGTCTCATACACCCATATGGAGGACTGAAGATGTAAGTAGGCCCTCAAATTCGTTGTTCCTCTTCTTTATACTCGTTGCTGATTGTAGAGCAGGAAGGATCCAGGAAATAGGTGGGAGCATGGCAGGGATATGATGTAGAACCAAGCGAGAGACTTGGTAGGGTTGCCAACCGGTGCGAAAGCACAGAGACGAATGGATTCCTTAGTTGAAGAATAGAGTGAACGGACACGTGAGACGGAAGACAAGGTCATATGGTCTTGAAGAAGCTGCAAGACAGTGGTACAGATTTTGACAGGTGGAAGACGAAGCATGGCTTCAGTCAATGTCAGGGTAACTACTGTGGTTTGACTTACCAGGGGGATGGTGATTGCAACATCATTCTATTGCTGTATGTGGATGGTATATTTGCTAGCAGGGTTTGTACATATAGGGTTTTGCTGAGCTAAGGGTAAGATTAGTTCAGTGGCATGTCAGGAGGAGTTTAGAGCAGCGAAATTCTTTGACATGGGAGACATGGAGATCACAGGTAGATTTTGTCTCCAGTGGGAGCTGATGTGAATCAGGTGTTGGCGAGGCTCATTACGCAGGATGCAAAGCTGGAGCACACTAAGGGCTGGACAGGTACAGTGTCCGAAATCACATGAGGTCTGGTATAGACCTGAGTATACCCATGCAGTGAGAGCTATCAGAGAGTTAGGAGCCAATTCGGGGAAGTGGGTTCTTAGGTATTTGAGAGGGACCAACAGCAGGGATTCATGTTATGCAGGGTCAGGACTTCACTACATGGGTTGTAGGTTCAGATGTGGCAGGGTACTCGGATGACAGGTGGTGCACCACAGGATGTGTGGTGGTTAGTCTTCAAGTGGGAGCTTGAAGAGGGATACAAACCAAGAAATAGATTAGACAGAGTACAGGTACAGGTATAGTGCATCTATTTATCTCCAAGTGGGAGATTGTTAGATTGTGGATCTAAAAGCTTCACTAATGCAGACATGGAGGAGGGTGCAGAAGGGTTGCTGAGTGCCATGGACACTGGCGTCGGTCAGGCCAACCGACGTCGGCAGGAAGGAGACAGGAAGCAACCAGCGTCGGTCAGAGATCGGCCAGCGTCGGTGACCCCCAGGCGGACAGGGACCGGCATCGGTCGCCTGTGTGGTTCGACTGCGAGTTTATTACGGGCAGTTGGTTGACGAACCAAGTGTTTGCATGCTTAGTGCTAATTATAGACTGAGAGCTGCGGATCTAATTATTGTACTAGGTGTCTAATTATTGTTTGGATGAGTTCTATATATTAGATTCATGGTTGTATTGGAAACTAGTGCTAAGGAGTAAGAGAGCAAACAGCTCCTTCAGAGAGAGGTAGAGCAATGGTGCGTTCCTCCTAGTGCCACAGTACCAAGTGTGTGGGTGCTAGATTGGAGAGTCAGCTGGATTCTTCAGGTATGTATGATCTTGGTCATCAGGTGAGCATGACCCTTATAGGAGATCTACATGGTAAGTAAGATCATTGATCTGCAGGTGTGTGTGTGTGTGTGTGTGTGTGTGTGTGTGTGTGTGTGTGTGTGTGTGTGTGCAAGGTCAAGGTTCACAGGTGTGCAGAACTAGTATTGATCTGTAGGTTGGAGATCAGATAGGACAGCAACACAACAGGGAGTAGGATCAGGCAGGATCTACTTGGAGTACGGTGTGTACTCATTGGTATGTACGTGGAGTACATGGAGAGCTAAGAGGAAGGCAAGGCAGTTCCTTCCATAAGTATGGTCTGTTGAATTGCAGGTTGTTGCAGGTTCATGGGAGATCTACTTGAAGTACTTTGAGTACTTGTGGAGTGCGTGGAGCACTTGTGGAGTGCGTGGAGCACAGGTGTAAGGTGAACACCAACTCTGTGTTTGAGTTGGGTGTTGGGACCTAGTAGAGAGAGCTTTGAGGAGAGAATTACTGTTCACTTGAGGTGTGGGAAACCTCTGAAAAGGTGGTGGAGAAGAAGTGGTATCTTCTTTATTGTATTCTTTTCTGTAAAAGTTATTAATACAAGTTGTGTATTGTCTCTCATATTCTATGTTATTCTGAATTCTAGTTACTTGTTGATTCTGGTTAATTCCGCTTATTAAGTTGCTTGGTTTGGTAATCAATTGTGTGCTTCTGGTGTTTCGTATCCTGACAGTTTCTTGTAGCCTGGTCCTTCTGCCAAGTGTGAAGTGTATGTATGTATTCGTCTGATTTTAGTGTGAGGGTGAGAAGGTCGACTTATTTTGGTGCATCACCTATTTAGAGTAGTTTGTTTTCCTGCAATCTTTCTCCCTTTTCATCCCCCCAGTATATATTTGTATATATATATATATATATATATATATATATATATATATATATATATGTGTGTGTGTTAGCACTTGTTGGAACGAATATGATGCATCAAAGGGAGCTAGCCCTTATCTAGAGACTCTCCCCTCCAGCTTCGCCGGTCCCACAAGTGAGAGGGGAGTTTCCATAGTTGCGTGAAGAAGGCAGGAGCTCGTCCTCCTACCAAGGGTGCAATCTTTTGCGTCAACAAATACAAAAGATAAAACTAAATCTAAAATGAGCACATGGAAAGTAACAATTTAATAAAATCAGAAATCATAAAAAAGATAAAAATGTGAGGATCATACACATAGGGAGATGAACTCTGTTGTGTGGTAAATACACTGTTGATACTCAAAGTCAAAAATAAGTGTTTGGAGGGTGTGAAACGATGTGAATCATTGAGTCTACGATATCTCCTTGGTGTACCATATAAGTTTAGAAGATGGCCATAAGGCTTCCGACTTGGGATGTGAGGCAATAGATGTAGGATGTAATTAACCTAAGACGGTTCCCCATAGACAAATTGTGTTTGAAAAGCCATAGGTGAAGGTCAAGCATAGCTCAACAAAATAGGGTTAAGTATATCTAGCCTTCATAAACCATGAATGTCTAGAGAGAGCCAATCAAATTTTGGAAGAGTAAAAAAAAAATATTTCCTTATCTCATAATAAAAAGTGTATTTGAAAACAAAACGTTCCTTAGTTTTAGATTTCAAAGAGCAAATTTGACAAATAAAATGATCATGAGGGATATGGTGCCTTGTCTCAATGCAATGTCGATGGGAGCAAACTTTGAGTTGAGAAAGGGGAATCGTAACATTGCAAGGTAATTGTAGTTTTGTGTACCCTTGGGATTGGATGAACTCGTGACTAAAGTGGAGTTATATAAGTTGTTCAATAATGTTGAAGCTTTGAGGTGGATGACTCTTAAGGTTGAGACTATGTGGATTGGAGGTAGGCTTTATAAATATTAGTACGAATCCCATTGTTTATCTCTTTCTTGAAGAGATAAGGAGCATCCACTAGGAAGTTATGTAAGGTTACCATGTTAATATTAAGATCAATTAGGAAACATAATGAAGAGAATCTCGCATACCAACATGAATCAACTACATGGTTTGCTTGTACTTTGCTTCCTCTATAAAGGATATGAAAGTAAGGTATGGATACCTAAGGAGACCAATCTAAGAATTACTTAATTATTCAAGTTTTTGAATCATTTTCACCAAATGAAATATCACTAAAGCAATGAGTGGGGTTGTGCTAAATTTTACAAGAATGATGGCACGAGGGATTGATATCTTGGCATGAATATGTTTGGATAACATTGTGACAATCACTTTATTTTTATTTTCAGTCCCAAACTTGAAGGTATGGTCCCCATACATATGACCAATGAGTGAAAGAGGTGGTTCTTTGAGAATGCCCTTAAATTGATGCAAAAAATAAAAAAATAAAAAAATCAAGGGCGATGAGAGCTACATATCCCTTATTTAGTTTGGACTCTACACTTGGAGTCAAGCTAAAGTATGGTCTAGAGAAGAAGACCCCCAAATATACATATGAATAAACCACCTCAATTATCTTATCTCTATAGGTAAGCATAACCTAGCTTGCTTTATTTATAGTAATGTTAAAAGCCACGACTTTTATTTTACCTAAATTATCATGAGTAATAAAAAAGGAGTCTAAGATATGAAGTAGTTTTTGGAGACCTCTCACCGAGTCAAAATAATGTCATCTGCAAATAGGATAATTGCAATATAAATTTTAAAAAGTAAGAAACTATTTATTGCACTTTTTTTTATTCAAATTGATATCAATATATATTATAATTATTTAAAAAATTATACATCAAGATGTTACTTTAAATAATATTTCCACAAACCATGAAGTAAAGAAGAAGATTTGTGGTTAAATCATGTAAAATATTTTAAATGAATATTTTGGATAATACTTTGTGAAAGATAATCAAGATGAAAAAATATAGGTATCTAGTGGCAGGGATGTGGATGACCTATAATAATTTATTAATATATGATTCAAACAATAAATTTTATGTAAATGGACTTTATTAAGACAAGAATAAGTGTACTATGAAAGCATGCCAAAAAAATTAAGGAAAAAAAAAAAGATAATAATTTAATGGTCGAAAAAGACATTACAAGTGGTAAGGCATTTTATATTTGTAAGTAAAATTTATTAATTTGAATATTAGAAAAACTTTTCAATTAAAACTAAGGATTAAATTTGATATCCGTATAACATATTTATGATTTTTAACTTTAAAATATAATCAATTTTTTTAATAAACCATATAAAATATAATTTAAAAAAAAAAAAAAACTATAAAAAATTCTAATAAATACATAATTTTTTTCTTCTATATTAATATTTTAAAGACAATGTTAACTAAACAACCGCCATCAAAAAAAATCATGACAAACAGGGTTGACGGTCAAATTTAAATCTTAATCACAACTTTTAGAGAGGACAAATTACATATAAGGGTTTAACTCATTCATTCAACCTTCAAAGGAGAACACGGTCGTCAAATATTTGATGAATGAATATCAAATAACAAAAAAATGAATAACTACTTATTTGGTGCGGCGATTTAAAAACAGGAAACACGTTCTCCAACTATTGCATTTCATCCTTCCTTTGACTGTACCATACACTTTTTACAATTCTAATTTATAACAATGATATTAGAGTGACAGTAGGCTACTTTATTAAGCCGCACGCTTTATACCATGGGAATCCCTAAAATTCGTCTCATAAAATGTGTCTCATAAAGAGAGAAAATTAATAATATTTTATTTGAACCCAATGAAATGTTGACACGTGACTGCTGGTTAGTTTGGGGATAGATCTGTCGTGTAGTTTTAGGTTGGGGCGCTTCATTGGCTACCTGAGTTCCAATGAATGACATGATGGTGCTTGGCGGCTGTAACACCAGCAACCCATAATTTGGCATCCATGGCGTCCTGCACACTTCAACGATTTCTCCCTTCTCACCAAACCAAACCCCCGCTGGCTGCTCAGATGCTTAGTTAAAAAAACATAAAATACTCAGAGCATATGACGATTAATCATAAAATAATCAACCCGGACGCATAAAACCCTGTACCCGGTCAGGTTTCGAACCCTTGACCTCCGGATGCTTATTTAAATGTAAAAAGAGAAAAAACTGAATGGATGTACAATGAAGAAGATAATCCCCTGGCTCTTGTCAAATATAAAGAAACAAACAACGAGGAAAATATTAAGACAGAAATAAATACATTATCATATTTTATATTATTCCTATTTAGCAAGATGCAGCAGGCATGGACAGCGCTGTCGCAACATTGATCGAATCTCCTCCCCAGAAACCCCTTTGGATTTGCCTGCAAATTATAGTCAAATTTTAAATCTGCAACACAATTGCAAGATGGAAAACATATTCACAAAATGTCTGAATTTTACCATAAAAATGCGAAAAAATAAAACAAACAGTCAATTACCTGACATTTATATCTAAACAATACCATTGAATCAGCTTCAAAAATACAAACCCTGTACAATGCATAATGTACACCATATACACCACCTGTGTTTTGAAGCACTTAGAATTGTTTAGCTGTTTCTCCAGGTGCATCACATTCTCCCCTCAGAGCCTGCTAAAAAAAAATGTCAAAGAAAAAGCAACTTGTATAGTTTGCACACTCCCCTTACAGGAAAAGTAGTTGTTTAAGGTTAAACATGCCACTTGGTCACTATTCCTAAGTGTTGATTTTTTTAAACTTTTATGTTTTTCCTTAAAAATAGCTAATACTGTCTCTTATAAAAAATGAGTTCAATCTTGCTTTAATAAAAAAACATTACTTTATTATATTAAATAAAAATAAAAATTATAAATAATATATATATATATATATATATATAATTAATATTAAATATTATTATTATTAAATATTATTTTGTATTCCTTGCTAAAAATATATGGTTGGGTTATTATCAAATTTATTTTCCTTGTTCGATACGGTTGAGGCGCATTTACGTGTAGTATAAAATGATATTTTTTCCCCCTAAAAGCCTTGCAAAACATACCATGGTTAAAAAGGGCATCATGGAAAGATTGGAAGGCAAGAATGAATGGGAAGAAAAAAGAAACACTATGGGATTTGTGCACGTTCTAGTGATTGTGTTTGTAATATTAACGGAGTGCTCCGCTTTAATTGTTTCAACAACTACTAACAATCTATAAATTCAAAATTGTCTTTAAAAAAAAAAGAAATATATCAAATGTATCAGTTATAAATATTTTATGATAAATTTTTTCCAGTTTACGTTTTTGGTTTAAATGACAATTTATTATTGGTGAAGCTTTAATGTAATTTGAATAGTTTTTTCATCCAATTGAACGTACATTTGAATAATGTTCATTTTTTAAAATTTAAAATATTATTTCATATAATCAATTAGTTGTTTAAGTGCATGCACAATTTGATTTAGTTTATTTATTTATGAATGAAATTGTACATGCAAATAGTGTAGCATCCTTGATACACAATGATATTAAATTAAATAAAATTTTATTATTATATGTAATTTATAATTGTATTAGCATCTTTGAAAATTGTATAAATTTTATATAGTTTAATTTTTTGTACTTTTAAATTATTTTTTGCACACTAAAAAAGTTGTACTATTGTAAGTTGGTACATCAAAATAAAATATATTAAGAGTACAAATTCTATTCAAGATATTTTTAAAGGTTTTATTTTTAAAATCCTTAAAAGTTAATATTTTGAAACCTTGATATTGAAACGTGTAGATGTAAAGAACCACTCACTATAAACTTACTATGAATACCACTTAAACTACAATAAATGTAATATTTATGATGTGCAAAATGTAATATTTATGATGTGCTAGTTTTATCGTCTCACAAATGAAAATAAAACACTTAACAAAAAAAATCACAAATTAAAGTACTTTACTATTAAAATAAACCATACATAAACTATATTTAACTAACCTCTGAAACTTTTTCACACTATCCTAATTAATACCTACGGGTCCAATACTATTGTCATCGCCCCGTTATTATTTTCATTTGACTACAGTCAACAGTCAATGGCAATTTGTGTTGCCACAAAAATTAAAAGTGTATAATTTAATTCATCTAGCCAGAGAACGTTTTTCCATATATATAATCAATTTATGTGGGAACAGTTGTTGTCTATATTGTCTCAAAAAGATTCATTTAAATGGAAACCTACATTTAAATAATCTAGGACCTCATGGAGACTGGCATTGACATTTTTATAACTGAACGAGACTTCTGCACCGCTTTCCCCACGGCGCCCTGCACAGCTATATGACTCATTTCCCAGACTGGAGTAACATGAGCAGCAGAAAGAAGCAACCGCATAGGCGTACAAAGAACAGGCTAGGCTCTCCCCCTAGCAGTTGCAAGTTAAAAATCAAATTAAAACTTCAGTTAATTTGTACAAAAAGCATTGAATATCTTTTTTTTTTAATAATATCATATTTATTAACTCTTTCTTCATTGAAATTCTAATTTGTGTTTGTAATTAAAAGTTTTTTTTATTAAATATCAAATAAATAAAGTTTATAAATTTGTAAGTCTATTTAAAAGTCTCATGACTTCGAAAACAAAGGCGAAAAGAAACAACATTAGATTAAACTCATTTATTGAAACCATTTATTGTGTTTTGAGGCTTATTGCACTTCACGAATTTTCTTTCCGAATCTACAATGAAATTTTTTATTAGAGTTGCTAATTTTTAGTGTATATATTCCCCCAAACAAACCACAACACCACATTTCTTATTTTTATATTCTTTGGCTTTTATTATTTTTGTGTTTGGAGCAAATCATACATTCGTAATTTTAAATATTTATTAAGTTTTCACTTTTCAAACTCTATTATGTGTAATCTGAAAAAAAAAATTGGATAATTTATTCGAATTTGTAGGGGTCTTTAATATTTTTTAGAACATATTTTTGAGGAAGGGGTTAATTTTTTTATTTTTATTTTAAATTGTTTGAAAGCTTTTTAAAAATAAAATTAGAAAGTTTTCCTTTATTTTTAAAACTTTTGTGTTTTTTAAATATATATAAGTTTTTAGTTTATTATTGTATTTGATATGATTATTATTATATTTTATTGTATTTTGTGCAATTATTTAGGACTTCTTTTTTCATTTTTGTTTTAAGATTTAGAAAAGTATTTTGTGTCTCAGCAGGTTTATATATTAAAATTGAGGGTTTTCTTGTATAAGAATTACTCTGTTTGAGTTACTTTCACTATTTTGTTGTTAAAAGTTTTGTCTTTTCTTATTCCTCTGCTTGATAAGGTTTTGAGTCGATTTGAATCCAACAGTGAGGTTGTTTATGTTGTATAATTCTTGGTTAGTTTTTGTGGGGGAAATGGGCTCTGGAAGCTATGTCTCCCTTGGATGGGCAAAAAAAGAGTTTATTTGATTTCTAGCATGGCCCGATTACTCGAAGGGTTGTGATCATCCATATGTAGAGGCACTTGTAGGGCATGGCCGACTCGATGGGTTTGGAGGGAATTTGCCATTCGCAGGGTGAGTGAAGGAAGGTGATGGAAGCACCCTCTTGTGGGGGTCGTTGTGTAAGGGGTGGCATAGGAAGGAGAGGTCGGGGTGGTTGTGAAACGAGGAGTGGTTGAGGTAGAGGAAGAGGTGAATACATGGGGTTTGTTGGTAGGGTGAGCGGTGGTGAGTTTGTTTTCACCGATCCATCTTCATTAAAGGAGATGTTGGTTGGTTGATGGTGCTACAAGCAACACATGTGCAAGTTGTGGGACATGGTGATTATGGCCAATTTGGACATGTTGATTTGATCATTGTATCTATTTTTCTTTTGGGGTCCTAGTTTCTTTTTTTGGTTAGAACTTTGGTTTGGTTTGTGGTTTGTTGTCATAATATTTTGTCATTTCCAAAATTTGTTTCCCATTTTTTAAATTAGACTAATTTGAGAGTTATACTTAATTTGGTAAAAGAAACTTAGTGCCCGCTTTCTTTCTCTCAATTTTTATAATATAAATTTTTTATCATTATATAGATGAGAGCCCATCATCATCATCATCGTCGTCATCATCATCATCATCATCATCATCATTTCAAATTTTTTTTTTTTTTTCAAATTTAATTTAAGTTGATTTTTAATTTTTTATATTTTAAAACATTTAAAAATGAAATAAAAATCAAACGTAGCTCCCAGCGTCGCCCACTCTCCAATTCTTTGAGAGTCCATTGTACTTCATTGAGAAGCCTTCTTCATTGGGGTTGTTCATAATCGACCATCATTCACAAAGCCAATGGATGTCTTTGTGATGCCTTAATTGCATGCCTATTGATTTACTTACATTAATTCCTGCCTGCCTGCCTACGTCCATCGTCTAACGCCCAAACCGCCATTCAACTTTGCTATTTCCAGCCATCGCCCAAAATCGTCTCCCACTGCCTCCACTTTTGATAAAACTGATTTTTAGTCCCTGTTAAAGTAAGCATTATAGTTTTCAGTTTAAAGTAATAATTTCTAACTAGTTAAATTTCATGATTTATCATATTATTATGATAATATTATAATTTTATATGTAATATTTTAAAATATTCCCTAAAACTATATTTTTTATTTATTAATAATTAATTAAAATTTTATTATTTATTATTATTATTTTTTTTTCTAAATAACATTATCTCATTCATTTGTAAGTCTCCATCTTCAACTTACTCTTCTAAATCATTGTTTATTAGTTATCATGATTTATATGCAATTTTTAATTATAAATAAAAATAAATGCATCTACATTTTTAAATAACACTATCATTTATTAGTAAATTTTTATTTTTCACTGAAAATAATTATTTATTAAATTTTTTTATTATTATATAATATTTTTAAACTATAAAATTATAAAATATTTTTTTATTAAAATTATATATAAAAAAAAATCTATTACAATTTTTATTTTTTTATTTTTTTATTTTTTTTAATTTTATTTTTTAAAATATTAATCCTAAATTTTCTATTTTTTCAAATTAAAAAAATTTCTTAATATTTATCCTAAATTTAAAATATTAAGTTAATATTTTCAATGCAACTTCATAATTTTTTTTATTACTTTTCACAAAATAACAATATTTTTCATTTTTTCCTATAAAAAATATATTCCCTAGTTTCTATTTTTTCTACTTAACTATTTAAAGTAGACAATCATTTTAATTTTAATTTATTTTTATGTTGCTAAATAAACTCTAACAAACAAATAGAAAACAAACTATATTATGAAATACAAATTGACAAACAAATATATAATAAAATATATTGCTAAATAAAAATTAACAAACAAATATAAAATGAAAAATCATTCTAATTGTTAAAATTTAGTACAAAATATTTTCAATGGAACTTTGTATATGCACTAAAATATTTTTTCAAATTGTATATGTATGTATGTATCAACTAGATTTTGTGCACATCTTTCTATCATTGTATGTTTGTTGCAAATTAATGATGGGGACATCACTTTTTTAATATGCAATCTCTATCTATCTTAGCTTCCAAGATCCACACCACTTTACTAATATACAATCTCTATCTTAACATCTAAGATCCAAAATCAATACAATATAGGTAGGGACTAGCCACTACACAACCTTTGTTTTAACTATTTTAGCAACACTATTATTTGGTCATTTGTGATATTGAAATGATGTATGACATGTTGGAGATGTGCCTTTTAGATTCATTCAAATCCACAAAATCAACTATCTGATTTTTGAGGTTGTATTTTTTATTTTTATTTTTTTCTAGGGGTGATTTTTGTAAAAAGACGTCAACATTGTGTTGATAAATTGAATATTAAGAAACATATATATCATCAGCTATTGAGGGGCATGGTAAATAGTCTAATTTTGTGAAAGCTTGAGTCATTTTTCACTAAAAATTATTCTAAGACTAACACACTAAAAATCAGTGGAAGATTTGTGGGTGGGATCCAATTTGAAAATTATATTTTACACTAAAAATAAATTGAAGACCGATCTGTTGGGTTCAATGTGACAAATTCCATTTATCATACAATCAACAATTTTCATGCACAATGTGCATTTTCATCAAAACACCGATTTTATTACATAGAACATTTTTGTTTTTGCAATAGAGAGACACATTCAAATTCTTTGTGTTGGCACGCCTCTTAGTTAAGCTTTTTCGAGACACACCTATGACTTTTTGCTCATAGCTTGAGCATTCTTGGAGTTGGGGTTGATGTGTTTTGCATTACGAAGCTAATTTCATCATCTTCCACATGGTATAATCATTTTTCCCCTTTAATTGTAGATTTTTTTTTCAATTTTTTAGATGCCTTCTTTATAGATGAACATCACCAAAATTCAAACACAAATTTCTCTACATTTGGAACACTTTTTTAGGTGCCATTATTTTTGAAAGTGCATGTTTGTCAAATTAGAATCCATAATTGTAGTTACATTTAAATCATATTGTATATAAATATGGACATATTGTTACCCTCAAGTATTCCATGGTATATTTTGGTTTCAAAATTCATTTAGGTCAATTGAAGGAATACTTTAATTAGTGTTGCATGGAGTCAAAACACTTTTTCTACAACATTACCATATATTTAAACCTTATAATAATAAATTATAATCATATCAGTAGTTTGTATTAAAGTGTGTGATATATTATAAGATTTCTGGTAGGTTTTATTGTTTCTTTAGAGGAAATCAAGGTTCTCTACCATATTAAAATTTTTAAATAAGTATAATTATATTGATATCTACACTTTGGTGCATGAATGGGGTTTGTCCTCATCTTACATTTTCCTATGGGAGAGGAAAAAATAGATACAGACACTCGAATAGTTGAAATGGGTTTTTAATATACAATACCTAATAGTTGACTTTCTCATTCCTAATAATTATCATAGTATTATGTACAAGTTGTCCAACTTTTACCTCATAATAAATAATCACATAATGACATGTCGTTATTGAACAATTAGTGCACCAATATACAACATATATATATATATATATATATATATATATATATATATATGATAAACTAGTTTTGTACACTTAACAAATATCATTCATAGCTCAACCCTTCAGAAGAGGGCCTTTTGGCTATCGAAAGGCTCACATTCACCATCTCACTATGTCTAAATGTTTATCATATAGTTTGACCCTAATATTATGATTACTTAGATCAACTATAACCCATAAAATGCATAAAACTTGATTTATATCCTACTCTAGTAGTTACAGATCTTCAACAACTTTCTATCCTCCTAAACACTACCATTCAGACTAGGACACTAGAATCAATGCTAATGTTTGAGCCTTACAAATGGTCAAATTTTTAAATATTTTAACATATATGGGTCGGCCTATTTGTCCTAATTAACTCTAACATGAGATAATTTCAAAAGGTATTATATAAATATAATTAAAAGACCATTCATTATAATAAAGTAAAAATCAAGCACGCATCTATCTTATACCAAGGAAAAACACCTCTCAGGGTCTTGCAAAACTACCCTATTCTTTCTCAAATATAAATTAATCATAGGAAAAATCTTGTTACAGGTCTGAAACATTCAAAGAGAATTCCATGAGCATTATTTTTCAAGTTAAGAGCTAGATAACTACATGCACTCGCATATAACATAATTTACAATTATTCATACACACGCCCATATAAGGGGGATAGCTACATCGATTTAAGGTCCTCTTCGGAGTATATGGCTATGTAGGAAACACTCATTAAAAGAGGGGTATTTAAGGTTAGCTTGACTTCAATTAAGTCTACTAAGCCCCATTTTTCAAGGGGACATGCCCAAGTTGGAGGATTTAGGGGGTTGAGCAAAAGAATGATATATAAAACCTGTGTGCATGATCTAAATAGATAATCTACAAGGTGAAAATGAAATATAATAGGTGCATGTGTTCATTACAATAAAGGATCAATATTTTATATAGTACATAATCACTAAAGCCAAGATATAGACATCGATGGTAGTGTCTAGGTCTCAACAGTAATGTCCAGGCTGACAAAGAGCTAATTTTTAGAATATGACGAAGTAGGGTGGAACATCAAACTATATTATCTGGTACCTACACTTACCATATTTTTTTGCACATTTTTCAATAATATAAGTATCATTTCTTCATCATACTTCAACTTTCATAATATTTTTTGGCATTATACTTTATATATTTAATGTTCTTTCATAATTTAACATTGTATTAGAACATTATGAATCTGAATTATTTGATTGGATTGATTTTTAGAATAGTTTAGTGATTTATTTGATTAAGATACTCTCCCATAAGTATTTCAAAAAAAAGGTTAAACATTTGGTGAACTCGACCTCTTAGTATTCTTGTGTAACCCTAGCTTTCCTAGGGTTTTTAGTTTTCTAAAGTTTCAGATTGCCACATTCATTTTCTAGATTTGATTTTTTTTTTCATGGGAATAGTATATGTGATGCTTGTTTTCATTTTTCCCTTGGATTTCATGTAAGACTTAGAGATATAAAATATTCAAAAGGTATAATTAGAGAAAGAAAAGATTCAAGAGGCAAAGTTATAGAAAACAATGTTACAAAAAGATCAAGATGAAAAAGGGAAATTATAAAATGCACATGATGAAAAGGAACAATTACAAAATCAATGGATTAAAAAATCAACATTACAAAAAACTAGCTGGAAAATCAAACTCAAGGTAAGAAAATAAACATACTTAAAGTAATATTTCTAACAAATGAGGACAAAAAGTAAGAGATTCTTGAAAAATCTGAAGTTTTAAATGTGGTTAATGTTAGAAATGGTGAACAAACATTCCAACCCAAGATTCAAAAGTAATAACACAAAAAATATCACATAATGAAGTTATAGACAATTTATTGCAAAATAATGCAAGTCAAGTGTTATTAAAAAATAAGACATGCTAGTAAAAAGAAAAGCCCTTGCATATGTAGGCAAGGCAAAACACAGAACTAGCCCAACTAATTAATGTGAGATAAATATTCACATAGGATAAATTCACAAAAATATAAAATAGCTAATACATTAGCAAACGTGAGAAATACATGAAATACATACTCTAACACTACCCCCACACTCAAGTGAAGCTAGGGGCTAACAAAATTCAAAAAAGAAATAGTGGCATATCCACAGTATGAGTCCCAAAAACTAGGCTTGATAAGTTACTTATGTATAATATGTATCCATAAAATTAATAAGGAATATGTCCTCACGAACACCCTCCAAAGACAACTTCTAAAACCCCAAACATGTCATATAACTCAAAGAAACAAGATGATGCAAAAGGCTTCATGAAAATGTCTACAACCTTCTACCAAGTTAGAACATACTCAAAGCTAAGAACTCCATCCTAAATATGTTGAAAAATAAAGTGCATATGTACCTCAATGTGCTTGGTCCATTGATGGTCAACTAAGTTATGAGATATGTGAATTTTACTCTGGTTATCACACCAAAATATAGTGGGTGAATCATGAATGAAGCCAAAATTTGTCAATAACTGACAAAGCCAAAGAACCTTCTAACTCACTATAACTACTACCCTATACTTAGCCTCTATAGATGAAAGTACAATAGCCTAATACTTCTTGCATAACCAAGCAATAGGTGAAGAACCAAGATAAAAGATGTAGCCAGAAGTGGAATACCTATCATAAAAAAAATCTACCCAATTTGAATGTAATATCCCCTTCAAACAGGGAATATAGAAACACATAAAGCTCTGATACCACTGTAATATCCCTTCGAATACCAAAACAAAGCTCAAATACCACTGTAATATCCCTTCGGATACCAAAACAAAAGCTCTAAATTGCTTATCTATATTTTTGCAAAATATCTTCAAATAGATAAATAAATCATAGTATAATCTCTTATTTATTTGCTCATATGCTTACAATAGAGATCCTCTATCAAGTATACAAAGAATATTGAAAGTACGGCCTGAATAGCCTGAGTATTCCACAAATTGGGAAAGAAATTTGGATCTGGTACGTTTCAGCCTACTGTGTCAAAAACATAGTCACCGACATCGGTTATACTGTCGTCGTCGATCGACTGGGGTCGTTAACCTGCCGATATCGGTGAGAGGTCGGCCGATGTCAGTCTCTGTAGGTCTCTACCTGCCGATGTCGGTGTCTGATCTTTTCGCTGATGCGTATGGATTTTCACAGATCTGTACAGACGTCGTATGGCCGCCAATATAGCACAATCTGTATGCTTGATCCTGATCTGAAGAACTATGGCCTAATACAAAAGATCTATATCTGGATAATAATGGAATCAAACCCAAAATAAAGAAATACCTATGAACCCTTGTGATAGCTTCTATATGAAGTTATCTCTCAGACTTGTAAACCCCTGTGATAACTTCTATATGAATTTATCTCTCAATTTGGCAATAGATCGGCTGATCTCTCACAACCTCTGAATTGCACACAATGAAGAGTTGACGTTCTTCAATGCAAATGGAATCCTGAAACCCTTGGCTCAGTCTTCACAGAAGAATTTCTTAACAAGAATCAATATCAATAATCAAATCATGAATAATCAATAATGGCCTCCATGAGAAACCCTTATACCCTCAAAAAGATATGCTTGCCCTAATTAGGGTTTCTAATTAAAAATAGGCTAAATAATTAATATTTGATTAAATCAATCACATATTAATATCTCCCTCAATACATGTCGGATCCTCAAACCGATTGAAGCTGGTGAATCAGGGAGTGATTCTGTACATGACCATACCAAACTAAGGGCGCTCCACTGCATGTCAAACATCTCTAAATAATAGGAGCTCAGGCTAAATGTGTCTGAAAGAGCCTGAATGAAAGCCAACTATAGAAATTTTTCTAATCGAAGCCAAGCCAAGCTCCATCCTAACCCTCTATCCATCCTATCAGCCTACGAAGGTCGCATAATAGGCTAATCATCAAGTCTGTCAATGTCCACTAAAAAGGGGACATGACATTGAATCAATATATCCAACCAACTGAGTATAACCCATGGTGTGATGTAATCTAAAATGAGTAGTCCCTGATCTAGGCAATAGTTTAGGTGACAATTCAGGCAATGGTTCTACCCCAATTGATGACATAACTTCCAAGAGCCATAACTTTTGCACCATAGCTCCGATTGACTCTCTGTTTGAACCGTTGAAAAGATAAGAATGAAGAGAATATGGTGAGATGGCATGAGATCTAATTAATGGTTTTTAACCCCTAAAAAACCAATAGAAGTGCCTCAAATTTAAATTTTAGTAATGCAATCTAAAAATAGTAAGTTTCTAAAAATAGTAATTTCTCGAATTCTATATTGTTGTAAATCATGGAAGTCAAACCACTTAATTTCCCTTGAGATTGGTGACCTTACAAATCCTCCTCCTACCTTCAAAATGTGTATAAATGAAGATGCAATCTGAAATGGAAAGCAAACATCTCTTCCCAGAGATAAGCATATGGTTGTATTGTAATCTTGAGTAATAAAACATCTCTTCTCAGAGAAATCATTATTACCGTGTTATTTACATGTTCTTGAAATATTTATCAATAAAAAATTCTAAGTTTTGGATCAGTGGTATCAGAGTGGTTTGTCTTGAGAGTGTATGATCTCGAGGACGAGGTCAAGCTACAAGAAACTTGAGTAAAAAACAATAGAGCTTCCAAACTATCCACCTATTTGCTCCAAATGAGTTCAAATGATATATGACATTGAGACATATAATTTCTTCAAGGAAATGGTGAATGAAGCCCTCCAATGGAAATAAACATAGATGATGCAATAATTTTCCCAAATTCTTCAACAAATCTCGATGGAAAATTTTGGCTCCTCATTTACACTTCCTAACTCCTCATCCATGGAATGTCCTTTCAATGCCCCAACACCCTTCAAGGTTTAGGTGAATTTTGATATCCCTATATTTGAAGGAAAAATCAATGTTAATGCATTAAAAAATTAATTGGATCAATTATCTTACTACTTTTCTGTAAATAAATTCACCGATAGAGAAAAGATCACTTTTGCTCTTTTGAAAGCATCATTGCCCATGAAAAATTAGTGGGAAGTGTACAAAAAGAGGTTCATTATAGATGACATTGGACTTGAGGTGGAACCTACCTAAGATGATTTCATGGAAGTGATAAAGGAAGAATACTATTCCATTGGAGCATATGATGATCTGTACATATAGTGGCAACAACTTCACCAAGGTAAGGACCAATTTGTTCAAGATTATATTGACATTTTTAATTCTTTATTTATGAGATTGGGCATCTAAGAAAGTGAGAAACATAAGAATATAAAATATCATGGTAGAATCAATAGTACATATAGAGGGGAATGTAACTCTTCAATTTGAAAACCCTCGATGAGGCATACAAGTTCATAGTGAAGATTGAGCAGAAGCATGGAAGAAAGAATAAGAAGATTGTTAAGGTGTGGAGCCTAAAAGCTTCACATATGAGAGCATTACCAAAGTTGTAGGTTTACATAGTCACCGGCATCGGTTAGGAGCGACCGACATCGGTCAGGTGTAGTCGAAGAGACACCGATGTCGGCAGAGGTTCGGCCGACGTCGATCACAGGCAAGCAGGCAGAAACCGACGTCGATTACCTGTGCGTCCAGAATGCTATTTCTGAGGACAGAACCGAGTGTTTGCATGATGAGTTTAAGTCTTAGTCTTAAGTTTGCGTCTCTATTATTAGTAAGATTGTTTTTAGAGCCCTTGTTCAAGAGGCTTAACTGTTGGTTATAAGTGCATGCTCAAGTCTCCTAATTCTATATGTAGAATTAAATCTTCTTAGCTTAGTGTGGTTATTGTAGTAGTTCATTGTATGTGAATGTTGAAGAATAGTACAAAGTTGTATCAATCCTAGTTGTTGGAGTTGATTGTACTTGAGAGAGAGAGCTCTTGAGGGATAGAGATCTAGAGAGAGATCTTGTGCATCTAAGAGAGGTGTGGAAGAAAAAAATTTCTTCAATTGTATTCCTTCTGTAAAGAGTTTAATACAAGTTTTCAGGGTGGTTTCTTGTATCTCTTGTTCTTTGCTATTATCTGATTCTAGTTACTTATCTATCTGATTTAATTTCGCTGTTTATTGCTTTCATAAGTGTAATCATATTGTTGGTTGATCCCCAACAAATGGTATCAGAGCCTTGGTTGTAGGTTTAGAGTTTGATATCCAATAATTGGTATCAAAGCTCAGGTTCACTAACAAGTGGTTCAGATCTGTGTAGTGTGTATTGATTATAGGTTGCTCACAAGAGTTTTTGCAGGGATTTCTGTTTGAGTGGGAGAAGCAATGGCAGAAGAAAGTAAATTGAGAATGGAGAAGTTCAATGGAAAAAATTATCAACATTGGAGAATGCAGATAGAGGACTATCTATATCAGAAAGATCTATACTTACCGTTAGGTGGGATTGCAAAGAAGCCCACAGACATGGATGACGAAGAATGGGAAGTTCTTGACAGAAAGGCTCTGGGGTCTATAAGACTGAGTCTAGCATCTACTGTGATATCTAATTTATCACAGGCAAAAATAATGGTAGAGTTGATGACTACTTTAACAAATTTGTATGAAAAACCCTCAGCTTCTAATAAGGTATATCTTATGAAGCAGCTATTTAATTTGCATATGCAAGAAGGTGGATCTGTATCTAATCACCTGAATGATTTCTATGGTATTGTAAATCAATTAAGTTCAGTCAAAATTGTATTTGATGATGAAATAAAAGCTCTTTTAATATTATGTTCTTTGCCTAAAAGCTGGCATAGCTTAGTAATGGCAGTTAGCAATACTGCATCTACATCAAATATTTTAAAAGTAGAGGATGTTGTTAGTGTTATCTTGAATGAATAAATTTGTAGGAAAAGCACAGAAAAGACATCTGGAAATGCTTTAAGTTTTCAGAGCAGGGGAAGGCAAAAAGAGAAGAGCAAGAAAGGGAGATCAAGATCTAAGTCTAAGGGGAGAGGTAGATCCAATCCAGAAATGGCAGGAAGCCACAATGCTGGAATTGTGGAAAGATGGGGCACATAAGCAGAGATTGCTGGCCAAAGCCTAAAGAGGACAATCAACACGAAGGAAAAGAAGAAGCAAAGGTTGCAGGTATTGCACAAGATGCTTTAATATTCTCTTTGCATAATAATATAGAATCTTGGGTGTTAGATTCTGTTGCATCTTTTCATGCTACCCCTAATAGGGAATATTTCTGTGACTATATCCATGGAGATTTTGGAATAGTGTATCTAGGGGATGATGAGCCTTGTAAGATTATTGGCAAAGGTAAAGTGCAGCTGAAAATGCAAAATGGCAACACATGGGTGTTGAGAGAAGTTATGCATGTTCCTAGCTTGAAGAGGAATTTGATTTCTGCAAGAAAGTTAGGGGATGAGGGTTGTACAATAACTCTCACAGCAGAATCTTGGAAGGTGACCAAGGGTGCACTTGTTATGGCCAGAGGTAAGAGAGTAGGTACTCTCTATTTGTGTAATTGTGTTACTAACAATTTTTCTTCTATATTATCTACTTCAGATGTGGATGCAAAATTGTGGCACTCAAGGCTTGGCCACATGAGTGAGAAGGGGATGTCAATTCTTAAGTCTAAAGGTAAGCTTTCAAATTTGAAAAGCATGGATCTAGAGTTTTGTGAGCACTGTGTATTTATAAAATAGAAAAGGGTTAGTTTTCTCAAGACTAGGTCTACAAAGAAGAAGCATAAGTTGCAGCTTGTTCACACAGACGTGTGGGGACCGGCTCAGGTAGCTTCCATTGGAGGATCACAGTACTATGTTTCGTTCATAGATGATGCTATAAGAAAGTTATGGATCTATTGTATTAAGAAGAAATCTAATGTATTTGAGACTTTTAAGATTTGGAATGCTATGGTTGAGAATGAAACAGGCAAAAGATTGAAGTGCCTGAGATCTGACAATGGTGGAGAGTTTTGCAGTTATAAGTTCAACTGGTATTGTTATATGCATGGAATCCATAGGCAAAGGATGATTCCAAGGACACCTCAGCAGAATGGAATTGCTGAAAGGATGAATAGAATAATCATGGAGCATGCAAGATGTATGAGATTGCATGCTAGTTTGCCCTTAGAGTTTTGGGCAGAAGCTGTTGACACTGCAGTGTACCTAATTAACAGAGGACCCTCTACATCTCTGGATGGTGTAATTCCAGAAGAGGCTTGGACAGGTAAAAAGGTAGATCTCTCTTTTCTCAAAGTTTTTGGTTGTGAAGCCTTTATACACGTTGATAAGGAAAATAGAAAGAAGCTGGATGCTAAGTCTAGGAGGTGCACATTTATTGGCTATGGCTCAGATGATTTTGGTTTCAGATTTTGGAAGCTAGGAACTAACAAGATAATTAGGAGCCGTGATGTTGTTTTCAATGAAAAAGTGATGTATGGTGATCAACTGAAGAAGCTGAATCAATCTGAGCAAAGCAATGGTGAATTGGATGAGGTGACGGTCCAAAATGAGCTCGCAGCAAAAGAAAATAATCACTTGCAGGAAAACACAAAGACCGACATCGATAGAATAGAAACTGATGTCAATCATACAGAGATCGATGTCGGTAGAACTGGCACCGATGTCAGTCAGGCAGAACCGATGTCGGCCAGTAACAGGTCTGGAGGTGACCAAGGTCGGTCACTGTCAGAGAATTTGGGTGGACAACGTGTTGTGAACGAGTCTCAGACACCCATCAAGAGGTCAGAAAGGGTAAGTAAGCCTCTAATTAGATATTTTCCTTCATTATTCTATTTATTGCTAATTGATGGTGGAGAACTAGAGAGTTTTGAAGAAGCAATATAGGTGGAGTCCAAGAGTCAGTGGGAGCGTGGCATGGTTGAGGAGATGGAGTCCTTAAGAGAGAACCAAACATGGGATTTGATTGAGTTGCCAGTTGGTAAGAAAACACTAAAGAACAGATGGACCTATAGGTTGAAAGAAGGTGAGAATGGATAGATGAGATATAAGGCCAAATTGGTAGTGAAAGGATTTGCACAAAAGCCAGGTATTGATTTTGGTGAGATTTTTTTTCCTGTTGTTAAAATGACTTCTATATGGGTTGTATTGTCTTTGGTTGCTATTGAGGATTTGCATCTTGAGCAGCTAGATGTTAAGACAATGTTTCTTCATGGAGATTTGGATGAGGAAATTTATATGGAATAGCTGGAAGGATTTGAGGTCAAAGGTAAGGAGAAGTTAGTGTGCAGATTGAAGAAAAGCTTGTATGGCCTCAAGCAAGCTCCTAGACAGTGGTATTTGAAATTTGACAGGTTTATGACTGAGCATGGCTATAGTAGGTGTCAATCTGACCATTGTGTGTATTTTAAGAGATTGGATAATGGTAGATATATTATTCTATTGTTGTTTGTAGATGATATGCTGGTTGTAGGATCACACATGCAGGATATCATTGAGCTTAAAGTGAAATTAGCTCAAACTTTTGCTATGAAGGATTTGGGAGCAACAAAGAAAATCCTTGGCATGAGCATTAAGAGAGATAGGAAAAATCACAGGTTGATATTGTCTCAAGAGGATTATGTGGACAAAGTGTTGAAACGGTTCAATATGCAGGATGCTAAACCGGTAAGCACACCTTTGGTTGGACATTTTAAGTTGAGTAAAGAACAATGTCCTAATTCACATGATGAGGTAGAGTACATGAGTAAGGTTCCATATTCTTCCATAGTAGGAAGTTTGATGTATGCAATGGTGTGTACTAGACCAGATATTGCCCAAGCAGTGGGTGTTGTAAGTAAGTATATGGCCAATCCAGGAAAGGAACATTGGAAAGCAATTCAGTGGATCCTCAGATATCTGAGAGGAACCAGTAGTAGGCACTTGTGCTAGGAGGTTTAGATACTTCTCTACATGGTTATGTAGATTCAGATATGACAGGTGATTTGGATGGCAGGAGGAGCACCATAGGATATGTTTTCACTATAGGTGGAACGACGATTAGCTGGATATCAAAGTTGCTAAAGGTTGTTGCCTTGTCAACTTCAGAAGCATAGTATATTGCATCCACATAGGCTAGCAAAGAGATGATATGGATGACATGGTTCAAGGATGAGCTTGGAAGGGAGCATGAGAGTTGTAGATTGTATAGTGACAGTCAGAGTGCAATCCATTTGGCTAAGAATTCAGCCTTTCATTCAAGAACAAAGCACATACAGCTAAGGTACCACTTCATAAGACAGGTATTGGAAGATGGTGAGTTGAAGCTGGAGAAGATCCATACAGACAAGAATCCTGCTGATATGTTAACCAAGCCAGTTACAAAGGAGAAGTTGAATCTTCATTCAACTTTTGTTGGTCTTCATGATTGAGTTGAAGATGGAGGAGCTAGAAGATGTTGCTATACAAGTACTGGTGCAGCTGTTTATCTCCAAGTGGGAGATTGTTAAGGTGTGGAGCCTAAAAGCTTCACATATCAGTGCATTACCAAAGTTGTAGGTTTACACAGTCACCGACATCGGTCAGGAGCGATCGACGTCAGTCAGGTGCAGTTGAAGAGATGTCGATGTCAGCAGAGGTTCGGTTGACGTCGGTCACAAGCAAGCAGGCAGGAACTGGCATCAGTTACCTGTGCGTCCAGAATGCTATTTTCGAGGACAAAACTGAGTGTTTGCATGATGAGTTTAAGTCTTAGTCTTAAGTTCGTATCTCTATTATTAGTAAGATTGTTTTTAGAGCCCTTGTTCAAGAGGCTTAACTGTTGGTTGTAAGTGCATGCTCAAGTCTCTTAATTCTATATGTAGAATTAGATCTTCTTAGCTTAGTGTGGTTATTGTAGTAGTTCATTATATGTGAATGTTGAAGAACAATATAGAGTTGTATCAATCTAGGTTGTTGGAGTTGATTGTACTTGAGAGAGAGAGCTCTTGAGGGATAGAGATCTAGAGAGAGATCTTGTGCATCTGAGAGAGGTGTGGTAGAAAGAAGTTTCTTCAATTGTATTCCTTCTGTAAAGAGTTTAATACAAGTTTTCAGGGTGGTTTCTTGTATCTCTTGTTCTTTGCTATTATCTGATTCTAGTTACTTTTCTATCTGAATTAATTCTGTGGTTTATTACTTTCATAAGTGTAATCATATTGTTGGTTGATCCCCAACAAGAGTCAACCTTCAAAATGGAAAAATGATAAGGAAGGTCAAACACGAGGCCAAAATTAGAAGCAAAAAGAGTGTCAAGATAAGAAACTCTGGAAGGGGAAGACTAGAAAATGGTGTGATTACCACAAAACTAAAACTCACTCTAAAGAAGAATGTTGAGCCATCAAGTCACTACTTTTTGAGTCACAATACTTGACATCTACTACTCTGTCTCATACACAACCTACATTCAAAGAGGATGAAGAAGAGATTGTAGATGATGAACCTGATACCATCATTGCTTCATCATAGACCCATGAGGAAAGGCCAGATGACAAGGAAAGGTTGTTTCACTCCAAATTATGGGTAAAAAGTAAGCCTCTACATTTCATTCTTGATAGTGGGAGTCAAAATAACTTAATCTTTGCTAAAGTTATGAAAAGTCTAAATATATCCATGAAGCCTCACCCAAAGCCATAAAATATTGGATGGTTGAGCCTAGGGAGAGACCTCTGTGTCACCCATCAGTGTCTTCTTTCATATGTAATAAAACCTTTCCAAGATGAAGTTTTGTGTGATTGGTTAATCTAAATATTTGTGATGTAGTCCTTGGTCAACCATTCATGTATGGTCGACATGGCATCTATGAATCATGAACCGAAAGAATCACCCTCACTCTTAAAACATGGTGCTATAGGGTACCAAAGGTACCACCTCCCACATCTATCTCCCTGATTAATGCCAAGAAATGTAAGAGATTGGTGGAGAAGACAAAACAATTCATTCCCATGTTGGTCAAACCATAGAAATCCAAGAAGGTCGATGTTGCAGTCTTAACTACATAATCAACATAACAATAGAAGTAGATGGGACAAATCATGAGAGAATATGATGACTTATTTAAGTAACCCACATGAGTTCCACTTCACTTTTAGGTAAAAAATTCTAGCGATTTGATCCTAGGATTATCTTTGCCTAACAGTCTTATGTATCATAGATCAATTTTGGAGAATGATGAGATAAAAAGGTAGATTCAAGAATTAAATTCAAAAGGGTCACATCAGGCCAAGCTCTTCACCCTATCGTAGCCTGATTGTCCTATCACTAAATAAAGATGGAACATGGATGCTTTGCATTGACTATTGAGCTTTGAATAAAATCACCGTAAAGAATCTCTACCCCCTCCCCAAGATTGATGACCTACTAGACCAACTCTGTGGTGAAAAGTTCTTCACCAAAATTGATCTCAAATATAGCTATCACTAAATTCCCATCAATCCCACTTATGTTTGGAAGACTGCACTCAAATCTAAGGAGGGGCTCTTTGAATGGTTGGTTATACCTTTTGACTTGACTAACACACATGCAACCTTCATGAGGATGATGGATGAAATCCTATGACCCTTCACCAACTCATTAATGGTTGTCTACCTATATGACATACTCATCTACAACAGACATGGGAGGAACATCTGCAACATGTTCATAAGGTACTTCAAACTCTTTGAGAGCACAAGTTGTATGCAAATCTTGAAAAATGCACATTTGGGATGAAAATAATTTAGTACCTAGGGTACATTGTGAATGAGGAATGGTTCCATGTTGATCTAGAGAAGATTTAGGTTCTTCAAGAATGGCCTACACCAAGGACCCTTATATAACTTCACAACTTCTTGGGTCTTGCTAATTTCTATCACAGGTTTGTTCTTGGATTCTCACATGTTGCTTGGCCACTAACCCAAGTGACTAAAGGAGGAGTTAAATCTATATTTTAGTGGGAAAAAAATACAACAAATGGATTTTGAGAATTTGAAGAATATACTTTACTAAGCCCCTATTCTTGCCTTGCCAAATTTGCATCAATCTTTCTAGTTAATGATAGATGCAACTGAATATGCCATGGAAGCTGTGATCATGAAACATGGCCATCCTATTATATATCATAGTGAAAATTTCACTACACTTAGGAAATACTTGACATATGATAATGAGCTCTATACCATTGTGCAATCGTACAAATAATGGAAACACTACATCTTGGGGAAAGAGACGGTCATCCACACTGACCACAAACCATTGGAATTCATCTAAATGCAAATCAAACTATGAAATGAGAGGCACCAAAAGTGGGCCACATATCTACAATAATTCTATCTAATAATCAAATACAAAAAGAGGATCTTAAATATGGCCATAGATTGTTTGAGCCACCCACCAATTATTGCACTCATAATAGTTCTTAACCTATGTGAACATGAGACTGCCACTTGGGGTGCTCTATATGAAGTAGATCTTGCCTTTTTTGATACATATCAGGTGATTTAAGAAGGTAAACATATTTCTAATTTCTATTTTTAAGATAATGTCCTCTATCACATAGGGTACATCTATGTTCCAATTGTAGAGCAACAAAAGATGATATGGGAAACACATTTCAGTAGGATAGCTGGACACTTTGGTATAGAGAAGATAATGGTAGTTCTTCAAAAACACTTCTACTAGCCCCATATGTGAAAGGATGTGGAAAGGCACAAAAAATATTTCACCCCATGTGTGATAGCCAAGCCAACAAATAAGAAGCAAGGATTATACACACCATTTCCAGAACCAACTAAGCCTTGGGAATCTATCTCAATGGATTTTCTCTTAGGTTTGTCCACTTCAAAACATGAAAAGGACTGTATTTTTTTTGTAGTTGATCATTTTTTAAAAATGGCTATCATGATTGCTTATAAGAAAAATATATCTACTAAAGAAAATACTCAACTATATTTTAGTTATGTATGGTTCCATTTTGGTCTCCCCAAGTCCATTGTCTCAGATAGAGATATCAGGTTCCTAAGCATCTTCTGTCCACTCTATAAAAGATGATGGATACCAAGATGATGAAGTACATAGGCTTCCATTCAAAGACTGATGGTTAGAAAGAAGTGGTGAACCACTTTATTATTCACATGATTCAGATGTATCACTCCAAACATCCACATACATGGGATGAGGGGCTTCTTTTCATACAACATGGATATAATCAGGCCCTGTACAACTTGACCAAGCACAGTCCATTCCAAGTATGCTTTAGATTCCAACCCATGACACTAATTGATATAGCTATTCCATTTTATACCATGAAATACACACCTCATGGGAGATCTAAGGCAAAAAAATCAACAAAGTTCATTGAACAAATGCAACACATCCAATAGTAGGTTCATAACATCTTGGAGAAGATGAATAAGAAGTATAAGCAATGCCATGAAAAATATATGATTATACACCATTTTGATGTAGGTGACAAGGTTTGGTTTTAGATTCAAAAGGAATGACTTGAAGGCCTACATAGAAAAATTTGGCCTCTGTGATATGGTCCCCACACCATCACCAAAAAAGTTGGAGAAAATGCTTTTGAGTTGAACCTACCAGCCTATCTTGGTCTACATCCAATATTCAACGTGGAGTTCTTCAAACCATATCATCCACCTCTATTAGACACTTTAGTCATAGTATAACAATTGGACATTGATGAGATTGATCCACAGAGTTTTGCTCTAGTGGATGAGGATTAGATTATGGACACTTAGATGAAGACAATAAGAGGATGCTCTATTCTACTTTATCAGGTGGTCAAAAGGGTCCAACTTAGCCACCAAGGTGAGTGGCTCACAGAGAATCAAATTAAGACATAATTGCCACACCTGATGAGGAATATTGATGCAATGGGGACCATTGCTTCTCAAGGAGAGAGGAATGATCTGGGCAACAATTCAGGTGATGGTTCTTCCTCAATTGATGATGGAAGTTTTAGGAGCCATAACTTTTGCACCATAGCTCTGTTTGACTCTCCATTTAAACTGTTGGAAAGCTAAGAATGATGAAAACATAATGACATGGCACGAAGCTTTACTTGGTGGTTTTTGACCCTTAAAAACCCAATGGAAGTGCCCTAATTTTTAATTTTAGTAGTGTAATCTAAAAATAGTAAGTTTCCAAAAATAGTAATTCCTTGAATTTGATATTGTTGTAAATCATGGAGGTCAAACCACTTAATCTACCTCAAGATTGGTGACCTTCCACATCCTCCTCCTACCTTAAAAATATGTATAAATGAATATGTAACTTGAAATGGGAAGCAAACATCTCTTCCTAGAGATAGACATATGGTTTTATTTCAATATTGAGTAATAAAACATCTTTTCTTAGAGAAATCATTATTAATATGTTATTTTCATGTTCTTGAAATATCTGTCAATCAAAACTTCTATGTTTTGGATCAGTGTCTCACAGATATCACAAAATCCTCTTGGTAACTTTCCAATGACTATCATGAGGGTCATGTGTAAACCTAGATACAAGCCCAATTACAAATGAAATGCCAGGGCAAGTATGGGTAAAATACATAAGACTCCTAATCATCTACCTAGACAATGTTGGATCACAAAGTGGAGTATTAAAAGACACAGTGAGATTCACTCCATATTAAAAAAGAGAAGGACCTGGCTTACAATACACCTATCAAAATGATGAAGAAGATTAAGGGTATACTTTTACTAACTCAAATAAATCCCTGTATTTGACTATGAAATCTATAAACCAAATAAGAAATGCAAAAGACCAAAGTCTATCATGTTGAACTATGTTGAAAGTACCTATTGAATAGTTTAGATCTAAAATGATGAGCTACTTATGAGAAGCAGATCATCAACATATAAGACTAATATAATAATATCCTCAATATATTGAATATACACTGAGATTGGAGTGGCAGTGAACAAAGCTAGTGGAAAGAAAAAATGAATCCATCTTCTCATACCAAGCTTGAGGGGCCTGTTTGAGATCATAAACAGATCTCCTAATTCAAAAAATAAGAGTATAATCATGAACAAACATATTAAGATGATCCATATATATATATATATATAATCATGCAATTCTCCATGAAATAAATCACTCTTAACTTCCATATAATATATTGGCCAACCTTGTGATGCAGCAAGAGAAAGTACATGATGAAAATAATCCATCTTGGTAATGGGTGCAAAATTATTAGAATAGATAATACCTTTGGCCTAAAAAACCCCTTTGAAATAAGACATGACTTATACTTATCAATGGACCCATCAACTACATACTTGGTGCATTAAATCCATTTGCACCTAACCAACTTTCTTCCCTTAGGAAGAGTGATAAAATCATAAGTGTGATTCTTCATCAATGAAGAATACTCATTTATCATCATATCATCCCACTCTTGTATCCCATGAGCCTATGAAAAAGACTACATATCCCCAAAGAATCCCTAAAAAGTCTTGTACCTTTAGAATGTGCATAATGATGTCGAGTAGGTGAAAGATCTTGTATGAAAGGTGATACCTTAGAAAATGTAGTATGAGTCCACCTATGCATAATGGTAACATTAGTGTGAATAGGATACTCATTCTCTATAACCTCCTTAGTAATCCCCTAAAGTGGCTCATCAAAGAATGAATCTTTAAGAGGAGGTGAATCATTGAAAGAAGAAAACAAATACATGGAAGAAGATGAAGATTCATGAGATGTGAAGTGCTCATCAAATTATACATGTGTTTAAAAATGAACATCATGAGTATCAAGATATAAAACATGATAAGATCTCATGTCCTTGAAATACCCTATAAAAATCAAAGGTTTGATTTTCTTATCCAATGCTTTCCTTTCCTTATTTGGTACAAATTGCCAAGCAAGGCTCCTAAAGACTCAGAAAAATGAGACATCAGGGTTGGTTCTAGACCAAGTCTCCTTTAGAGTCATATGCTCAATTTCTCAATGTGGTGTATGGTTTTGAATGTAATTCACACAATTAATTTCCTCTACCCAATAGATATGAGGTAAATCCTATGAATGCATCATGCAGTTAGCCATCTCTTTCAAAGTTTGGTTCTTTCATTTTGATAAGACATTCTACTATGGAGTATGAGAAATAGAATGCTGGTGAATAATACCATGGGATACTAAAAAATTAGATAACTCTCGACTAATGTACTCCCCCCATTATTTGTATGAATCTTCTTGATGCAACTTGAAGATTTTTTCTTAACCAAAGACTTAAAGAATTTGAAGTGAGAAAAGACATCACTCTTGTACTTGAAGAAATAAATCCTAAGTATGCATCAATAAATTATCAATAAAGGTAAGTGAATACTTAACTTGATTAAAATAAGGAGTAAAAAAGACCATCAAATCACTATACACAAGCTCAAGTGGTGAAGAAGCTCTTGTTGACATACCCTTAGTAAATGGATCCTGGTGTTGTTTCTATAATTCATAACTAGGGAAAACTCCATCAAGACATGAAACTATAGGAAGACCCTCTACCATACTATGATTTCTCAAATCCTTCAAATATCTATAGTTTAGGTATCTAAATCTCTCATGCAAAATCCAACTCTCAAAATCTACATAAGAAACTAAACATGTCCCTATAGGAGGAGTATCATAAAAACCCTAAAAATAATAGAGTTGATAACTATGATCAATAATAGCCTATGCAATAAGTATGTATGGATCTAAAAAATCTCTAACTTCAACACCCTATGGTGTGAAAGTCACTATATTTCCTTGACTAGAATGACCAATCTGATAAATTGAAAGTAGATTGGTGGTGATGTCTGAAACATATAATGCATCATTGATGTGGTCACCATTTATATGTATGTCACCCTTTCCCTTAACAAAAATTAAGGAAGAATCTATAACCTCAATTTTGGAAGAATAACTCAAACCAAGAGATACAAAGGACTATTTGGAAGAATTTATATGGTGTGAAGCACTAGAATGTAGAACCCAACTATCTAAAATAGGTAACTAAGATATTTTGATAACATTAAGTGCTTTCTCATGCTCATGAAATGGAGAAAGAATGGAGATATAAATCTTGTGTTTCCTAAAAACATCCTTTAATGCTTTCATTCTCTTGAAACATCTAAACTCTTCATGACCAATCCCTCCATAATAAGGGAAAGATAGGCTAGACTTATTCTTGGATTTGGAAGATGATTTAGGTTTAAATGTGTTAGTGTTGGGCTTAGGTGCATTTTGAGGTGGAGGAGGAGTGTTCTTATTATTATTTTTAATTTTTACCTTTTTCTTAAGATGTGATTATACTAATAATTTTTGAGAGGTGGAAGACTCAAGGTGAGATAAATTGGATTCCTCCCTAGTAAGTCTCTCACAAAACAACTTTATATCTGACATTTTGAATGCGACACATAAGGCATTCATATTAGAGAAAAAGGTAGAAGAAAAGATTTAGAATGGGACACTCAACTTAGATAAAATAAATTACACACACTCTTCATCCTTTTTATCTCATCCACTCCCCTTTAACTGTGTCAACAAATAATTAAACTTAGTGAGGTAGTCTACAATAGAGGCAAAGTCACCAGATTTAATGAAGTAAGCTTCACTTTTAGCTACATGGCTCTCAAGTGATCTATTTTTAAAAACAAACCATTTAACTTAGCCTATATTTTAAATGGAAAATCACACCCATCCAAATGAAATAAAATATTGTCACTCACATAACCCCCAATCAAACCCATACATTCTTCAAACTTACACTGGTGCTAAAAGTTTTCAAATTCATTTGTATACTATGGTTGAGTTTAATTCATTAGGGACCATAATCTTTTGTGCTTTATATATTTTTTTGTAATCATATAAAATGTGAAAATTGGTAACTTGAGTGTGGCTAATGACACCCAAATTTTAGGTCCCTCCTACTTGCTTTCATGACCCTCAAATGCATCATTTTCACTGATTCTCAATCATCTATATCTTTCTAGACTTGATCGTAGCTGAGCCATACCCATTTTACATGACTAATGCATTTACCTAGGTCCCATATGCTCAGGACAATATCACCAAACTAGGACTATAGTGCTAGTGCCACTCCTATCTAATTTCATCACTCCTATCCAAGTCAATTTTTGGCCCCAACGGTCAATTCCTTTTGGTTCTCCATCCTTTTCCTCATCGGCATAATTTGAGAACATTCAACCCATGACCAATAGATCCCTATAAAATCCCATTCAAATATCATTTGGAAAGGGTTAACAAATATCATTAAGCAAGCAAGAAAACAAGCAAGAATACTCAAGCAATCTTCCCTATTCTTTGCTTATAGCCAGCTAATATACTTAAAAGCTTCTTCAAATCTTTACAATAGTCTTTAACCACCTCAAGTACATCTAGTTTAGAATTTTTTCATCTTTATACATAAAATTTCACAAAACACATCAAGTGGGAGAACTACATATGGCTTGATCCATCTTTAGAGTATAGGTATGTAGGCAACATACCTACACAAGGGGTGTAGATACACGTTCAATGAATCTTACAAACACTAACCCCCCCTCTTTCTTGAAATTGGTCAAAGTATAATGGATTATAGGGTTTGAAAAAAGAATATTCTCTATAGGGAGATCTATAGACTTCTAAGTACTAAAACTTCATAAATAGGGTCACACAAACTTGGTGAACAAAACCCAAAAAGCTTAAATCCTTAGGACAATAGTGGTAGAGGTGGACTACAACACTGGTGCCACTCCTATCTAATTTTGATATCCACTTTTGATTCTCCTATCCAATCTAAAATGAAAGTTAGATCTCAGTTTGTGATAGTGTCCCAGTCCTACACAGTAAATCTTAGACCTGATCTCAATTATATCAGTTAGTTTCTAGCCAAGTCTTTTTTTCTAACTCTTATTACTATTTTTAGAAAGATCAAAATTAAAATATAATTTACACAAATCAAAAGCTTAATTATTGCATATTTATTTACTAATTTTACTATTCAAACCCTTTAACTAACTTAGGAATAATACACCAATATCCCCAAAACTGTTAAATCATTTGGTGAACCCAACTTACTTCATTTGCACATAAAAAACCTAGAGTAAATTTCCTATTGATTTTTTCCATATTTTTTTGATTTTTTTACCTGCATAATGAAATTAGAAATTAACATCAAATTTAAAATTTTGTGATAATTTTAAAGTAATTTTTTTTCAAACCCTAGTTGCCCATACTAAGTCCCAATATTTTCTTAGTAATTTTCCAATAATTTTATGAATTTTTACTTGCATATTTAAATCAAAAAATCAATTCAAAATTCAAAATTCAATAATGATTATAAAAAATATTTGTTTTTTCAAACCCTAGTTGCATATACTAGGTCCCATCAAATCACTAATTTTCCAATAATTTTTTGATTTTTTACTTGCATATCTAACTCAAAAATTCACTTTCAATTTTAAAATTTTATATTACATTATTGAAATAATTATCTTTCAAACCCTAGTTTCCTAAAATAGGTCCCATTGCTTCTTGAGGAGGTATCACCTTATATGTGTGTGAACTTTGTATCCTTTTTATGCATATTTTAGTTCTTTGTTTAGGTTATATCTACTTAATCTTTTCTACCATTAGACAAGTTTTTTTTCCTTATGCCACCTAGGCTCCTTGCATCTCTTCCCTTGAGATGAATTGTAAGACTTAGAACCAATCCTCCTGAATTCATCCAAATTCCTACAACTCAACCATATACCATGGATAGACAACTGACTCATATTCCTATTATAGATTCTACACATCTAGATTACACTAATTTAAATAAAGATAACTCTGATAATGAGTAGTATGAAAATAACAATGATTATGTAAACACTAATGCTCATGCTCTACCACATTGG
Source organism: Torreya grandis (assembly GCA_037957365.1). NCBI lineage: Eukaryota > Viridiplantae > Streptophyta > Pinopsida > Cupressales > Taxaceae > Torreya > Torreya grandis. The sequence goes on along the minus strand of JARHVA010007306.1, from coordinate 129,066 downwards.
ACTACTGATCCACTTCCACCAATTTTTGATAATGAAGCTATCCTCAACAAACATTTGATCCTACAAAGTTTTTAAGAAAGACTCTAGGACCATCCCCAAGATCATACTCTTATCTTGAAATATATCATAAAAATTAAAAAGGTTAAACAAGTTGAATCTTCCATTCTTTTAGAGCAACTAGTTGTAAATGACACTATGGGGGAAACTATGTCTCAACAACCCCCTATACATCCCAACCTGCCTCTATACCAATAACTATAACTAGTACATCTTTGTCTCCTGATATGGCAACCCTTATGCAAGAGATAAAATCTCTTCAATCCAAGGTGCTAGATCTTGAGCAAGGTGCCTCTAGACCTATACAGGGTTTGGATTCCTTTTCTCTATTACATACACCATTGACACATCACATTGACTCTACACCCTTACCATAAGGTTTTGTTCAACCCAAGCTTACTCTATATGATGGCAAGGGTGATCTAGAGACACATTTGAGAGATTCTCACACAACATGCTTGGACTATGTAAGAAACGACTAGATACTTACCAAGCTATTTCCATAGAGCTTAAAAGATTATGATTTACAATAGTTCTACAGTCTACCAAATTAGTTGATCAATGCATTCAATCCTTTAGATGACATGTTCCTAGCTCATTTCAACATTAACATTGGTGATAAGGTTCCATATGCCCAAGTTGCACAATAGAAAAAAAGGTCAAATGATCATCTTATAGATTATGTTCTTGAATATAAGACTATTTTGGCTAAGATGACTAGCCCCATGGTTGATCAAGAGTTACAAGATCTCTTCAAATAGAGTCTTCTACCAACTTTACATGAATCAATCATGTTTAAAAGATTCTTTTCCTTCACTGAATTGTGTCACACACTAAAGGAAAAAGAAGTCAAACTAATTTCAATGGGCAAACTCAAGTACACAAGTATCTCAAAAACAACAAACAAGAGTAACAAAAAAATTCCATAAAAAGTCAGGTCAATGATAAAAAGAGTCAAAATCAACTAACAATTAATACAACTTTCAAGCCTCCTCGTGAGTGGTTTTATTAGCACCTCCTCAGTGAACCTTTATCAGTCTACTAGTTTCTCTGGCCAAAGTTTTATAGCAACTATTGGAATGTAACATCATATCTCTCCCTCCTATTTAGGAATTTGATCTAACAAGCCCTCTTCCAAGGGGATATTATTATCATGTATTTTGTGAGTTTCATAGGGCACCAGGCCATACAACAAATAGATGCATTAGTATGAGCCATAATATACATTATTTGATAGATGACAATCATATTGATCTTGGCACTTTAGTTGAACCTCCTTAGGAAACACAAACACAAGATAAAGCATTTAAAATTTTCTTTGATCTTTTCCCACAACATTCCAAATAAGAAATAGGGGATACATCAAGGGTTCACCATACATATCATGCACATCTACCACCAGATATATACAGGGTACCTTTAGTTGAGTTACATCCTTTAAGCAACATGATCGGTGTATACAATTCCAAAGTTCCCACTAGACCTTATATTTCCTTCTCAAAGTAGGAGATCAGCAAAGATGATTCAGATTATCATGCACACTTTATTAGAGCTTACATTCATAATCATCCTATTCATAGTGTTCTCATAGACAATGGATCTAGTGTGAACATGTGTACCATGACATTATTATAGCATTTAGGATATTTAGAGTAGGATATTACCCTAATAGACATAGTTATAAATGAATTTAGTGGGCACATACAGAGTTAATTGGGTGAGATTATAATTCCTCTATAGGTTAGTCCAACACATGTGGCCACACCATTTACTATTGTTCCCAGTGTAGGAGTTTTTAATATGTTACTTGGTTGACCATGGATTTACAAACTTTGAGCAGTACCTTCTACAGTTTATAGATGTGTGAAATTCATTTATGCTAATAAATTGATTACAGTTGGTGGAATTATATATGAGTTACTACTCCCCACTTTGGAGCCATATACTATTTTTTAGTCACCAATATTAGTCTCGTCACTAGTTTTAGTTTTTCCACCAGTTTTAGTTTTGTCACCAATTCTAGTTTCTCCACCAGTTATAGTTCCTCCTTTAGTTTTGATTCTAACATAATTGAGGCATCCATCACCAACATAAAGAGTTTATACACCTCCACAACTTCAATATTCTAGATAGCTTCTAGCTACAATATTCAGCCCCAAGGTAGTATCATTGAGACCTCACGCATCTACTCATAGAGCACATGTTCAGAGAGCTTATCCTACTACCTGATGGGTCTCTAATAAACCTAAAATTTCATCCACTTCTTAGAGTTATAGAGGGACCCCACATGTGGTTTCTACTTCAAATATTTTAGATCATTTACAACATATATAACTTTCAGATCCATAGTCTCAACACTTCCATTGTGCTTCACGATCAAACATGATTCCTCTCCTTGATAAATGACACTATAATAGAGATATTCCCATGATAATCATAAGTTAGTGTCATTTCTTATTTTTTTTCTTGTACATAATTTCTTTTTGCTTACTTGTACATAGTTTCTCAATTTTTCTTATACATAGTCTTCCTGTGATTGATTGCACATAGCTCAAAATATAAAAAATACAAAAAAATACAAAAAAATTCAAATAACTCAACATACAAAAACAATACACAATTTCAAAAATACAAAAACATTCAAATATGTAAAAAATTCAAAAATATTTCAATTATATGCATTATCCATGATTTACATTTCTACTACCATGCCAAACTTCCATTTATTGCTCTATGATACTATTTGTCAATTTATCTACATTACCATAATTCACTTGATCTCTTTTGAGTGTGTGTAGTGACATCCAACTCTTTGATTGCTTCACTCTACCCATTAAGGGAGAATCTTACTTCTATATAGAGACATACATCAATATAGATACCCATTGGGGGCATCTTCTACATGACTACACCATCCAGGTTATGCCATTCCTGCACCACACACTCTAGTTATCATGTTGATGTACATTACTTACTAGCTTACATAGATTACTCTATTGACACTCACTGGTATATAGTACTTGTGTATTCCTTAGCATATACCTAGTCTTATTCTAACATATCTTGCATACTTTCACTTCTTTCTTTGATTAGTTAGATGCGATTATTTTTCCAATATTTACATACTTTCTTTTCTTGCTTTACATAGCCAGATGTGATTGCATTTATCATTTCTTATTTTATGTCTTGTATGTGATTTATGAAATTTGTCATTGTCCTTTGCTTCCATTCATGTGTGTGCCTTAATATATTTGCCAATGTCCTTTGTCTGTACTTTTCTATGTGTTGTGGCTTTCACACCAACCTTATTTCAATTGTATATATATGTGGAATTTGAATGTGCTTTGCATGCTTGCTTTATGGTATGAGTGATATGTACCCATGTCCCTTGTTTACTTGGCCCCTTGGTCACCCTTGTACACTTCTTACTTGTTACTTCTTTCCTTGTGTGCTTGCTGCTTGTTTACTTCTCATTGTTTACAATGCCATGATCCACATCATGCATTATATTGATTTTTCAGATGCCATGATGGACATCATACTCCATCCATCCATGAAAACTAACAAGTAACACTTTCAGTTCCAATTCAATACACTGCACATGCTATTACATTGTTATATCTATCTAGGTATACCCTTGTTGATCTAACAATCTTTCAATATAAACCATGCTATATCTTGAGATATCTTGTCGATTATCATTACTTTATCATGTATTTTTGTAGCATAACACAATTATAGGGATATTTAATTCTAAAGGTAGTCATTATAGGGTCTTCATTCCTACCTTCAAAAGAATGGGCAATAAAGAGGGGTTTTCTCAAAAATATTAGAGCTCTTACCAGTCAAAAAATTAGTTTTAAAACACTCAAAATAAGAACTAGACATCAAAACAATCAGAACAGACTAGCCAAATAGTGAAAATATTAGAATAGTTACTAGATTTGGCCTAGGACAATAGTGCCAGGATTGGACTATAGCATCGATGCCACTACTATCCATTTTTGGCACTCTTATCCAAACAATATAAAAACTAGACTTTCCATAAGCAGGTAGACAAGTAGGTTTAGCTATAGTTTTGCATAGCTAAACCAATTCAAAATTAATAGTTTTAGTATACTTGTGCTCAAATAATCTAGATACAGGGGGAATTACACACATCATGATGGCTCTCACTTCTAGTTTTAGATATGGTAGTTGGTACAACTTCCAAATTAGAATCCATGTTTTAGATACCTGTGATTAGGGGCAATGTGTGTGGCACATTTATTTTCTTTTCTTTTCAATTTTAGTATTACCCAAGCATTCTCAGTAGTTATGTGCCTTATTTCATCTACAGGTGGTTGAAATAATTTTAGAGTGGATTTCATACAAGCTTAACCTCCACATTTTGGAGTGGATTTCATATAAACCTAGTGCACCAGTTTTGAATTGGCTTTCATACAAACCTAATCTCCATCTTTTAGAGTGGCCAAGAGTGGCTTAGTTTCTAGCATACATTCAACTATCTATGCCAAAATTTTAAAATTAAAGAGCATTCATGAGATTCATAAGACATCTCATTCAACACACATTTCATACCAATATCAATTTATAGCTTCACTTCATGGGGTAATGATGGAACCAAAGGACTAGATAGCCTTTGTATTCTTGAGCCATCTATTCAGAGGGATTAGACACATAGTCCAAACATCAATTATCATATGCATGATCACCTAGATTCACTTAGTGGGTGATGATGGATCCAGAGAGCCAACCTTTACATTCTTGAGTCACTTTTAGGGAATTGAGCACTCAACTCCATTAGTGATATTACTCTTGGTACAACATCATCCAACACTAATCAACATCACTCATCATCACAATAGGTTTTATATTAGTTTTCATACTCGATGAGGTATATTTATTCCTTTTTCTTCCTTTTTCTCTTACCCATCTTTATATTTTATTATTTTAGATATAGCGTATCTAGTAATAACTAATCTACTCTTTATTTTCTCTAGTTTCACAATTCACAATGTGCTCTCTCTATGCACACCCAACATCACATAGATTCATGAGCTTCACCTTTGTAGGTAAGTTTAGGTATAATTTATATTTTTCCTTTATCCTAGTATTTTGCTTTACTACATCACTAAAATAAAAGGGAGGTAAATGTAATCATATAAAATATAATACTTGGTAACTTGAGTATGGCTAATGACACCCAAATTTCAGGTCCTTCCTGATTGATTTTATGACCCTCATAATCATCATTTTCACTAATTCCCAATCATCTATAGCCTTATATATTTGATCCTAATTGAGTTAGACCCCTTTTCCATCTGCTTAGAATAATAGTACCACACTAGGATTATAACATTGGTGCCACTCCTGTCTAATTTTGGTGCTCTTGTCCAAGTCCATTTTTGGCCCTAATGGTCAATTCATTTTGATTCCCCATCCTTCTCTTTATCAGATTAATGTGAGCACATTCAATCCATGACCAATAGATCCCTGTAAAAACCCATTCAAAGATCATTTGGAAAGGGTTGGAAAATATCACTAAGCAAGCAAGAATACAAGCAAGACTACTCAATAAATTTTCCCTATTCTCTATATACAACCAACCAATATAATTAAAAGCTTATTAAAATATTTACACCAATCCCTGGCCACCTAAAGTAAATATAATTTAGCATTTTTTCATATTCATACACAAAATTTCACAAAGCACATCAAGTTGGAAAACTACACATGGATTGATCCCTCTTTGGAGTATTTATATGTAGGCAACATGCCGACATAAGGGGTGTGGATACACATTTAGTGAATATTACACACATTAACCCCCCTCTTTCTTGAAATTGGTCAAAACACAATGGAGTAAAGGGTTTGAAGAAAGAATATGCTCTATAGGGAGCTTTACAGACTTTCAACTATCGAATATTCATGGATAAGGTCACATAGATCTGATGAACAAAAACCAAAAGTCTCAAATCCTCAAGACAATAGTGGTAGATGTGGATGATAGCATTAGTAACACTCTTATCTACTTTTGGTACTCCTATCCAATTTTTAAATGAAGGTCAAATCATACTTTATGATAGTGTTTTAGTTTTGCACAGTGAATCTCACACTTGGTCTCAGCCATATCAGTCAGTTTCTAGCTAAGTCTTCTTTTCCAACTCTTATTACTATTTTTATAAAGGTCAAAAATATGATCTAATTTACACAAATTATTAGCTTAATTATTGCATATTTATTTACTAGTTTTACTACTCAGATCCTTTAACTAAATTAGAAATAATACACCAATATTCCTAAAACTATTAAATTAATTTCCATTCAAGGTATCCATATAAGAAATTATGTGTAGTAAAAAGATCATAATGGTCAACATTATAAGTATAATCCATGCTAAAAAATCACCAAAGAGCAGAGAGAATGCAAAAGAGTGCAAAAAATTGACATCGAGACAATCCCCTAAAAGATTGTATTAATGATCCCCAAATCTGGCATTTTATAGTATTAAATTTTAAAAAATTAATGACACTAATGGATATATAATTAAAAAACATGAAATTTAAAAAAAAATACAACTCAAATCTAAGTTATGGTTCAAAAGTTATAGGTGTTATGATTTATCATAAAATGGGTCAAAACATTAAAAAAACATTACAAACTAATTTTTGTGACCAAATTAGACAAGAATATAGTCATCCAACTACTTGTTAGAACTAGAATTAAACCATGAACTTAGATGCAAACCAAATCAAAAAAATATCCATCTGGTTATTGCTATGCTTGCGTAATCAAATAATACTCCCTCTTGAGGTAAAAATATAACTTATAAACATAAAAAAAATGAATTAAGAGTCTATTTTGAAAGGAGAAAGAGGTGGTTTACTATTTTTATTTAGTTCAGATCCCAGAAAGATGCAAACTTAGATCAAAGACCCTCCAAATGGATCACCCAACACCATCTCTCCTACAACATAGGTCTCTACAGATACAATGCCTAAAATGCCTTGTTATAATAGGTTCCAATGAAAATTCTAGGATTATAAGCTAGATGACACCACCCTACATGTTTATAAACTCCATGAAATAGATCATATAGAAAAGGACACTTTATTTCAATGCTAATCCAATGCCAAAATAAGGAATTTCAATGCATAAGTTTCATTCCAACAAAAGTCCCTCAGATAACTATTTCCAATGCATGAAAAGAAAATTATTTGCAAATCTCTTCTAATTTCAAAATCAAGCATTCAAAATAGATAAAAACCAAGCTCATCAATGCAGGTTTGGTCAGATATTTGTAGATCTAAAACAAATCAAACCAAAAGAGCATCTTCCTCTTCCAATTCCTACCTCTGCTCAATTTTAAAACATAAATCTCTCCACTCTAATGATGTAAAATAGAAGAAAAGCACATACATCTTCTAAGCATATATTGCCTCTTAAAAATTTAATGTAGGTAAAGACACCTCTTTGGAAATTTCTTTGTAGATATCCAATGCCTTCAAATCTTAGACAAACACCTATTATGTGGATCAATGCCAATGTTGGTGAAGAATCCAAATCTAACTCTATTCTCAATAGATTTGCAATAAGAAAGGCCAATGCCTAGCCAAGGCAGATGTAACACCTTGTAAAGAACTTCAATTCCAACTTTAAAAGATACAAATTTATTCTTCCAATAATATGGATGCTTCCTTGATAATAGAAAGAAATAATGCAAAATCTTCAAAAGGTCTTGAAAAAAAGGCACCACAAGAAAATACGACAAGGGAAGAGGTAGTAGCAAGAGAAATTTTTGAAGCAAAAATACAACAATACAGATGGGAGCAACATCTCAAATCTCTGATACCATGTTAGGAATGGTGAACAAGTATACCAACCCAATATTTAGAAGTGATAACACCAAAAATATCACGCAATAAAGTTACAAATAATTGATTGTAAAACATCACAAGTCAATTGTTATTCAAAAATAAAATATTTTATTACAAAGAAAACCCCTTGCATATGTAAGCAAGGCAAAACACATAAATAGCCTAAATAATCAATGTGGGATAAATCCTCAAATAGGACAAACAAACAAAAGGAGTAAATAGCTAGCTAATATACTATCAACTATGTGAAATAAATGAAATACATACTCTAACAGTTACAAAAGGGACAATTACAAGTATTTCATCATATCATGACCCTTTCATTAGCACTACTCACATAGGTGGAAAGAGACTTATAGATATCAAGATAATTTTTTATGTTCTATGTCATTTCTTATCTCTCTTGGAAATAAGTACCAACAACTAGATAAAACTAATACAATCGTAATAAGTATGGTATCAATTTAGAGTTTCATTTACTTCAAAATAATTTTCTCTTAATTTTCATGTTGTTTATAATCCAAATGCATATAATGTTGTGCTTGGACAATCATGGCTAAACTCAATAGGAATAATGATTGATAAAATCAAAGGTTGCATATCATTTGATTATGAAGACAAAGTTACATCCTTTTCCAAAGAAGAAACATCTTTAGAAATAGACACACAAAATGGAAAAACTCTCAAGAAAAGATAGAAAGTACAATATTAGAAAAAGAACATGATACACTTTTTGATTCTACTATGCACACTTATGACACATTTCATTTAGGAAGTGTTATTCATTTACCATTCCTCACATATTTTTATCCCCATCTTGAGCTCACTTGATAGAGTGCACTATTTGAAACACTCTAAAATCAATTTCAAATATTCAAAAATTCAAGAACTATAGATATTAAAAAATAGATAATCAATAACATACAAAAACATTCAAATAAAGCAAAAATATAAAAAAATCTTAGAATTTACATGTATAATATATTTCACATATATTGTTTAATTTATGTTAGTAAATAACATATCTTTTCCTTCCTATATGCACATATGTTTCATAGGTACTTGAGTGTGATACATGCGATCCATGATACATGAGTCTGTAGATGTTGGACATTTCCTTTACCCATGTTACACACTACATTGGGGGCATTTGTTTATATTGATCATGATTGCTATAGGCTAATTTTTTAATGATAACTTTACATTATCATGTAGAACTTATATATTATTGATTACACATCTATACTCATGCTTACATCTGACACAGTGTGCTAGATATGATATGATATAGGATATTTTGATAACACATGTATGTAGGGACTAATATGATATATTTATGTTGGTTTCTTATATTTCACTTATTCATCTTCTCACATGTCTTACTTGAGTGTAATTATAGTTTGATACCTTGTGTTGATTGTGGAACATTTGAACATGTTACTTATTTGTTAGCCATAATTCTTTTGATTGTTTTTTGTTTGATATGTAGACATTTGAACATGTCCTCTCATTTGAGTATGTGGAATTTAAACATGCCCCTTGTTTTTGGTCTCCTTAGACCCATTTTTTCATGACACTAAGTGCTTTTGTGTGTGTGATTGTTTTTGGATCTTGTGATTATTACTTCTAAACATTGACATGATCCATATAATGCATCTTATAGATTATTATGATTGAATACTACAAGCTTAATTGATATATATACTTATAAATGGTACCAATATATGCTTATTTACTAGATAAGGTATCTTATCCTTTTGAGATAAGGTGACTACCATATTGTATTCCCTTCACCTTAAAGGGGGGATATCAGTTGGGGCATGTCATAAAGACATGAGTCCACACACATAATTGGAATAATTTGATACAATTTAAATGATTTAGATATACACTTGGGCTAGAATATTATGCAATTAGCTCCAATTTTATCAATTTGAGATAAGAGTTTTTTATATTTGTGATAAATACTATACATGATTCATAGAATAAATGTTACATTTTGATGTATATTTTATATTGAGGCACATTATAAGTGCATAGACCATTAAAATACACCAAATCATAGATACATATTTAGATTATATACACATTTATATACTAACTTTACCAAGATGCATCGATTGAGATTTATTTATTTACAATAGTTGAATCCCTTGAGTAGTGCAGTTGAGACTCAACACCTTGATGGCCTTGGCACTACGTCTCTTTTATAGGTTGATATGGTTACACCTTTTGACCCAAGAGATATTGAATATATTATTTATACATGTAAATAATAAAATATGATTATTAATACCATCTTAGTCTTGTACACTTGATAAATACCAATCAAGGCTCTACCCTTTAATCCTAGACCTTCTAGTTGTCAAAAGGCTCATATTCAATATCTCACCATGGCTAACTGGTTATCTTATAGTTTGACCCTACCATTCTAATGACCCATATCACTTTTACATTACATAAAACTTAAAATATGATCTATACCCTTCAATTTTAGTTACACAACTTCAATAATTTTTTATCTTGTCAAACATTTGCATTGACATTGGACATTAGTTTCGATGCTAGTGCCCAATTTACTTATCAAGTGTCTATACCTCAAAATTCATACAAATTACAAATCTTTAAAAATTTATGGGTTAACCTATTTATCTTATCTAACCCTTCCATGAGATATTTTTAAAAAGACTGGTATAAATACAAAATAAAGAACATTCATCATTATCAAGCACACATGTAACAAATACCAAACAAACACCTATTCAATCTCATTCAATAAATTGAAAAACTAAGTTCTACTACTCTATTCTTCCCTATTTTTATATCAGTCATAATATCAATACTATTATAGATCTAAAACATTCAAATAAAATTCCATGAGTGGTATTTGTCAAATTAAAAGCTATATCATTTCATGCCTTTACATATAACATATTGAACCCTTGTACACACAGAAACTCACACTCAGGGGGATAAATACATATGTTTGGGAACCTACTTGGATTATTGGATATATAGGCAACATAGACATCCAATTCATATCACTATCATGCTAAGATTACAAGTCTAAATGGCTTTCTACAATAATGCACAAACTGGACTAAAATCACTAAAATGCTATAATTTGGTTGCACATGTCATGTACATGTTCCAATTCATGTCCATATATCCTTGATTGGGTAAATGCATTTTATGGAATTTATCTATCCTAATTCATTTTGAGTCAAATTGTGACCAAGTAAAATGACATTTTAGACCACTTAAATCCTCTAATTCATCTGCATATGTCACATGCATGTGTCAATTCACATCTATACTACCTAACTGGGGTATCACCCTATACACAATTGACAACTTTCTCTAATTCAATTTTAGTCAAATTATGATTGTAAATTGATATTTTCAACCATTTTGATTAAACAAGTGACTAATTTCCAAGAACTGCAAGAAGACTAAGTAAAATCATTTAAGCAAAACAAACTAGACATAAGCCATGGTCATAACCTTTAAGATATTCTTGGTGTAGAAAAAATATGAAAAATTTATATCTAGAGAGGTTCATTCATACTTTCAAAATTGATCAAATCAAGATCTAAATCCATTGGTGCAAGGAGAGATGTATGGAGACGCTTGTGCTACTACATTGACAAAGACTTGGAGCACCACATCTAGGCACAAACATTTTAATGGACCTATCTTGGAGGAGGGCCACTTGGTGAAGGAATTATCCATGTTTTATTTTCTAAGCATCTTGACTTCATTTATCCATGCCCCTTAAGGAAGTAGGCCTAACATGCTGATTATTTATGTTTTATCATTTGTTTTATGTCTTAAATGCATGAACTAACTTATTCCTCAATCTTATTATATATTTTAGCATGTTCAATGGGACTGCAACCCAAAAAATTCTTATATTTACTTCTTATCATCTTTTTTTAGTTTTTGTGCCTAAATTTTGTTAAAATTGGCTAAAAATTGAAGATTTTTCATTCTCAATCTATTGATTATGGAATTGTAAATTTGTCTACTATGTATCTCTAAATTCAGAGATAGAAAATATGAAATCATGCTAGGAAATAAAAAAATAACCTTAGGAAACCATGAAATCATCCCCATTGTGGACCTCCACTATATATTTGTAAATTTGATGCTTTTATTTACAAAATAAATGATAGTAAATATGAATTCATTCTATAGGTTTTAGGGTTTTTCCATGTTTCTATACAACTGTGAATTTGAAGCATCTTATTGTGTGAAATTGTCATGTTCTATTTTATATTATATTTTTTTTGGGCTTCTGGAAATTGCAAAATCGAATATGAATTCACAACTATGAAATCATTGAAAAATTGTGAAATTAGAGAACAAAATTATGAAATCACCCTATACAATTATAAAATCATCTAACTATATAGCGATATCAATGAGATGAACTATGAAATCATAAGAAAAAGTTATGAAATTGACTAATAGAGCAATTAAATTCGTGAGGTCAGTTGTTAAATCATTCAAGTAACTATAAAATCATTCTTGTAAGCTTTTTATGCTTTTTGTTTTTCTATATTTTTTGTTACCCTATAATTTCATAGTTTACACTTGACTGTGTAACTACAAAATCATTATATAAGGTATATTTTCATGATTTTGAGATAATTTTTTGGTAGCCTTCATTATCTAATCAAACACAAACCAATCCTCTAATGCTTCTTATAGGGAATTAAGTAAAAGAGAAGTTTAACACATTAACACAACTATTTCACATCATCTTTTGGTGATTTAAAAACTTGTGTAAAGATTTTTTTTTTGTCATTTCAAAGTTATAAACAAAGGACAAATTTCAATCACATTTCCATAAGTAAAAAAAAAAAAAAAAACAATCACATTTAGACTTAGAGCTCCTAAGAGAACTTTGCTTGTTATTCTTCATTTTTTCAAGGCACTTAGATTCATTTTAGTAAAGCCTTGCATGTATGCTCTTCCATTGTCCCCTTTGTGGAACTTAGGTGATAAAAAATGCATTATTTTACTTATTTTATTGAGCCAAATGCAAATAAATGTTGTGTATAATCTCTCCTTGTTCTTAGGGACATGAGTGACTTAGAAATGATCTAGTTATTTTATTTCATTTTTGGCTTGTGAACAGGAGTTCATCGCCTTCTCATGAGTTTTTTAGATGGAATTTGACCTATATTTTCATATTCTAACATTTTTACAACCCCACTCTCCAATGGGGGATATAAATTAGACATGCTATTGAATTGGATAGTGTATGAATGCTTATCCTAATAAGTCCAATAGATCCCCAGGCCATGCAACAATCTAGACATCAGAATTTACTAAGAAGTACATGGCTGAAGTCATTGTGTAAGGGACAAGACCCTTACATATAAATTTATATGGTTTAGATCTAATTGACATGAATTTTACACCCAAGTGTTTCTAGGCACTTGTGGACCATCTAGATAAGCCAAGTCAAAAATTTAGATTAATCGACCCCACTTATCGTAGATTATCCTACCAAATGTTGAGTTGCTTCGGTGATAAAGTTATTTGCTACATCTAATTTATTGAAAGATAGATGGGGTAATAAAAACATATACCTACATTATCTCTTTATTTTTATATTAATAATTAATTCCTTTTAAGATTGGTATATCAGTGGAAGATTTGGTAGATACTATGCACACTTTGTGTTAGTTTAGTGTAGGAGCATGCACTTAGGTGATTATTATTTTTTAATGCATTTTTAAGTCTCAAATAACCATGTCAAAAAATAAAAACAGGCCCTAAAGCCTCTCAAACTAAATTTAAAATCTATTTTCAAGTATTTGATCTAAAGACAACTAGTTTGCACTTGAGACTGGCTTATCACTTAGGTTTGAGTGTTTTAATCTTTGTGTTTAGATTACATCACTTGGATTGCATATTTATTTGATTTTATAACCTTAAATAAGTTCAAGTATTTTTCCCATAATTTACACATTATAATTTTAATACACATTGAGGTATTACATTGTTCACATTACCATTTAACACGACCATTTTTTACAACATTGCATCTATCATTTGAAATAATAGTCTTTGTCTCACTTGGTACCATTATGTTGCTAATTTTATTTTTGAGTTTGATCTTAGGTTTTCTTACATTAAACTATGCCCTAAGTTCCTAGACCGTTTGAATTTCTTTTCTATTGTGTGTAGTTACACTGCCCATTTTCTTCTAAATTTTGAACTTGGATTTTCTTGCATTCGCCATATACTCTGAGTTCCTAGACCATTAAATCTTATTATGATTTGATGAATGAGACAAACCATGGTCTTATTTTATTTTTATATAATACCAACACATTTTGGACTTAGGTTTTCTTGTTTTAGCCTACACTCTAAGTTCCAAGATTATTCTACCTTCTTCTAGTTTGCTGATTTTGACCAACCAAGGTCAAGCATTCCAATGACTTTGATTCTTATCATTATGTGAAAATACATTGTTGAAGATGATTCTAAAATTTATAAGGACCATTTGATATTATTTTAAAAATATAAATTAAACCAAAACTATGTTTGAAACATTGGCCAAAGACTGGGTAATATTTCTGCCATGTAGAGATATACTCGTAGTGGGGTCTCTTAAAACCCTTATTATGAGGAAGAAAACTTTTATGATGGAGAAGAACATTCAATCATATATGAATAAATGCATCCCATTATGGTATTAACCAAGGTCAATAAATTTACAATCAACCACTTCAAGACCAATATGAGGCTCTCTTAATATTGATAGAATAAGAGTTAGATTCCCTTCAGATTTTCTAAAGGAAAAATTGCATACCCTCATTCAAATATAAGAGTAAAAATACGAGCCAGTTATTAAAAAATAAAAGCCTCAAATTCAAGTGCCCAAATTAATCATTACTTATTATAGAAAAGGGAAGGGTCCATTGGTGGATTCCTCCCAAATGGGTCATATTATTGCATCTACTATACAACAAATTAGTCAACGCTATGTAGATCAAATTATTTCCAACTTAACAACTTCTTTGGATACAAACTCATTTAACAAATGTGTTTGTAGAGTAAAATGAGTTACTTAAAAAACTGAAATAAGACCAAGATAACTCTACCCATGAGGTATATCCTTTGACTTGATATGAAACATTCATTCTTCAACCATTAGAAAACCATTTTCAACGCACAACATGTACTTGATATTTCTTATCAAGTGTTAGATCACTCCCAATAACAAGCCATTAATAATCCACCATCCCAACAAGTGATGGATAATTTTTAGAATGTAATACCAACTTATTTTAATTCATGACAATAACAAGTTTTATTTGAGAACTAACAATAATAACATCTTCTAAATGAACATGAGGTTCTTTAAAATCAGTAGATTCCCTATAGATTACAATAATAAATTCTTTAGAATCAACATCAGATACCTAGGCATCAATAACAAAACCCTCTAAATCAATAATGTCATACCTATTCCTATGTGCCTCAGAACCAACAACAAACACTAAACCAAGTGTAGAATTTAGGACATAGGGCGCATATCCCCAACAAAATCATACAAGGAGGACCGATGAAAACATTGACCAAGCCTATAAGTATATGAAAAATCAACATAACTATATCCTTATGCCATAAACCACTCCAAATACCCAAGAGTGGAACATAATTAAGGAGGTAGTCTCAAGGCTTCAAACATGTAACTAGACTAAAAAGTATAAGTTTGATGAGATATGCCCTTATCCATTTGACATGAGCATCCTTAAAATACTCTTCCTGCCTCATTTTGAGGCACTTAAATTTGATAAATATAAGGTGAATAGTGAACCTAGAGATCATATATAATCCTATTAGGAACCTCACTCTCACAATAGCTGATTAACAACACTAAATGACTCATATATTGACTATAATATGCTGATTACACACAAAATTCGTTTTATGAAAGGAATAACTTCATATCGCTGGCCTCTTAGAGGGGTCAAACTCTTATTAAAGCAAGCTATATTCATAAATGAGTATTCTTTGATGCCTTACACTATCTTATACCCCTTTATTTATACTAGTTCTCATCTACCCAACTCCTCATTCTGATGCATGTGGTACTAAACTACCATTCACTATTATACTAGTTATGCTACTATTCTACCCATCTCTAGGTATATTACAAATCCTTTTTTGTTGCATGAAAAGAGATATCCTATATTAGCATGTATTTTTTTCACTTGTATCCACATAGATTGGGTGGTAAAGCCTTAGAGTGGCTTCTCAAGTTTTCTAAAATATTGGTAATGACTTTAAATTATTTATCAAAAAAATTTGTTAACCAATTTTCATACAACATTGAGAATGAGATGATAGTGGTTGAGTTATGTTAATCCAAATAAAGGGATTAATAAAGCTTCATGTCCTATTTACAATGGTGGAGAGCATTAACTAGTTGATTCCAACATAATCTGTCAGATAGATAACTAGATGATATATTTACACAATCGACACCTTGAGGTTTCTCATAATCTGAGGCTCACTTGTGTGAACACATTCAAATAAATCATCAATAAGGGTGTATATATTGATAAGGCACTTATTGATAAAGTCTTGGTCAAAATATATTCCCAAGATTAAACATCACATCAAGCCCAAGCACCTATTTACACCAATATTGCTAAGAAGCATAAGGCCTTTAACAAAAACAAGAACATGGGAGGTAGTGGGGTTATCGGATCAAGACATGTGCAAATAGTGAAAGCACCACCTATTCAAAATGCACTGTCAAGTCCACTATTCACATTAAAAAGATATCCTTTATGTAAGCAATTTCCTAGATGCAGGCCATTCAATTACCTAATGGAACCTGTTGAGTTAGTGTTCAAGAAGTTAGTTGAATCTAACATGATTATTTGGCTTGTATGGAAACCCTTTCCTAAGGATCAACATAAAACTGATTGGTATAATGAAGATGAATTTTATGTTTTATGTCATGTTGTTGGCCATGTATTTTATAGGTGTATGCAATTAAGGCACACTATTGAAAAATTTATAGAGAATGGAGAGATTGAGTTAGATCATAGACCTCCTAACACCAATCAAAACAAGGGTGTCTACAAAGATCCATTTCCTACACATAATGACCAATAACATAGGAGGAATCAAAACCAAGACCAAGAGTGTAATCAATAATATAATCAAGGTTACAATCATAATCAAAATCCAAACAATAATCATAATCAAGATCATGACACCTAAACTAATCAAATTGAGTACAATGCTATGCCATATGATTGCAATAACATCGTTAGGTGTATTACTAGTAATCATGTTTTTACCATTAATATCAAGGCCCATGTACTATCCAACATTGCTCAAAATATTGGTCCCTCTATTTTAGGATCACCATCATCTCTTTTAGGTAATTTCTCACTAGGTTTAGGCACTTCACTTGCACCTCAATTTTTATAGGTTACCATTCTTAGACCTCCTCATTCCTCTAATTACAATAAATACCTCTTAAATCAAAATTATGTAGTCAGAATTAGATGGCCAAAATTTATCCTCCATGGCCCTTTGCCTTCTTCCAACACTGATTATGAGCCAAAATATACCAATTAAGACCAATCCTAAACCAAAAATTGTATCAAATAAGACCAAACCTACTCATCCCATTGTTGAGAGGCCATATAGTATCAGTGAACAACTAAGTAAAACATCTATGTAAATCTCTATTTTGGATCTCCTCTGTACAGCTAAATTTCACATGACCATACTGAATGATTTCATTCAACAATCCTATTTCCATTCAAATTTTGCTTTCAAATTCAAAAGGAGAGAAAATAAGAAACTTAAGAAATGGTCAAGGCTTGTATGTACCTGGATATAGTCTGTGCACTATAATCCAGATGCTGTGAGTACTCCTCTTTGACTGTGGAGGAATGACACCTGAAAGAGATAAACACTAAAAACACAAAGAATGTTAGTTGATAAGAGGGTGGATTGCCAAGCAAAAGCTTGGTCCTATAAGTGCTAAGGCTTCTTGGAGGATGACAATCCACTGTTTAAGACAGAATATGACAGAGACAGAAAAGAGAAATAATGAAAGATGTGAAAAGAAAAGACTAAAAACAAATGCATACCTGATAAGCTACAATCTGGTAAACACAGTCACCGACGTTAGTTATGTTGCCGGCGTCAGTCAAGGAGGTCATCGACGACAGTTAGACTGCCGGCGTCGGTAGGGGGAAGTGGACGAGGTCGGTCGAGGCAATTGGTCAGGGACGGGTTACAGGTCTAGTTTCTGGTCTGTAGAATGGATTTGGTCTCATCTGAGGGTCTGAGGGTCTATGAGGGATTCAGAGAGACTGAAAATCTTGTTAGGAAAAGGAGTGAGAAACAGGAAAAAGGGGTGAGAGAAGGCTTTTCAGCCTCTCTGGGAAGAATAGGGAAGGTTGGGTCAAGGATGCTTGAAATAGACAGAATACAGAAAATATATTTGAAATGATATTAGAATGAAAAAAACTACAGATACTTAGCTGTGATATGAACTGGCAAAGGTGCAAAAGCTATGTTTCAGTTGTCGCTGATGATGGATGTAGTCCCTGTGCAAAATGTCTGATGCAAGACTGTAGTGCTTAGAAAGTGCTGCCAAGAACGCTGATCCCTGCAAGAACACCAAGAAGTCTAGAACACTGAAAAGTAAATGCATGAGAACTTTGTTTCACTAGGAGAGGATTCAAGAGTCGTGATTAGCTTCAGAGATTAGCTGATTGTGATTGGGCTCGTCAAAGGGTCAAAAAATCTAGTTAAGTATAACCGACGTCGGCGATTCCATTGGCATCAGCCGACATTTGACCAACGTTGGTGGGTTTAGAATGGGTAAAAAGAGCCACCAAGCCCTTTTTTCATTCACCAAGTGCACTATCCATTGGAGAATGTCAAGGTTGGGCTAAATACGCATGAGAGTTGGTTAGGCGGTTAGAGAGAAGTAAGAATAGGTCTTGGGTGAGTCATAAGATGGGAATTAGTCTAAGGCGAGGTGTCTTAGGTGAGGTGTCCAAGGAGGGGGGTTAATTCAAAATAAGTTTATTATTTTAAATTAGTAATTGCATGTTTTAGGAATGGGTTAGGAATGGACCAAGGGGGAAGGTGACCAAGGGTTAGACACTATTTAGGTGTCTATATTTGCCCCTTTTTGTCTTGTTGGTTGCTCTAAATAAACTGCAAGACAAAAATAGGAGTCGGTTGCCCCAGGTATGGGTTAAGGTTTGATTTCGTCTTGTTGGTTGTTCAAGTGAACTGCAAGACAAAAATAGGCGAGGGTTGGTTGCCCTGATTATGGATGAGGTATCCCCCCTTAAAGCAGGAGTCGAGAGAAGGGAACCTAAAATCAGGTGCTGATTTGACAGAGTGGATGAGAAGGGTGAAGATAGAGTGAGAACACTACAAAAGTTGTGATTGCACGGACACCACTTCACGAGAATGGTCAAGTTAAATTGTCGCAAGTCGAGGGTCAAAGAGTGCCAAAATTGAAATAACCAGGCCCCAACATTTAGTCATCTACTGATTGGGTTATTCAATATAAGCTAAAGCTCCAATAGTCATCGTGTTTCAGGTATCCTGGGCTTAGGAAGTGCTCCAAAAAACACGAAAAAGTCACAAGTAGTGCGGATCAACTAGCTTGCGATCCTATACTTGTGAAGGTAAAAAATGTGCACACAATTTTGCTAACTAATCATGAGGTAACATACATGCAAAAACAACCAAGGCAGAATCACTTTGGAAGTAGTTGCGGTTAAAGGAGATGGTCATGATCTCCAATGTCTGGTGGTCGATGGATGGAGGCAAAAGGATAGCTCAAGTGGGTCCCAGGGGGCTAAAATGACGTGGTTTGGAGGACTAACTGATTGGGGGCATGATTTTGGGGCAACAAAGAAAAAAGGAGGTTTGAAGGATGCTGATGTCGATGACAAAAACCGACGTCGGTAGAGAAAAGCAGTCAACATCGGTAGATATCAGCCGATGTCGATGAATTAGGGCACGCATATGCTGACGTCGTTAGCCTGCCTAATTTGACAAAATTGGATTAGCGGCCCACCAAAAGTCATTTGCTACTTATTGACTAAGAGAAAAAAGAGCTCTGGAGTTGATTGAGTGAAAGTGACCTAGAGCTGACCGAGGAGCGGTGCAAGGTGGCAGAGGAACATTGGTGAAGAGAAGGAGTCGATTGGACGCTGCAGGGAAATGTGTGGGCTAGGGCAAGTGTGAGGGTAGAGAGACACAATAGACATGGCAGAGGGGAGTAGAGGACCCGTGAGAGGTCCACCACCAGTGGCACCCATTGTGCCACCATGCTGATGATGCCGGGATGAGGTAGGAGGGTCCTGAACCCTACTTGATTGATTTTTGTCTTGATTTGTTTTCTAAAATGTTTGGTTTAGTTAGGCAAAAATTGAGGGGGGAGGGTAGCAAGAAGGTGGGTAAAGGGTCTACGATAGGTTAGGAGTGATTTAGGAGGGTGTAGGGGGTTTAGAGGGGAAGCACTATTTTTTAGGGCTCGCCCTGTTCAGCCCTAGGCTGAACCAGTCACTGACATCAGCGATTCCACCGACGTCGGCCAACTAGCGACTGACGTCAGTCACTTACCTATCGACGTCAGTCACTAAGTGATCGACGTCAGTTAGGTGAGTGCCATCGCCAGCATGCTAATCGATGTCAGTGGCTGCCTGGTTAGAAAGGGTGGTGAAAAATGGTCAAGTCGAAAGGTTGAAGCTATGCCAAGGGCTTCTCAGGTGTCAGGTTAGTCATAGATAGTCAAAATGGTTGGTAAAATAGAAAGAGTAGGAATAGTTTTAACATGATATTGACTCTAGATGGATGCAGGCGAGGCAGACTCTGATGCTACGGGATCGCCTCTCGACCCTGCTGACGCAGATGCGTGGAGGCGTGACGGTTGAGGAGTGAGCGCAGATGAGCGTATTAGGGCTAAGCAATTTGAGATGCTACTATAGAGTGGCGAGGGATGTGATCCTCATGGTGGCATTGATCAAGCGGTGGGACCATGCCACCGACACCTTCCACCTACCCATGAGCGAGATGATGGTCACGGTCGAGGATGTGTACCAGATTTTGTGGTTGTTGGTACACGGAGCAGACCTGTATGCATGCTCGAGAGAGGTGCATGATATACACATGGTTATGCTATTTTAGGGAGCACATCATGGAAATGAGCTACCATTCAGTGAGTTTTGCTTATGAGCCTTTGTACGTAGTGGATGAGGGTGCACATCGGTTGGCAATTTTGATGATGATCGACATCATAGTTTATGCATTGCCGGATGCGTAGGGAGGCAGGTTCCCGGTGGCCATGACCAGGGTTTTGATGGACATGCTGGAGTAGTGAACAGTGTTCGCCTGGGCACCCATCTTTTTGGCCCAGGTGTACAGAGAGTTATGGGGCATTAGTCGGTGGTGACGGTACACTCTGTGTGTAGGCCACCTTCTGCACTGTTGGGCATACGAGCATATTGTGGTTACCCGACCTCTCAGCCTCCCAGTGGCGATCCAGGCCAGTTTTAGGGTCAGATTTAGGTGATGGTGTGAGGTGATGGCACAGATGTGGGTGGACAGAGTGGTCAGGGATATTGATCACTACTGAGGGGTATTGGAGGCCCTGATTTCAGCAAATATCATCTGGAGACCATACTTGGTGTATCCAGTGTTCAGAGACCAGGGCGAGCAAATGGTCAGGACTCAGAGCATGTGATGGGTCAGAGGTAGGCAAGCCGGTGAGCTTGAGAGGATCCTAGCAGAGAGAGTGTGGTGCCAGTATGGGCTGCTACAGGATGTACCTCCCGCATTCCCACAGTACAGGTGGGATGATATAGAGGCGCCGCTCCCACTGCCAGAGGAGACAAAGGAGCCAAATTTTGAGGAGTTACCGGTAGGACCTGGGGTGGCTGACCCAGGTTGTACAGAGGCCTACACAGCATGATGGGCAGGGTAGTACATAGGGATACAGGTGGGTCTCCAGCCAGATTTGTAGGCTATTACCAGGGAATGGGATACAGCCTGCGAGGAGAGGGACACTGCGTGATAAGAGAGAGACATGGCTCAGGCCCAGGTCACAATTTTGTAGGGATAGCTGGCAAGGGTTACAGGGCAACTAACAAAGATGACAGGTTGGGTGGCAGCATTGATAGGGCAGGTCACTCTATTACAGGGACAACTGGCTGTAGCCCAGGCACAGGCAGTGGTAGGACAGGTTTTGAGAGGTCAGGGTTTGATTCAGTAGCCCTCACAATAGCTGACATTTTCACAGGGGGTACGACCGTCAGCATCGGTGCAGCTAGGTCAGCCACAACCACAGGGGTTAGGACAGGGCACAGTAGTAGGGCAGATGGGTCCACCACAGACTGTATCTCTAGTTAGATATAGTGATGCGCTAGATGAGATCGCTTATTATGAGAGGGCCATCAGGGGGTTCCCTCAGATACAACGATACTCAGAGATGCGGGCAGAGCAGAGCCAACAGAGGTCTATGTCTCGAGTGACGGCTTTTGGGTCTCGCAGATGGCACAGATCAGAGGGGGGAGAGGATACAACATCTTCTCGGACACCGCCACCACCACCATAGCCACAGCCTTGAGGGCAGACCTTGAGATTTTATTTTTGATGTATATACCAGCCTGCGAGCCGTTGATGCGAGATGTATTATATTTTGGTTGAGAGAGAGAGATAGAGACATATTGTGTCATTGTATAAAAAATTTCGATATATATATGATGATGGTTTTGGATCATTAATGTGTTATGGATGCTGTTTAATGTTTAATGTATTCAACATTTTTGATTATGATGATGATGCATGTTTTGATATTATGTTTATGATTATAATGTTATGATGATTAAATGTGATGATGATAATGTTATGGTCAATGATTATAATGATGATGATTAATATAATGATGTGTTATGATAATGCTAATAATGAGAATGGTCATGACTTTTAGATTAGATGATGATGCGTAAGGATTATGTGATAGTGATATTTATGTTATGACTTGCGGATTATATGATGTGAATGCTTAATTGTGTGATGATGATAATGTGGTTGTGATTAATGATTATGATATAAATGATGAAAATGATTATGCTAAAGATTATGAAAATATGTGATTGGTTGTGATGTGATTGGCATGTGACGAGAGAAAGAGATGGAAGAAATTGACGAAGAGAATGGCTGAGCTAACCCCAAAAAACCCCATGTCAACTAAGTGCTGCCTACATAGCCCATGTCATTAGGGCCTCAGGCCAATGTAGTTCTCCTAAAAAGGGAGGAAAAAGATCAAAGTGGTTGATTTTGGTCATGATAAGAATATAGCATTTCCCATATGTCTGAGGGTACATGCTTGAAATGACAAGGAGGAGATGATGCTACAACTTTTTCCAAATGGTGTAAGCTGTAACATTGGTCAGGGTTTTTCATCCCTAGCAACTATCCATATTCATGATGGATGTTTGCTAAAAATGAATTGCAAGTCGATTTATGTTTCAGCAAGTAATGGTTTATGCTTGACATAAATTGTGTGGTTGATAGTTTCCATATGTATTGATGTCTATGGAAACCAGAATGATTAGGCTATGTGAGTGGTTTGAAAAGAGTCGGATTGAATTGGTTTGACAAATGATGTGGTTGAATGTGACCAAAGTGTAGGGAGAAAGTAAAAGGCATAAGTGCCCTTTTATTGACAAGGACCAAAATGACAGCATAGATAGGGGTTGTTCGAATGAAGAGCCCCATTTATGCGTTGCATCATTGACCACAGTTATGTTAGAGCGGTAATCGCATCACTTTTGAGCTCGAAGTCCCTTGAGTAGGTGATATGATAAGAGGAAAGGGTAACCCATTTTAGAGTATGGAGAACTTTGCCCCTTTTTATAGGAGACCCTGAGACAACTATAAGTCAAGTCCATGACCCATTTTTTTTTAGAGAGCGGACTGATCAATGCGGGAAGTCCACATAGAGATGTCATTTGTTTGGTGGTCATTTGTGAAGCTGATCGATGCGAGAAGCTTCTAAAAAAAGTGCTATTTATAGCAATATTTAGTCATAGCCATCCTTCGAGGGAGTGGTCTATAGATTTAAGGGCTTTTGAATAGCTGTCCTTTGAGGGAGCAGTCTATTAGTTACAATAATGATAGTGCAGCTGTCCTTCGAGGGAGCAGTATGCTTTTTGATTTGATTTTGTGACCTTGGATATTTTGACATCTTGATTTAGTTTTGACAAAATATTGAGTCATGGACAAGACTTATAGAAGGTCAAGGGCTCCCTTTTATTAGGACGAAGCATCCATACGTCATAAAAGGGTTGTAGAGGATTTTGTTAAGGGACAAAGGGTGAAATGGATTAAGGATTAAAAGGACAAGGATTGCTCAAGGGATGAGCTCAAGTTAAATGTCAAGTGGATGAGTACTCGAGTAACAGTAGAATGGTCGTAGATGCAAAGCATTAAGGGGCTCAGGTTCTGGTCGGCCTTCAAGAGAAGACATATGATAAGTCCCTGATCCATACTTGTGCTTGATGATATAAGGTTCGAGCTAATTAGGAGCAAATTTGCCTTGTTTACTCCATTCCATATTGGTCACATGTTGGTTCTCTTTTAGGATGAGGTCTTCGATATTGAAATCTCGTTCTCTCAGAGTTTTATTATAGGCATGCTTGATGTGATTTTGATAGACATGGAGATGACTGAGGGCAACGAGATGATGCTCGTCAAGTAACTCAAGCTGAGCTAATCGATCTTGATGAAAGTCATCATTAGAAAGAATGTCATGGAGTGAAATGCGAAGAGACGGGATCTATACTTCAAGAGGTAAGACAACCTCTGTTTCGTACACAAGAGAGAAAGGGGTAGCACCCATAGAGGTTCGGATGCTAGTGCGGTAGGCCCACAAAATGAAGGGTATTTGAACGTGCCAATCCCTTCTAGTGTCATTGACCACCTTCATGAGAATTTTAGTTAAGATTTTGTTAGAAGCCTCGGCTTGCCCATTTGCTTGTGGGTAGTAAGGTGAAGAAAAGCTGAGTTTGATGCCAAATGAGTCGCAGAGTTTTTGGATGGTCTTGTTTTTAAATGACTTGTCATTGTCGGTGATGATTTTGTGAGGTACACCAAAACAACAGATGATGTGGGTGTTGATGAAGTTGACAATCTTGTCGGCTTTTGTGGAGACTTGAGGAATAGCTTCCACCCACTTAGTAAAATACTCGGTGGCAGTGATGATGGACTGATGACAAAGAGATGAATGAGGGTTAATCTCACCGATGAGATCTAAGACCCATTGTGAAAATGGCCAAAAATCCTAAGCGACTTGTAAGGTGTGACTAGGGAGATGAAGCAAGTTAGCATGCTGCTGACACTTGATGCAATGCTGAACATAATCACTACAGTCTTGATGAAGAGTGGGCCAATAATAACCCAGGTGAAGGATGCGCTTGGCAACTGAATTACCATTGAAGTGTCCACCACAAATCCCGTCATGGGCTTGTTTAATAGCATGAGAAGCTTCAGTGGAGTTTAAACAGCAAAGAAGAAGGCCGTCAAAACTTCTTTTATAGAGAAGCCTCCCTAGCATGGTATAGCGAGCGGTGCGCTTGATGAAAGCCCGCCGTGCATTGGTAGAGAGGTTAGGAGGAATGAGAGAATGAGCCAAGTAGTCCTCAAGTTGTTTATACCATACATCTTGTGAACTAGAGTCTATGGTGTGGACGAGATTGATGTCAGTGGAAATGTAAGAAGGCAATGGCAGACGATGTACCATGACATAAATTCTTGATGAGGATGATGAAGAAGAAGGAATATGCGAGGTGAGGGAAGCCATGGTGTCAGCAAACTTATTCATAGATCGATGAACAGTCTGCAATAAGTGATGGTCGAAAGATGCTAGAAGAGTGTCAACACGGTGCTTGTACCTTTGTAAAATTTCATTTTTATAAAGATATGAACCATTGATTTGATTGACGACAAGTTGTGAGTCACCGAAGATGCTAATGGACTTGATGTTTAAAGAAAGGGCAGCTTGAAGTCCCAAAATTAAGGCTTCGTATTTGGCCATATTATTGGTACATTCAAAGTCAAGTTTGAAAGACAGGGGCATGGGTTCACCTTCATGTGGAATGAGGATGACCCCCACACCCCCACCAAGTTGACATTTAGAGCCATCGAAGAACATCGTCATTTGGTAGAATGTGTCATCAGTTGAGAGAGTAGCGATAGATTCATCGGGAAACTCGCACTGAGAAGGTTGATTGTCGGGAAAAGGGGCATCTGCTAGTTGGTCAGTGATTGTTTGCCCTTTTATAGATTTTTGCTAGACAAATTCTAAGTCAAATTCAGCAAGAAGCATGAGCCAACGAGCCATACGCTAGTTTTGATATGGTTTGGAATGCATGTATTTAAGGGGATCAGTGTGAGTGACGACAAAGGTTTTGTGATTGAGAAGATAGTGACGAAGCTTGATAGTGGCAAAGACTAATGCCAAACAGAGTTTTTCGGTATGAATATACCGAGTTTCATAGTCGACAAGTGTTCGGCTTATGTAATAGACCGCTTGCTTGCGGTGTTGCTCGTCTTGATGCGCGATCATGGCACCTAACGAGTGATTGGTTGCTGAGATGTAGAGTTAGAAGGGTTGGTCGTCTTTTGGTGGAATAAGGACTAGTGGAGAAACCAAATAGCGTTTGAGGGCTTTAAAATCCTCTTGGCAATCTTTATCCCATTTAAAGGAGACGTCCTTCTTAAGGAGGTGATGAAAGGGTTGGCAATGGTCAGAAAGCTATGAAATGAAGCGGTGGATGGATTGGAGCTTTCCTTATAGACTGTGAAGTTACTTGAGATTAGTTGGAGGTGGCATTTCAAGGATAGCACAGATTTTGGCAGGATCTATCTCGATGCCATGAAAAGAGACAATGAATCCCAGGAGCTTTCTTGAGCGGACCCCAAAGACACATTTCTTGGGGTTAAGATGGACTTGGTATTGAAGAAGGTGAGAGAAGATGATTTTGAGGATAGTCAAATGGTCGTGATGAAGCTTAGACTTGCCAAGCAGGTCATCGACATAGTCCTCCATGATTTTATGGAGGAGATCATGAAAGATGTAAGTCATGGCACACTGATATGTGGCACCTACATTTTTCAGACCAAAAGGCATGACTTGATATCAAAAAGTTCCCCATGGTGTAATGAAGGTGGTTTTGTGCTGATCTTCTGGTGCAATCAGGATTTGGTTATATCCTGAAAATCTGTCCATAAGTGATAACATCTCATGGCCAGCCGTAAGATCAACAAGTTGGTCAATGTTTGGACAAAAGAATAAGTCCAAGGAATAGCGGATTTTTCTTTCACCTTGTCCTTTTGTGACCTAGTGGTTATATGGATAGCATTGATTTCAAAGATAGGAGGTGAAGAAGGGGTCATGGCCTGCTAGTGAGACGTTGATGTAGTTAAAGAGGTTGGATGGGAAGGTGTCGAGGGTCGGTCAAGAGTGTCCTCAAGGAGCAGAGTGTCTTTCTCCATATAGCGGCAAACGACTGCCTTGAGGGCACAACAAGTCTCGGTATCGTGTCCTGGCGTATGATGGTATAAACAAATCTTCGTATCATCGAACCAAGAAGGTTTTGACCCGAGGGGTTGGAATGGTTTGATAGAAGGAAGGGTAATGATAGAAGTCTGCAAAAGTTGGCGTAATATCAAAGCATATGAACATACTAAGGGGTCCGTGCTTGTTGATGCCTAACGTATTGGTGACTTTTGCTTGGGGGATGTTGAAAAAGGTTTTCGTACCACCTTTTGGGTTGGTGGTGTGGTGACAGGTGAAGACGACACTTTCTTCATGAGAGGTGCCAAATTTTTGAGAGGAGGTTGACTTGTGGTTGGCAAAGGAAGTAATGGAGGTAATTTGTTTTGGTTAAGGGTCAGAGTAGGAAGCACGCCGATTAGGGTAGAAGGATGAGGACCTAAAATGGAGGGCAAAGTTGATGGTGGAGGAGGGGTTCGCTTATGCGGTCTGGCAGTCTTCTTTGACTTGGTTGGAAGACTACTTTTGGTCGATGTCTGGTCTAAGTCCACCTTCACTTGTGGGTGAGTGAGGGTAGAAACAGGACGAATGCCGAGTGACTTGGTCAGTTTAGATAAGGTAGATGCATGTTTAGAAGTGGGAGTCTGGTCTTTATTGAGAGTCTTGGGAGATTTTGCCTTGGGAGGATTAGCAGCATGAGATGAGAGGGCATGGGAATGTTGAAGAGCTTTAAGACGCTCCCACAATCCTTGATGCTCCACTTTCCTTAAAGGGATAAGTTCTAATTTCTCCACTAGTCGGGAAAATGGTTGAGAGGATGTTTAATGAGGTTTGGATTCTTGAGAAGATGTGTTAGGTGTGGCAGTAGTCTCAGACCCAAGGTGTGTGGGAGTTATAATTGGATTGTCGTTGATCAAAGACGATGGAGAGTCAGGTTCTTCTCTTGGTGGAGAAAGAACTGGAGAATGTGACTCCTCAAGTGGGTAAAGGGCAGGGATTATGGTGCCCTCCACTTGCGATCGAGGAGTAGGTAAGGTCAGGTCCTCCATAGGCAGAAGAAAGGAGGATGGTGAGACCAGTGGTGCCGGTAAGGTTGAGGCATCCTCCAAGATGAGAGAGGTTGACAGAGAACTAAACGGGGAAAGAGGTTCGTCCACACGTGATGGACTGGTAGATGGACTAACCTCTTGAGGTTGGTTGGGGATGAAAGGTGAGACCGTATTGACTATTTGAATGTCGTGTTCGTGTGTGTTGTCAATCAAGGTCTGGACCTTATTTTGAGTCGGTGGATGATTGGGGAATGGTTGCTTGAAGATATCGATGCCCTGATTTGGAGGTGCATTGGGATTATCTAGAATGAGCTCACCCTTTTCAAGCATGTCTTGGATTATGTTTTTAAAGGTTTTGTAGTTTCCTATGTCATGACCTTTGACACGATGATAATTGCAGAAGTCATTTTCCCTATACCACGTAGGGATGGGGCGTGAGGGATCAAATTGTGGCGGTGGTCGAATTTGGGGGAGGTTGAGAATCCCCTATTTAACAAGTTTTTCCAGTATAGACGTGTAAGATTCTCCAAGAGGAGTATATTGTCATTGTACGTATCTTTGCTAGAATTGACGGGTGGCACTCTGAGATGTAGATGGCTCAGGTTGATTGGTTGAAGAGGACGACGGTCTAACGACTATAGCGTTAGCTGAAGCTTTAGACTTAGGATTGGATGATGAAGGTTTAGAAGAAGAGGAGTCATTGGTCTTAGAGTTGGGATTCTTGCTCCGTAACTTGACTTTATTCTCCTCGATGGCACGTAATTCAAGTTTATGGGCCATCGTGAAGGCTTCATCGAAGGTACAGAAGGTCTGAACCCGTAAGGTAGAAGAAATATGTTTGGCGCAAGCTCAAGAAAATAGTTCAATAAGTTCAGGTTGAGGTAAGGAAAAGGAGAGTTGATTAATGAGGCCTCTCCAGTGAGCAACGAAGTCAGCTATAGATTCATCCTCGAATTGGTAGATAGTGTAAAGGTCCGTGATCAAGACCTTCTTGGTGATGTTAATGGAGAAGTGATCGAGAAAGAGCTGGGCCAGCTGTGTAAATGTGAAGAGGGAATGGCTGGCAATAGAGCTGTACCAGTCAAGCACAGTGCCAAAAAGAGACATAGGAAATGTGTGCAAGAGTAATGCATCGTCATGGGCAATAAGGTAACAGGCATGTCTGAGTGCCCGTAAGTGTTGTTGTGGGTCTTCCTTGCTTTGAAAGCAAGAAAATTTGGGAAGCTCCCACTAGTTGGGGTATGGTCTAATCGAAACGGAAGGATGAATAGGCTCATTGCAAATTTGCTCGTATGAGAGAGCATTGCGTGAGCCAAAAATGGAGGTCTCTAAGCTAGACATCTTATCCATCAGTATTTTGATGATATCTGCTGATGGATTGGTAGGTGGAGCGCCCCTTATATTATAAGGTGCTTGAAAGATATTGGGAGGGGCGTATGACGTGGTTGGTTGCATAGATGCAACATATGGGTAGCTGGTTATTGGAGCAAAAATTAGAGCCAAGGGCATTTGTGTTATGGGGTTGGTAGGCACAAGTTGGATAGGGGCCGTCAAGGATGGTTGAGGAGTGGCTACGCTTGTTGATGGGTAAACGATTACTCTTGTGTTGATAGGTGCAAGAGTAGGGGGGATAGAGACTAGTAGGTTTTGGAAAGGTGTGGGGTTTGGTTGAGTGATTTGAGGTTGAGGGAGTATCAAAACCCCCATGGAGGTAGGTTTAGAAGGAGTGGCCACGTTTTGAAGGTAAGACACGGTTGGGTTATTGGTGGAGGTGTTATCTAGTGACTGAATTGTAGGTGCGGTTGATGTGATTCTTGTCTCGACTAAGGAAGTCAGCATCCCATAGATTGGGTTACCTAGGGAGTCTCATATTTGGCTATGTGCAAGATAGTGTTGTAAGGCTTTGATGTTAAGGTCCAAGAATTATGCGAAATCTTGGTCCCCTTCTGGAACAATAGGAGTCTGAGGCGGGGTTCAGCGAGTAGGAGTTCTTTCAGTTTCCAAGTGGAACTCCATTATAGGACTGGTTATAGATGGTGAAGGTGAAAGCGGTTGTTGACTAGCATGGTTAAGAAGGGCCTTGGTTTGACTGCGTGTCAAAACCATTCAAGGCAAGAGAGGATCAGGTTTTAGAAAACTGTGTTTTTTCAGTCTCAAAAAACCAGAATGGATGTTTAGACAGCCAGAATGTTGGATTTTAAGCTTGCTATTTTTGAAAAAAAGAAAATGGACAGAGATCGACGTCGGTATAAAAACTGATGTTGGTGAAGAAGACTGCCGATGTCGGTTAGACGACCGATGCCGGTATAGAAAAGTTGTCGACGTCGGTTACGGAATCGATGTCAGTTACTGTGTTTTCCAGAAACTCAGAAAAAAAAAGTTTTTGGAAATGAAGAAGACGTCCTTACCAGCTCAAAAAAAAAAAGATAAAAATAGAAAATATGATGATGACAGACAGATCCTAGCATTAAATCCCTAGAAATAATTTTATTAAGATCGTGTGGCTTATGTCTTAATGTGATGTTTGAGGAGGTTGGCTTTTAGAAGGGTCCTAGAATAGGTAATCTAAAGATGGTTTTAGGTATGTTTAGGCATTCAAAAGTCTGTATTAGGTTCTGTACAGGCCTGGTGCTAAGGACCAAGCTCCCCTCACTTCACGATTCCAGTGGTTAGCTGGTTTTGCTTAGCCAAAATATACTTTCCCTATAGTTTAGACTCTGCCAGAGAATAGAGTTGGCTTTCCCCTTGGTGGTGAAATCCAAGTAGGATCACCGGGATGGGTAAGCTATCCGCTGGGTGATGAAATCCCAGTCGGACCTTGTCTCAAGTGAGTTTGATGTTTAATTGAGTGCATGTGGTCTGGTTATGTAACATCAAGTGATCTATGATTTATTCAATATGCGTTTTACTAATTACTAAGTGTGGACTAAGAAATGCAAGAAAGCAAGAAATGGAATGCAGTATATTTTAAAGCCCTAAATCGAAATGTTAAGTTGGAATGAAAACAAGTTTGAGAAAGGGTTGAAGAAAATGATTTTTTGACTAGTCTAGAAATGCAAGAAAAGAAAGAAAAAGTTCTTTTTATTCCTGCTTATGATGTCTTTTAGAAAAGAAGAATGAGGTGAAAAGGGAGAATCCTAATGCACCTAAATGAACAAAGAGGGAAAGGAACCCAAGGAAGGCCCTAAGGGTCCCACCGGGCGTGCCAGAATGTTTATATTCAAATTTTGCTTTCAAACTCAAAAGGAGAGAAAATAAGAAACTTAAGAAATGGTCAAGGCTTGTATGTACCTGGATATAGTCTGCGCACCATAATCCAGACGCTGTGAGTACTCCTCTTTGGCTGTGGAGGAATGACACCTGAAAGAGATAAACACTAAAAACATGAAGAATGTTAGTTGATAAGAGGGTGGATTGCCAAGCAAAAGCTTGGTCCTAGAAGCGCTAAGGCTTCTTGGAGGATGACAATCCACTGTTTAAGATAGAATATGATAGAGACAAAAAAGAGAAATAATGAAAGATGTGAAAAGAAAAGACTAAAAACAAATGCGTACCTAATAAGCTATAATCTGGTAAACACAGTCACCAATGTCAGTTATGTTGCCGGCGTCGGTTAGGGAGGTCGCCAATGACGGTTAGACTACCAGCGTCGGTAGGGGGAATTGGACGAGGTCGGTCGGGGCAATTGGTCAGGGACTGGTTACAGGTCTAGTTTCTGGTCTGCAGAATGGATTTGGTCTCGTCTGAGGGTCTATGAGGGATTCAGAGGGACTGTTTGGGATTTAAGGGACTAAAAATCTTGTCAAGAAAAGGAGTGAGAAACAGGAAAAAGGGGTGAGAGAAGGCTTTTCAGCCTCTCCGGGAAGAATAGGGAAGGTTGGGTCAAGGATGCTTGAAATAGACAGAATACAGAAAATATATTTGAAATGATATTAGAATGAAAAAAAGTACAGATACTTAGCTGTGATATGAAATGGCAAAGGTGCAGAAGCTGTGTTTTGGTTGTCACTGATGATGGATGCAGTCCTTGTGCAAAATGTCTGATGCAAGACCATAGTGCCTAGAAAGTGCTGCCAAGAACACTGATCCCTGCAAGAACACTAAGAAGTCTAGAAAACTGAAAAGCAAATGCACGAGAAATTTATTTCACCAGGAGAGGATTTGAGAGTCGTGATTAGCTTCAGAGATTAGCTGATTGTGATTGGGCTCGTCAAAGGGTCAGAAAATCTGGTTAAGTATAACCAACATTGGCGATTCCATTGGCGTCGGCTGACATTTGACCGACGTCGGCAGGTTTAGAATGGGCAAAAAGAGCCACCAAGCCCATTTTTCATCTGCCAAGTGCACTATCCGTTGGAGAATGTCAAGGTTGGGCTAAATACGCATGAGAGTTGGTTAGGCGGTTAGAGAGAAGTAAGAATAGGTCTTGGGTGAGTCATAAGATGGGAATTAGTCTAAGGCGAGGTGTCCTAAGCGAGGTGTCATGGGTGTTGTGTCCAAGGAGGGGGGTTAATTCAAAATAAGTTTATTATTTTAAATTAGTAATTGCATGTTTTAGGAATGGGTTAGGAATGGACCAAGGGGGAAGGTGACCAAGCGTTAGACACTATTTAGGTGTCTACAAATCCACTGTGCTTGATGACATTAATACTAACCAATTCTAAGTGATTTTGGGACATTTTTCTCCAAGATAACAACTTACCTTTGACTAGCGAGATATGTCATCCCTTGGTCCCCTTCATAATAATCCCCTATACATTGAAGTCATTATTTACCTTCATAAAATCAAATGAGTTATTATAAACAATGGATCTAGATTAAATATAGCATCATTGAAAATGGTCCAAACATTGGGGTATATGGTGGTAGATATACAATCAAATACCATCACCATTTAGGTTTATGACAACATATAAATAAAATCTATGGTAACCATTTATTTACCAATCATTGTTAGGAATGTTACCCATGATACCCTGTGTCATGTCATTGATATAAAACTACCTTATAATTTACTTCTTGGTTATGCTTGGATCCATGAATTATGAGAAATCCCTTCCACCCTACATCAGTACATCAAGTGCCTCCATTCTGGTCTAGAGGTCACTATTTATGGTGATTTACAATGATACTAATATTGCAAACATCTATAATTTGAGTACAATAACTACACCTATTGTCCTATCACTAAATCAATAGGTAAGAAAGATAAGGGGGTGGTTTTTAAACCTCCCAAGTCTAATTATATCAACCATAGTGACCTTGATTCCACCTATACTAATCCATTTCCTACTACCATGCCTACCCATTTCACTATTCAAGATGATGTATTACCACCTATAACATTCATGATGCATTCCACATTTGAAAATTGCCTAAGTAGCCTACATCCTCTGGCCATCCTAAACCTTTTAAAAATCCTAGAAATCCCATCATGTTTTGGAAAAATAAATCTAAATCACTCTATAAGATCCACTCGTCTTTGTACTTGATACGTCATCCAATCAAGATCATACTACCAACATAAAGGGAGGTTGGTTGTATGGTGATGGTTTTGATAATTGCTTCTAGAGTGCTAGGTATCCTATAGAAGATAGAATCATGGATAGCTTGGAATATATTAAAAAAGGATTGGGATCTAATGCATATAGAATTCTTGAGCCTATTTTGGATGATATCCTATGGGGAATCAAGGTCTTGGATTTACACCGCTTGGGTTAACCCCATTAATTTTGAGAGTACTTTCTCATCATTGACCAAAAATTAAACTCCTAGTAGTGATGTAGCATCCCATTATAGAACTTATGATGAACTCACATATACCAATGTATTTGATTCTAATGTCATCATGACCATTACAACCCATTATCCACTTACCCTTCATTATCCTGACCTAGTCAATTGGGACCATCAAGACTCTATCATACCATTGGAAATTTTTTAGAATGAGGAATCTATTATTGATTCTATGGGCCTTCAATATTTATTGCTAACTAGTGATCAAAACCAAGGATTCAATTTACACTTGGACCTTACTCCCTATTTTAGAGATCATGCAGACTTCCTTGTTCATGATAAAAGTAAAACATCGAGATCCTTAGGTGAAAAGCTCTTTGGGGTACCCTTAGGTCAGAGAAAGAGTAAAGAGAAAGATAATTCAATAAGTGAAAACCTATTTTAGGCAATCTTGGATGGGAAGGTTCACCTCTCTCCTTAGAAAGTGCAGTGTCCACCTAGTCCAAACATTACCATTGGTTCTAGCAACGGTTCTCAAGAAAATCATGTTTTAAAGTGCCTAACTCAGGACTTTCCTAAAGTATTTACCAAATGGTCATTGCCTAGCATTAATGATTTAGATTCCTCCTACATGGTAAAATATTGTGATCAATAGGTAGTTAAAGAGGATCCATTCTCTTCCTTTCCTATTATTCTTAAAGATAGCTCAAAACTACTGGTCGAAGATACTATAAAGGTCAACATTAGTACATGTGATGATGCCAAGATGATTTATCTAGGTCTATCCATCATTAATAAGGAGCATGAATTCATTTTTACCATTATGAAAGAATTCATTGATATATTTGCATGGTATTACTCATACATGCTTGGTCTTGATACTTCATTGGTGATACATCATCTAGTTATCCATTTAGATGCCAAACTAATCAAACAAAAATTAAGGAAAATGCAAATGCACATAGCCATCCTAGTAAAAAATGAGTTAGAAAATTTAATGGACATAGTGTTTATTCAACCACTCAACTATTACAAGTGGATCTCTAACATCATCCCATTCAACAAAAATCCATAGGGTATTCGCCTATGTACCAATTTCAAAGACATTAATAAGGTATACCCTAAAGATGATTTCCTACTATGTAACATCAAAATGATAGTTGATTAAATTGTAGGGGTATGAAATTTTGTCCTCATGGATGGATTTTTAAGGTATAACTAGATTAAGATTACACCAAAGGACCATCATAAGACTATGCTCACAACTCCATGGGGAACATTTTATGATCAAGTCATGCCCTTTGGCTTGAAGAATACAAGTGTAACCTATTAGTGTGCCATGACTATCATCTTCCATAACATGATGAATGACATAATTTAAGACTAAGTTGATGATATCTTAGCTAAATAAAGAACATGTTCAGGCCACCTTGATGTTCTACAAAGAATCTTTGAAAGGCTTTGTAAATACAAGGTGCGTCTCAACCCTAAGATTTGTGTCTTTAACATTACTTCAAGAAAATTACTAGGGTTAATTTTGTCACAAATAGGTATTGAGGTAAATATAATTAAGGTCAAGGATATTGTTGAAATACCTCCTCCATCTAATTTGAAACAACTCCATAGATTATAGGGCAAAATTTAGTCTATATGTTGTTTCATATCATAGTTGGCTAATAAGTGCCATTGATTTACACACTTTTTGAATAAAGGTGTCACATTTTGATGAGATATAGATAGTAAATAAGCATTTAATGAATTAAAGACATAATTGACTAATTATCCAATATTGAGTCTGCCTACTGTAGACACCTAAATCTAGCCACTAATAACCTCCAACTAGGATTTTGACCAATTTCTACCCAAAATGCATAATTTGGCCTAAAAACACTAAAATGCATTAAATGAGTTGAAATTGATATATTCAAGTGCTAATTTTAGCCAAAGTATCATTAAATGGGGTAATATAATTTATGGGCCAACTTTGATGAGATCTTTTTGAGTCAAAATGCCAATTTTGCACCTGGATGCTCTGGATTGCTCTTTCCTATCAAATCTCTTGCACAAGATGCGTGCATTTGTTATTTTTTGTTAGTAACATCCTAAATGGGAATACTAATCTAATGTATCTGACATTGAATCCCAATTCTAATCCAGTCAAAATTTGTACCAATAATAAGACATTCAGATCAATTTGAGTAATTTGTGCACAAAGTGCTTAATCATGTTTAAGAGATAGTTAAAAAAATTAGAGCCTAATCAAGAAATCCATGAAAACTTATTGAATAATTTGTTTTAGAAATGAATATTGAATATCTGCATCATCAAGTGACCTCATTTCTTGGGAAGACATCCCTAGGCCATAAATGCCACAAATATCAGGATTCATGCCTCCCATACCTCATTGAATCCCTCCATACCTCTTAATTTTTCATCTATCCCAAATATTGATGAGCCTATTTATCAATTTAATTATAAAATTGGAATAATCCTTAGCCACGCATCTCAATCTTGAGATGGATGGTTCACGTTGATTCTAGACATTTGCAAAAATCTATAAATAGGAGGCCTTACCACATCATTTCAAAGACTTGATAATGTAAAGTTATAATGCACAAATCATTAAAAAATCCATTTCAACTAGTGTTACCATGGCAAATTAATTCCAAGCAAAGCCAAGGCAAAGCCAAAAGGTGCCAAGGAGAGATGGAGGTAGCCAAACTTCCATTGTCAAGGACTTCATGAGTATAAGTTGAGCAAGCCATTACAATAAGCATTTTGGGGTATCCAAGGAAGGTAAAAGAGGGTTTATTTTGAATTTTAGTTGTGTGTTTTATTCATGTTTGTTAACTAATATCTCCCTAGTGTCTAAACCTAAGGTTTTTATGCTAGTTAGTGTGTTTCTCTCATTTTGTTTTCATTTTGAAACTAAAACCATACTAAGCATCCTCTCTTGAGTCAAATTCATAGATCACATATGGCACACCCAATGGGACTAGACACATCCCACACATTAATACGATCATTTTTTAGATTTAAAATCTTCATTTAGATAATTAAAACTCTTGCAAGATTTTCTAACTTTATTTTGCCATTTTTATTTGCCACATGTTTACACAGTAACCGACATTGGTTAGTAAAACTGACATCGATTGGATAGTAGTCATTGATCACATTGGTATAACCAATGTTAGTTAGATAAACATCATTGGTTAGCAAATGTAATCATTGTCAGTTATATAACTGACATTGGTCACTATGTTTTTCTTAAAATACAAAATTGAGAGCTCTTTTTTTAAAGTTCATTGTTTCAAACCTAAAAGAGCTTCAAGGCTAAAGGACATGTTAACATTTTTATTATAGGATTAAGCTATACATTTACTAAAAAAATGTTTATATCACCTTTTGCATGCTTAAAAATCAATTAGGACCATTTTTTTTGTGTTTAACAAAAATATTTTAGAGGTTTATGGTGAATGTTTTTAAAGTTTGCAACTAAAACCAATGGGTCAAATGAACACCACCTCATTTTCCATTTGGGATGAAAAATGAACTCACCTTTTCAATATTTTTGTATTCACTTAGTTGTTTAAATTAATTTTTTTTGTCAAAAAGAGGGGTGTTGTGTGTATGATCTTCCATTTGTCCCCTTTAGGGAACCCTTATAATCAAAAGTGCAATTCCTACTGCAAGTAGCCTAGTCCAAGGCTTAGAAAGAAAGTCAAATAAAGCACTCCCCAAAAACTCATAAAATTTTTGGTGACCTTGAAAATGACCCTAAAGTATTTCTAATTTCATGCTTTCTTTATTTTTATGTAAACTTGGCTTGCGAGGGGAACTTCATCACCTCCCATGAGTTCTTTAAGGAGGCTTTGACCCAGGGTTTCACCTCCTAGTAGTGACTTCATTTGGATCCTAATTGGAGTTGCACATGGGACGTAGTGGCACCTTGGACATCATACTACACTAAGTGAATAGTATGATGTAGTGATTAAAAAAGGGCCTAGATATTTTT
This sequence comes from Torreya grandis, assembly GCA_037957365.1. Classification (NCBI taxonomy): domain Eukaryota; kingdom Viridiplantae; phylum Streptophyta; class Pinopsida; order Cupressales; family Taxaceae; genus Torreya; species Torreya grandis. The sequence continues at coordinate 90,747 of JARHVA010007306.1, read as the reverse complement.
ACAACAAGCTAAGTGATATAGACCCAAAATTGGTGCTTTTATTTTGCATTATTTGATGTGAAAGTCATTATGTAATTAATTCCCCTAGAACATTCAGAAACTTGTTAGATCTTAGATAAATCCCCACTTGCCATGGAAGTATTAGTGGTGTAAGGTGTGCCTCAAGGTATATGTCACAGTACTATCATTTGAGAGAAGGCAGGGGTGTAAAAACCCTACTATATAATGTGCATTTAATTTTGTATGAACACTTAAAATCCTCTCAAATGATGTATATTGATGGATTGCAACAATACCAAGAAACCTTGCTAGTTTAGGATCTAAAAGTGATTAATTATTTGGTCGTGTCTTAGATTAATGTCTTGTTTGAAGTCAAAACTTAGTGTAAACAAATAATTCAAACCAAACACATAGTCCTAATTTTCCTTTGAACAAAGAAAAGTTATGCTGCCCACATGAAAACATAAATTTGCCTTATTAAAAGTTCATCAAAATCTTGAGAGTAATATCATCCACTTTGGCATAGTTATGTTCCCCATTTGAGTCTAGACCTTTACCAAATTTTTTATAAGTCCTTCAATTATAATCTAAATTTAGAATTACACCTTTATAAGTTCATAGAGTTGATGTGTTAAGTGGGTTTGCCATTTTCACTAAACTTGAGGGAGCTTAGGTTTAATTTCCAATTTGGGTTGAAGGCTATTTAAGACTCATAATCATTATCATCGCTTGATATACTTAAGCCATTTTGTGCTAAACACTTTCACTTTGAATCTATGTACCACAACATTTTGAGTCAAGAAAAGTAGTGTTATGTTGTCAAAATTGTGGGAAATTATCTTTGCCTTAGAGATTTTTTGAAACAAAATTTTTGATCACACTTTTTGGGTAGTGTAGTATCTTTACACTGCCCAAAACATTTCAAATATTGTTTTATATATCCTCTTGCATAAAATTCAAATTTGTTCCTACATTTTCAGACCAATCCGAGTGTATTTTTGTGATTTTTTGTCTAAACCATAGTTATACCTTTCACTTTTGTTTAGCTTATTTTTCAAAATAACAAAGTTTTATACCATTATTTTATGAGAAAATAAACTATCTCTAAAGTGCCTTTTGTTTCATACCTTATACCTAGTTGATCAAATTCATGTCCAAGAATCAAATGCCTAATGTTTGTTAGAAGTGTTTAAAATCCATTAGATTAAAACTTTCATCTATTTCAAAGTCTTGCTTTTGATGCCATTTGGCCAAGAGTCCTAACATATGCCTTGTTTGAGCTTAGCTTTTGACGTCGTGTTTGGCCAAAAGATCTAGCAACTTTTAAATTTCAAGATTAGATTAATTTGAAACACTTTAACCTTAGAGTTTGGAATTTTGATTTTTGGTTCATTTACTTGCTTATCTTTGTGTGAATAGTGAAATGTTAGATACTTCATGCTAGCTTATTTCCTCACAAATATTTTCATAAACCTTTTGATCCTTTTGATGAATCTAGACCAAGTTGGAACATCATCTATTTTAGATTTTGTCCTTTTTAGAGTTTGTAGAACTCTTTGACCTTTTATTGAAAAGCATTGATTATGGATCCTAATGTGTATTATTACACTCATAGTGGACTCATGTATAATCCAGGGATTAGTAATGTAGTTGCATAGGAAGAAATGGTGTAAGACCCCTATGCAGATAATATTACTTATGAGATGGATTCTTATCCCTCTTATAATAATTAATTAGGGGCACAAAACTAAGATCCCTTGGCTAACTATTTGGTTAACACACCACCTTATTAAGAACAAGACCAATAATAAACTACATAATACCTAGCTACAATACCCATAGTGGATGAGCCAGTTCTTCAACAGTCATATTATACTAATATGGCTTCCACGTATGATCCATTTTTGTTTGAGTGACATTTGTTAGAGAAAAAATATGAGATTTTGGTTAGATCCATATAGGTAGGGGCCAATTTTCTAGCAGACTTCCCCCATGAGAATTTACCAAGCCTAGTAAGAGTGCCCCACAACATCATTTATGATCAATAGGCTTCTTCTATCAATCTTATGGATCTAGTCCAAAAAATGTATAAAGACCCTAATATATGTAATCAAGGTAAAAACATCATGGAAGATCACTTTAACCAAATGTAGACAACATATCAAACCTACCTAAATCTAGCACATAATTTTAATTAGATGAATATGGTGAGTAAGCCTCTTATTGACCTAGTTCCTTTAACAGGAGTGTTGATAGAGTTAACTAGACAAGACAATCTGAGTTTTGACCCATTTATACAAACTAATTCGATAGATAACTTGATGTATATACCCATTATTGAAAAAGTGTCTTTGGCCTCTACATAGAATATTGAGCCAAATGTAGTAGATAATGTGCAAACAACATCCAATCCTAATCAAACTATTACTAACACACAAACAACTAGCCAACAACATGTGCCTATAGTTAATCCCATAAGTAGATCATCATACCATGGAATAAAAGTTTCTACACCCCAACCTCAACCTATTGCTTCCTCAAGTGTACAACATATAAGATTAGGTAATCAAACAACAACCAATGTCACACCTCAATGACAAAATGTGATGAATCCTACTCCTCCTCAACAAGTAATGAGTATTATTCCACAATATTAGGTACAATCTAGTGTATCAATGCAACAAAGGACAAATACATTGCCACCTCAATTAGGGAAAATTAATGTTTCACCTCACTAGGTAATGACAAATATACCTCTTTAGTTGCAGAATAATATGCCAATCCAAAACCAAGCATTGACTAGTCAACAATGTGTAAATATTGGTCAAAAATAGATGTCAAATATGTAACCTATTTTCACTTCCCCACAGGGATTCATGGAATAAGGAGGTTCCCATGTTTCTCAAGTACTTACTAGACAACCATTGGTTCAAAATATGCCACAAATTTAGAGACAAGATCTTGGTCCATAAGTTTCCACTCAACAACAAGGTTTGATTAGTTGATAGTATGTCCCTTTTCAACCACAACAGACATAGTATAGTTATATCCTTCCATCCAAACCATAAAATCCTCCAAGTAAAACCTTTATCACTAGCCCAAACCATAATAATTCACAACTAAATGTGCAATTTCAATTACATCCTAATCCACATATGCATATTCCTAGTCCATTCCCAAACCAAATCAATATACCCCAACAAGTATCTCCATAATACCTTAGTCAAAGTGTCCCACTTATGACTTTCCAACCATCTACCCAAACTAATATTTTTCCTCAAACCAATGTTCCTTCCAGTTTCCTATCTTAAGAATTATAGTAGATGAAAGATGTAATTGCTACCATTTAGGCTAGGAAACAGACTAAAAATATCAAATTGGATGACATGTGTTCATATCCATTCAACATGGAGTATTTACAAATACCATTTTCTTTAGGATATGAACCAATAAAATTTGACAAATACAAAGGGAAAGGTGAACCTAAAGGCCCATTTAATTGAATTCTTTGTCGCATGTTAACCAGTGGCATATAACAACATATACCTTTTGCTGTTGTTTCCAAAGAGCTTGGTTGGATAAGCCTTGGAGTGGTTTTTAAAGTTGCCTAAAAATTCAATAAATTTTTTTGATGATCTTTTTGATAAATTTGTGCAAAACTTTTCTTATAATCTTGAGCATGAGATTTCATTAGTGGACTTATAACAAGCAAAGAAAAAATATGGTGAGAGTTTTGCAAGTTATTTACAGTGATGGAGAGCCCTTGCAAGTTATTTCACCTAGAGTTTAACAAATAAACAATTAGCCACTGTGTTTACTAAAAATTTGCATAGTGAGATAACTTATCATTTGGAACTATAATGTGTACATACTTTTAAAAAAATCATCGATAATGGCTTGTTGATTGAGTGAGTGCTCATCAATAAAGGAGTCATCAAGCTTAATTCAACTAATCAAAATCAAGGTACCAATCAAGAAAATGACCAAAATTAACATCCCATTCAATCACAAGCATCACAACTAGCACAAGCTAATAACCAAGAAAGACCGAAGCTATTCAATCACAATAGGAATGTTGTGGGAAATGGAGTAACTAAATCCCATCATGTCCAAACATTTCAAACATCATCTACACCACCTTTTCAGATAATTCCTACCTAGAAACCTCTCTAACCAATGCCACAAGCACAACAACTAAGACCTACACAGTAAATACAACAACCTTTACCATTGCAAACCCCTCCTCCTAGGAGAACCATGCTTGCACGTCATGTATTTAGTGAGGAGAACCTATTGAGTCTATATTTTGTAAGCTTACTATTATTAATTTGATTAGTTGGCCTATACCAAAAAATTATCTATAAGGCATTACTTATCTTGATTGGTACCATGAAAATAAATTTTGTGACTATTATCAAGTGAACGGGCATAATCTATGAAGATGTGTCCAAATCAAGCATTTAATTGAGAATATGTTGGAGAATGGGGAGATAACATTGGATAATGGTGATTACACTTCCAATCAAAATTTTGGGATCTATCAAAACCCCTTTCCCTGACATAATGATCAGTAGCAGCAAAATGGTCAATAACAATAACAATAATGGCAAGTGCAATAGTAAAATCAACAGTATCAAAATCAAAGGCCTAACTAATAGAATCATCAAAATTAGTAGCATAACCCACAATAACATAAAAATAGATAAAACCACAATTAAAATGGTAATAACTAACAAACCTACCATGAAATTTCACATGACTACAATAGGGTTGTAGGTCATATTACAGGAAGTAGTGTTAATACCATCTCCATTAGTCCTAGACCAAGCACTAATCAACCTAGACCATTGCTAAACAACAAAATTCAACCAAATCTAATGGATAATCCTTATTTGAACTAGGAGTGCATATAGGCAAACCAACAAACTAAGACTTACCATTTTGGACCTTATATCGACAACTCATCCTTACCATGTGACCACATATGAGTGCACCAGCAACTAAGACTTATCTAGTCCTGCACCATTCTTAACATTTGTTAATAATAATGGTCTAGTATTTAATCTTGATTATGCAATCACAACTCAGAGGTTGAAGATTACTATCCCATGCCCATAACCATCTACCACTTTGCCTATCATCCAACCAACCATTCATCCTTGAAATAAACCATTCACTCCTGACCAAGACAAGAATTTTGATATTATATAACAATTACATAAGACACCAACACAAATTTATATTTTATATTTGTTGTGAATGTCAATAGTTCAAAATTTTTTTTTGAATGAGGGTTTAACCTAATGCACTATTGCTAGTGACATATCTCCTGATAAATTTCAAGCTTTGGTTGGAAACCTAGCTCCAACCCAACAAGTCACATTCAACCAAAGCGATATGTCTTCCCTTGGCCCATTCCATAATAACCCATTGTACATAAAAGTTTATATATAGTGGCATAAAATGAAATGTGTTCTTATAGATATTGGATTAGGCCTCAATATAGTGTCTCTAAAGGTCATCAAGCTTCTTAGGTACATAATGGTAGATCTTCAACCAGAAACAATAACCATCAAAGCCTATGATAATTAGGAAAGAGAATCATAAGGCACCATTAGTTTTCCAATTATCATTGGGCCTTTGACCCATGATACACTTTTTCATGTGCTTGATCTTGAGTTATCATATAATATGCTTCTAGGTAGGCATTGGTTACATGAGATTCATGCAGTTCTGTCAAAACTGCACCAATGTATCATGTTTTCCCACTCAAAGATGGAAGTGAATATTATAGGAGATTTAGACCTATATGAACACTAAAAACATCTTGAGGCCAAATTTCAAAGCTATAATTATCAATACAACATGAATCCAAGTTCCAAGGAGGATAATAGAAAGGTTAAACTTATTGATCCTTCACCAGATAATTGCATAAATCCTAATACCTTAGATTCCCTTTCCCACATGCCACCTCTTAAAGCTTCTAATCATTTCACCATTTTAGATAATGGACCAGGAGAGTATGTGACCCATGATACATTTCATATTGCCAATCTTCCTCAGAATCCAAAAACCTTTGGGTGACCTAAAGTCACTCCACATATGCATTGGAAACAAAAGAACAAAGATAAGTGACTTGTCACATTTTTACCAGAATTTGGCCTAAAACTTGACCCTCTTAAAGGGGATGAATCATGGTTATGCAATGACAACCAAGTTGATTGTTATAAAAGCACAAAGTATCCTATTCCCAATAGGATCATGAAGCATCAAAATTATAAAGGAAAAGGCCTCAGATTGAATCAAAAAGGAACCATTGAGCCAATTTCCATGACTAAGTATGAAAGACCTTATGGACTTAGATTTAAACTACCTGGGGGTGACCCCTCATATCCTATTCATACTCCATCACCAATAACTAGTGATGATGATGCTGACAATGAAGAAGAGTCTCATCATAGCCTCACCTTTGATGACCTAGTTGAAACCAAATATTTGATAAAAATGCCATTTATACCCTTACCCTAGCTATTCATCACAACCCATTGCCAATATATTATCCCCAACTAATGGATTGGGAAAAAAAAGAATCTAGTTTATCGATTGATGAATTCTAGAATGATGAGGCTTTCTATGACTTCTTAGGCCTTAGAGATAATGTTTTGTTAGGAGATCACAAGTCAATATTCTCAATTACATTGGATCCTACAACCTATTTTGGAGAGTGAGTGAACACCCTTAGCCAAAAAAAATAAAATAAAACATTGAGGTCCCAAAGTGAAAACCTCTTTGAGGTGCTTTCTAACTAGGGAAAAAGTAAAAATAAAGGCTAGTAAAGTGGTGGAAACTTGTTTCAGGTGGCATTAGATGGGGGGTGTTCATTCTTCTTTGTATTTAGACCAAGAGACCACCAACAATGAACTTACCTGTGGATTTGAGTTTAGATTTGAGCAATAACAAGTATTTGATCAAATTCTTCAAGAATTTTTGACTATTTTTGTCACATGGATAGATCTTCCATTAGGGCACTCAAATTCATAATGCCTAGGAGAAGTTGAAGAGCAAGTCCTAATAGAGGACCCTGACATAATCCAATAATTCAAGTCATTGTCTACTATCCTAGAAGATGGTTTGACCCTTTTAGTCAAAGATACAACAAAGGTAAATATCGAGACTCCACCAGACTTGAAATGGATAAAATTAGGCATGTGCCTCAATGATGAGGAACATGAATTTTTTACATCTTTATTGAGAGAATTTGTAGATATCTTTGCATGGGCCTATTCTGACATGCTAGGTTTAGACCCCACCTTGGTTCTACACCACCTTGTGGTTAATTTTGATGCTAAACTAGTAAAATAAAAGCTATGTAAGATGAATCCTCACATTTATATATTATTAAAGAATTAATTATAAAATCTCATATAAATAGGATGTATCCAATCCATTGACTACTTAGAATGAATCTCTAATGTGGTGCCTATTAGTAAAAATATTAAAGGGATCAAAATTTGTATTTATTTTCGAGACATCAACAAAGCTTATCCTAAAGATGATTTTCCCTTGCCTAATATCAACGTGATCATTGAATCCATGGTAGGTTATGAAATACTTTCACTCATGGATGGCTTCTCAGGGTATAACCAGATCAAAATAACACCAGAAGACCAACATAAAACAACATTCACCACTCCATGGGGAACATTTTGTTATTAGGTAATGTCATTTGGACTTAATAATACTATAGATACATATAAAAGAGTTAAGACTATCATATTCCATGATATGATGCATGATATTGTTGAAGACTATGTTGATGACATATTAGGAAAATTCAAAACTAGGGCTGACCATCTAGTAGTACTACATAAGATATTTGAAAGATTATAGGAGTATAAAGTCAAAATCAATCTAAAGAAATGTGTGTTTAGTGTAACTTCAAAAAAATTAATTGGATTCATCATGTCTTGTAGAGGTATTGAAGTCAATCTGGATAAAGTCCATGTTATAATTGAGATGCCACCACTAACCAATTTAAACCAACTCCATAGTTTGCAGGGTAAAATCTAGTCAATCCAATGCTTCATCTCTCAGTTAGCAAATAAGTGCCATCCATTTATACACCATTTGAATAAGGGAGTTGCATTTCACTAGGATGATCATGGCCAAATAGCTTTTTAACAACTTAGAGACTATGTTGTTAATATGCCTATTTTATTACCTCCTATGCTAGGAAAGCCATTCTTGCTATACCTATCAGCTACTGACCATGCTCTAGGGGCACTCTTGGCTCAACATGATGATAATGGAAAATATAATTCCATATACTACTTAAGCTATACCTTGGTTACATATGAACATAACTATGCACCTATTGAAAAAGCCTATCTGGCCATGGTCTTTATAGCTTATAAATTGCACCATTACATGTTGAATAATAAGACCATGGTCATTTCAAAAGTATATTTACTCAAATATCTACTATATAAAATAAATTTTTAAGGTAGAATGGATAAATGGACCATGTTTCTCAGTGAGTTTGATATAGAGTATGTCAATTAGAAGGCAATCAAGGGATAAGTTCTTACAGATCAACTTGCTAAAGCACCTATCATGGACAAACAACTACTCACATTTCAATTTCCTGATGAATCCATAATGACTATCATTGACACACACCTTGAGGAGTAGCCCTAGAAGATGTATTTTGATGGTTCATTTACTACACATGGATCAGGGGTAAGCCTATTATTTATTACACCATAGGGGGATTTAGTCCCTAAATCATTCAGAATCAAATTTTCTTATACAAACAACATGGCCAAGTATGAAGCACTTGTTTTAGGACTTTGATAGGTAGTGTATTAGAACATATATCATATCCAAGTTTATGGTCATTCTCAGTTAATCATCAATCAAGTCACAAATCATTTTTAGACCAATGATGACAATCTAGTTCCATATAAAGCCATGGTCGACACTCTTAAGCAACAAATTGCCAACATTCAGTTTGACCACATAGTAAGGGCTAGTAATAGAACTGTAGATGCCATAGCTACTATTGGCTCTCTAATTTGACAAATAGATAAATATAGAGAGTATCAGTTTCTCATCAAGAATTTGTTAGCACTAGCTCATAAACCTTCAACTGTTGCAATGATTTGTGATATTGTTGGTCCTAATTCTATATGGTACTCAAACCTTTAAAACTACCTTCATGACCAAGTTCCACCATCTAACCCATCTCAAAAACAAACCAAAGACTTCATTCATCATTCCACTCATTATACTCTACTTAGATCTACCCTTTATTGACGTAGTTTTGATGGAACTCTAATTCATTATTTAACTTTGGTAGAGTCTACACTAGTGTTAAGAGAATTTCAAGAAGTATGTGGAGCTCATTCTATCAGGGTAGTCCTATCCTAAAAGCTCTTGCATATTGGTTATTATTGGACCATAATGGATATAGATATTGCTGCATATGTAAAAAAGTGTGACAAATGTCAATGACATGCTAATCTAATTCATGCCCCAACAAAAACTCTAAAACTAATGTTAATACCATGGCCATTTTCTACATGGGGACTTGATCTCATTGGGAAGATCAACCCCACTTCATTTGATGGCCATAAACATATCCTTACTACCATTAAATATTTCACTAAGTGGGTTGAAGCTATACCCCTCACTTACATGATTGGAAAGCAAATTTCTGAATTCATCTTCAACTATCTCATTTGTCACTATGGTATCCCCTCTAACATTATATATAATAATGGAGGATGATTTAATAACAAGGATGTAGATTAACTATGTACTAAATATAACATCACACAACATCTTTCTAAAACATATTACCCTCAAGGTAATGGCCAAACCAAGGCATCTAATAAAACCATTTTCAATATTCTCAAAAAGATTGTTAATGATGCCAGTTATGATTAGTACTTACGAATATTCCCTACCCTTTGGGAATATTGTACCAATCATCATACCCCATAAGAGCCACTCCATACTCACTTGTTTATGGTATTAAATCCATCCTTCCCATTGAGATTGGATTACCTTCATTATGCATCTCTTTCAAGCATGTCCTGTATGATCATGACTATCAAGTAGCGCACATACAAGAGATAGACCTACTTGATGAGAAACACATAGCCGTGCTCAATAATCTTTAAGTATATCAAAAATAACTCAAAGGGAAATATACTTGGTGTTCTAAGTATCAAACATTTAAACTTGGTGATCTTATTCTTAAAGAAAACCAAAAAAATACCATTGTTGAGAAGAAGCATAAAGGGAAATTCAAACCAAAATGGATAGGGCCTTTCATCATTACTATAGATTATGGATCAAGAGCGTACAGGCTTGCCACATCAGATGAAGATGAACTTCCTGAGTTGATGAATATTATTTATCTCAAGCAGTACTATGCTTGAGAACTAAGGTGTATTATTTGTAAGGACCATTTTAGTAATGCCATTTTATCTCTATTCTTCTTTGTACAAATATCATCCTTATTTGTCCTCTTAGTTGCATCCACTTTCCACTTCTGACCTATCAACCCATTGTATTCTAAAGCCTAACTTGTTTGACCTTGGTTTTTTCCATTCATTATGAATTTTTAGCATCAAGGTATCTAATTAGTTTCATGATTCAGCTCAAGTGCTTCAGACATAAATCATATTTTGGAATAGTGTGATAGAAGTTTTAGCAATTGCATCCTTCATTTATTATTCCTTTCTTACCACCAATCTTTCTACTAATTATAACTAGCTTTAGGAAAATTAGTACCATTGATCTATGCTATTGTGTCTTGGCTATAACCACCTATGGGAAAACTAGGGGCAACATTAAGCCTTGATGTACCAACTTGCCACTTCTTATGTCATACTATGCCTTTTTACCAACTATGCCTATTTTGTTTGAATTGACTGCTACACTAGTTGAATTCCTCCACTATAAGGTTGGAACTATAGTGACTTGAGGTCCTACTCTGATACTATGTATACAATGCTCGATACTTGTTAATGTTAGCCCAGTCACCCTAAGCCATGCTCTCACCATTTTGTGAGCAACCTAAGTTTGAATGCTCTCAACATTTTACGAGTAACCTAAGCCATGCTCTTGCTATTTTATGAGCAACCTTAGTTTAAACACTCTTACCACTTATTGTCTCATCATTCTTGATTGAGTTGAGACACTCCAAAATAATTTCAAAAGCATTTGATAATTCATTAGAAAAGAGCAAAAACATTGACCACTTCTTTCTCTTAAGGATTCTGGGAACCCTTACTAAGTTATAAGTAAATCACTTGTCATTTAGTTTCTCCATACTTTTTGGCCTTTTTTTGTCATGCACTTACCATTTTGAAAGACCATTCTTCTTCTTCTCTCACATCCATTCTATTTATTTTCATTAGTTATCACATTCTTCCCATTCCCTAAGAGAATTACATTTGGCCTGAAGTTTTTATTAGATATTACATCCATGGAATTATGTAGGTAGCATTCACTTGCCTCGTGCATATGGAGACAACTTAGCCACCCCCTTCCTTTTATTTTATTCTCCCATTTTGTTTATTTGTCTAGTTATCACCTATTTTCTAGGGGCAATGTTTGTATGGTTTCTATTGCATTGTTTATTTGTTTGTTTCTTCTTGTTTTGTTTATTTGTCTGTCTGTTTGTTTGCTTTTAACACTATTTCCTTGATTCAGTTTATGTGTGTTCATTGGGTGATTCTTTTCCCACACTTACACTTGAATTCATCTATATTCATATGTTTACATTGTCATCATGGTTTCTATCATTGGTGCATTGTGTTCTATTGAGTATTAGATTTTAGGCGTCAATCTTTATGAATATTTTGGCCAAGTTCTCATGATTTTATAACTTGATGCCTACTGACATGTGATACAACAAAATTTATCTTCAAGAAGTATAATCATCAATGGCATCATCTCTTTAGCATCAACATTCTGATTCAATCCCAATCATATCCCAAACAGAGTAATTAACCATGAAAAAATTTCCACCTTTATTAGTTCGAATGAGCATCTCCCTACTAGTAGGTTGTTTCAATTCATCATTACCCTATGTGTTAAATTATCATCATCATTCACCATGTTTATCTTTTTTTTCATAATCAAGGTCTAATGATTATAACTGCCTTTGGGTAAATCATTGCACACCATCCCACCTACATTTCTCAATGATTATAACAACCTTTGGGAAAATCATTGCATTGTCACCACTTTAATTTTTCTACCTATATAGGGGCATGTTATTATCTTTTTTATCTATCCTAATAGCTCCATCTTCTCAATGATTATAACCACCTTTGGGAAAATCATTATGTTATCATACCACGTTGCCACTATCAGGGTACAATATTTATAACCACCTTTGGGTAAACCATTGTATACCATTCCACTTGAATTCTCAATGAATTTAACTACTTTTTAAATATCATTGTGTTTTCATCCCATCATCTTTCCTTTTTTTGGTCTCCTTGTTTTTCTTTTTTCTTTTTGAGCGACCGTTTGCCAACTTGCTTGTGCCAACCATTCCCTTGATGGGGTATTGTATAGTTAGTTTATCATCATTGAAGTTGTAAACATGTAGGACATTTTCATTATTTGAGAAGATGTTACTATAATTATATATTGAAACACTTTCCCAAATAGGGGTAAATTGTAGACACCTAAATCTAGCCACCAATAACCTCTAATCAGGCTTTTGGCCAATTTCTACCTAAAATGCACAATTTGGCCTAAAAACACTAAAACACACTAAATGATGTGAAATTAACATATTAAAGTGCTTATTTTGGTGAAAGTATCCTTAAGTGAGACATTGCAATTTATAGACCAACTAACTTTGATCAAATCATTCTGAGTCAAAATGCTAAATTTACACTTGGGTGCTTTGGATTTCTCTTTGTTATCTAATATCTTGTATGAGACATGTGGATTTGTTACTTGATATTTATAACATCCTAAATGGGAATATAGATCCAACACATTTGACATCACCTTCTAATTTTAATCTAGTCAAATTTTGGACCAATAACAAGACATTTTGATCAATTTGAGTAATTTGTGCACAAAGTGCTTAAGCATGATTAAGAGCCAATTAATCCAAATCAAGGCATAATTAATAATTCCATATAAAATTATTGAATAATTTGTTTTAGAAATGAATATTAAATATCTGCATCATCAGTTGACCTGATTCCTTGGGAAGACATCCCTAGGCCATAAATGCCATGAATATTAGGATTCATGCCCTCCATGCCACATCAATGCCTTCCATAGTGCCCTCCTACCTCTTAATTTACCCTTCTTAAAATGTCATGATAAGGATAATCATAAACATAATTCCAAAAATTGAATTAATCCTCAACCACACATCTCAATCTTCGGATGGATGGTTCATGTTGATTCTATACATTCTTAGAAATCTATAAATAAGAGGCCTCACCACATGAATTTTAAGACATGATAATACAAAGTTATAATGAACAAATGATTCCAAAATCTATTGTAACTAGTGTTATCATGCCAAATTTATTCCAATCTAAGCCAAGACAAAGCCAAAGGTGTCAAGGAGAGATGGAGGTAGCCAAGCTTCCATTGCCAAGGACTTCATGAACATAACCCGAGCAAGCTGTTGGGTAAATATTTTGTTGACCAGCTAATTGTTGAGAAAAATAGGTCCTATCACCACATCAATATGGAGATTGATTGGCTAGATGTGCAGATTTACTACATCAAAAGGGGATAAATCTCTCCTCTCATCAAGGGGAGGTTTCCTTTCAAGTATACGGAGCTATAATATATATATATATATATATATATATATATATATATATAAGCAAAAAATAAGACACAAGGGTAGGACAAACCATCCATCTCTGTTTTTTTAGAGATGATGCTAATAAATAGAGGATAAATATTGGGAAACACTGAAGGCACTTCTCTTCTTTTAGAAGTATTCTTGCAAGAAACATCAAGAGTCCTTTCAAGGAACAAGTAACCGGTAACCAAATTCCAAAGTAACTAGCAATATAAGATGCAGCACAAAGTCTCCACCTTAACTACCCAAGAGAGAGATATGAAGAACAATGGGGGCACAAAGTCATCCCAAGGTCCTTTGCATAGGAAAAAGAAAATACAAACACACTGAAGGTACTTGTGGGGGCACAAAGTTGTCCCACAGTTGGTCTTCAGGACACCTTCCTAACCACTTCTACTAGTTCTGCTTGTTAGATCAAATAAACAAGAATGCTTCTAGGAAATAGACATATGAACAATTCCCTAAATAACAAAGGCTATTTCCAGTACAAAGTCTAAAAAGGTCACTTGCTTTGTTATTCAAATGAAGAAAAATGATTAACAATTTGAGCTCAAAGTCTCAGTAAATGCCTTTCAATTTGGGCACAGTTTTTTTTTCTATGGTAGGAATGATCATCCTTGAAACAATCAAAGAGATTAAAATATATAGAGGTCGAGAGAGGTTTGGCACATTTATCCCATGGAATAGCTCATGTTGTGCATGCAATGCTTTGAATACACTTTTAGTTCTATATTTAACTCAACTATCATCCCCTGGAACTAGACTAACCTCGTAGTTCCCTCTCTTGATTGAACCGTTATTCACTTTGCCTTTATTCCTGAATAAGTCATGTCTTTTAAAGGCTCAAGAAATTTGCATCCACATTTCTAGGTTCAAGAGGTCTATCAGATCTAAACACTATGTTAATACTCCAAATTTTTCATGTTGTTTCCTCCACTTTGCAATGATTAGGGCTCTCACACTTAAGTCTACAAAAATCAATAAACACTTCATTCCCACCAATTTGGAATCCTCAGGTCTACCATCATTTGAAACATATCTCATGCATGGATATTTATAGTTCTTTTCTTCATTGTTCCTTCTTTTTTGGGTATTGAATTGGGTCCTTAAATTGCCTCTCTATTCTTTGGTCACTTTTTGCTAAAAAAATGACACGTGGTAGCATCTGTTTAGAATCAAGAGACTACATGCGATAGCTTTTGCTACTATTAGAGGCTTTAGAAACATTTTTTATGTGTTCGATGGAAGATGACACGTGGCAGTCTCTGATGCACTTTGAAAAATGCTTAGGAAAAGCTAATGAACTTGTTTGAAACTCAGACGCAGACACGTGTCACTCTCTGCAGAGTTATAAATGAACAGGTGGCAGCTTCCACTTATTTTTGGAGAGTTAGGTAGATGATGACACATGGCACATTCCACTTTTCTATGGCAGCCCACTGGGGGTCCACCATAGCCTTTATGAAAAAAAGAAGCATGAGGGAGAAATTATGGAGATTAACACTTGTCAAATTCTGCCAAACTTTTGCAAGGGACATGTGGCACATTCCATAGCTTCTTTGAGAAACATTTATTGATAGAGGCTTTGAAATCTATTAGAAATTTAGAATTGCAGATGTAGACATGTGTCACTCTCTGCGGAGTTACAATGGAAAAGGTGGCAGCTTCTGCTTGCCTCTTGAGGATCCTGTAGAGGATGACACGTGGCAGCTTCCACTGAGCTTTTAGCTACCTTTGAAAAGTCTTCAGGACTTATATTAGTTTCTCATGGAAGATGACATGTGGTGCCTTTTTTTGCATTTGATGAGAGACATGTGGCAGGTTTTGCTACTTTGATACTGTGTCTCAATGGATGACATGTGGCAACATCCATTGTGACTTTGATGAAGGACATGTGGTAGCATCTGTCGCATTTTAGAAACACTATTGAACTATGTGGAACTCATTTGGATTCATGTAGATGATGCCACTTGGCATGTTCCACTTAAATTACAAAGGATATGTGGTGGCTTCTGCAACTCTTAGAATCAAAGTGAAATGAGGGTCAAAAGATGAAACTTGGTAGCATCCATGGGATTCTATCGGGATTTTGTCTCAATTTGTTTGTTTTCCTTGGTCACTTTTTTCCATGAGAATTCCATTCGTAAGGGCACTTGTGTCTTTGACTCTTGGGGCACTCCTTTGAAATTTGTTGCTTGAATTGACCGATTGAACCAACTTTGGTTCAACGGTTCAATGGTTCATTCCCTTGTTTCAGTTGAGTCCTTTTTATCTTTGTTGAACCAAACGTGTTGAACCTATTGAAACTTGAACCCGTTGAACCTTGATGAAGCACTTAAATCTTGCCGATGACGTTGAACCTTTGAACTAAGGCGTTGAACCAATCCCAAAAATGACTAAGTGTTGGAAACTGATTCTTTTGACTGAACCTCCCTGTAGAAGCCTTTGAACTTGTTGAACCATTAGTCCTTTGACTAAAAAAGCTTGAATAATTCCCAATTTTGAAAGCTTAGAACAATTTTTTGAAATGAGAAGAGATATTTTGGTCTTTTCAAGACCAAAATAACTTATATGTTGTTCTAAAAATGAGTGACATTTTTTTGGGGGACAATAGTTGGCTCCTGTTAGGGAACTTCCTTTAGATGAGAACTTGGAACAACTAAGGGGAGTAGAAACCAAAATCTCTAGTGCCTTGAAGTGTTCCATTGGGCTATGGAGTCATGCTACCTAGAAAGAAAGGTGACAAAAAACATGAAAACAAATATCACAAAGCAGAAAAGACTATACAAATATACATCTATATAGAAAATTTCATCTGATACTTCAAGAGTTAAAGTGCTTTAGATGCTGCCCATTATGAGGTAGAGAAAAGGGTGTGCCATCTTGATATTTCAATAGGAAGCTATTTTCAACTTTGAGCTCATGGATAGTAAAAGGGCCTCTCCACAGGGAATCAAATTTTCCATGCATTCCCTTTGGTTCTCTTCTCTTGTCCCATAGCAAGACTTGATCTCCAACCTAGAAATCTTGGCTCTTTACTTTCTGGTCAAACAGTTTCTTCACCAAACTTTGATGGACTGAAATTTCATCTACCACTATAGTTCTCTACTCTTCTAGCTCAGTCAGGCACATAATTCTCTTATCAAGGGTGCTTTCATATGTTTGATCTTTAATTGCCTTGACCAATTTTAATGCTGGTAATTCCAAGGTGATTGGTGTCTCAACATTGATACCATAAAGAAGTTGGAAAGGAGACATACCAGTTACCCTTTTAGGTGTAATTCTATTAGCCCACAAAGCATCAACCAATGCTTTGTGCCAGGTTCTTTGGTTTTCATCAACCAGCTTCTTGATGATACTCACCAGGTTCTTATTACTTGATTCAGCTTGTCCATTCCCTTGTGGAAAGTAATTAGATGAGTGGGAAAGTGTAATTCCATAGTAAAAATAGAGTTGAGTGATCTCCTAGGAAGTGAAACAAGCTACATTGTTAGTGACAATCTTAGTTGGGACCCCAAACCTAGAAATGATGTTCTCTTTCAAAAAATTGCACACTACTTCTGAAGTAGCATGCTTGGTTGGAATTGCTTCTACCCACTTGGTGAAGTAGTCTATGGCTATGAGGACATAATCATGTCCAATGCTTGAAGATGGGTTTACAACACCAATAAAATCAAGGCCCCATTACTGAAATGGTTCTTCTATGACTACTAGCTTGAGAGGCAGGGCAACTAACTTGGGTCTTCCAATAAATTTCTGATATAATTCACATTTCCTTACCCACTTGTACGCATCTTGAAAAAGAGTAGGCTAGTAATATCTAGCCTAAAGGATCTTATGGGTAGTCACAAGAGTAGAAAAATGTCCTCCATAGGCTCGATTGTGGAAGGATATCAAAATTTGGCTTTGCTCCTCCTTGTCCACGCAGTGAAGGAACACTCCATCAAGGCCCCTCTTATACAGGCTATTATCCCAAAGGATGAAATTTGCCACTTTCAACTTGATAGTCCTTATCTCTTTATAAGATAGGTGAGCAGGAAATTCACCATAAGTAAAGAAGTGAGCAATACTTGAATACCACTCATCAATGGTAGAGATAAAGAGGACTATTGGCACTTCTACTTTTGATTTTTAATGCTCTGTTCCTTCTGGCTTGTTGTCAGCAATTAATAAGCATAAGCCTTTTCCTTGAACCAAATTTGTTGGTTTGATGATTAAATCAAAATCCTAAATTTTTGCAACCCAATTGCCTCTTTTCATCCCAATCTCCTACTGAGTTAGTAGGGATTTGACTGTTGTGTCAGGAACCAAGGCATTAGTACGTGAATTCAAGATGTAGAAGCGGAAATGCTTTACCACCTTCACCACTGCATAAGCATGATTTTCCATATTCGAGTACTTTAGCTCATGAGCTTTGAGAGGATAGCTCATGAAGGAAATGGGAGACTCCATACCTTCTTTATTTTGTTGAACTAGAATCACTAAAAGCATGTGTTCTGAAGCATAACTGTACATGGTGAACTCTTTGTTATAGTCTGGACAAACCAGAATTGGGGCGTGAGTAATGGCAGTCTTGATATCTTTAAACACTGACTTGCCTTCATTAGTCCAGCTGAAGGTGGGCTTTCCCTTCATCATGTTTACAATATGTCTAGTCTTTTCAACAAACTCAGGGATGAACCTTCATAAGAAATTCACCTTTCCAAAGAAAGAGTGAACAACAGTCTTACTTGTAGGCAAGGTAAGCTCTTGGATAGACTTGACTCTGTCTGGGTCAATTTTTATGCCTTCTTTGGACATAATGTGTTTGAGAAGTTTTTCCTCTATGACTCCAAAAATTGACTTCTTAGGGTTCAAGGAAATGCCATTATGATGACAATGTTTTAGCACTTGTTGTAAGTGGCACACATGATTTGGGTGATGCTTAGAGAAAATAATCAAGTCATCAAGATAAACTATAATGAACTTGCCCATCTCATCCTTGAAATTGAGGTCCATTGTTCTCTAAAAGGTGGCGCCAACATTTATCAAGCCAAAAGGCATTCTCTTATAGGTGAAGGTGCCCCAAGGTGTGGTGAACGTAGTTTTATGTTGGTCTACTTTAGCAACTTCAACCTGATTGTATCATGAGAAACCATCTAGCATTGATAACATCTCTAAACTAGTCACTGTCTGAAGTACTTGATCCATGATTGGTAGAGGATAGTTATCCTTCAAGGATGATTGATTCAAATTCCTAAAATCCACACAAAGGCAAATATCTCCATTCTTCTTCCTCACAAGCATTATGTTTGCAATCCATGTGGAATGATGGATTGGGAAAATGATCCTAGCATTTAACATATTTTGTATCTTAGACAGAATAATACCTAACATCTTTAGATTGTACTGCCTGGGTTTTTGCTTGTAAGGCACTAAGTTAGCCTTCAAAGGGATGTCATGTCAGATTTTATCAGCCCTGAGTGACTTCAAGTCATCATAGGAGTATGCTAAAACGTCCATGTACTGTCTAAGTAGAGAAGTGAACTTGAATCTTTCCTCAGGAGTGCAGCACTTCCCAATGTTCACTATCTTGGGGTCTTACTTGGTACCCAAATTTACTTGATCAAACCCCTGAGAGGAGCTTTCCTCCATTTGCTGCTATTTGATGAATCTATCATGCTTATCAAATAGTTTCTCAAAGGAGACCAGGCCTTTGAGAATCTTATTCCCTTTAAGTTGCATGAACTCTCCATCCGTGCTTGAACTTGATTTAGGTGTCGGTTCAGGCTCTTGAGGTTCACTGCCTTCAAAATTCAAATGTTTGAAACTATCCTTTTGCTCCAGGAAAGCAAGGATTTGATTGTCATTGTTAAACACTTGCCAATGAATGGCATTATCAGGTACACTTGGTCGAGAGACTAGTTTAATAGTGTACTTGTCTCTTTTGAAGTCTAAGTGGGGAACCAGAAGAGTGCCTGAGAGAACCAAAGTGTCAACTCTATCATTGAATTCCTTGGGGACTGCAGAGATACTGAAAGCATCAAAGTTTTCAATTTGGTCCTAGACTAGATTATGGTAATGGTGTAATCTCTCATTTTTGGTCTGATACAAGTTCCTTATCTGACAAACCACTAATTTAGCATCTCCTTTAGCATGAAGAAACTTGATACCTTTGTCCTAAGCAACCTTTAATCCAAAAAATAGGGATTCATACTCAACTATGTTATTAGTGTTGCTAAATTACAACTTGTAGGATGAAGGAAAAATATTTCCTTGTAGAGATATCAACACAACCCTGGCTCCTGAACCGATAGAGGAATAGCTGCCATCGAATTCAAGGATCCATACCTCATTAGACACTAATTTTCCTTTGGATTCTTCCTCATTTGGAGGTGAAGATTCTTCCATAGTTCCAGCTGAAATAACCTTCAAGTCATCACCTTTGAGAGCTTCAACATGCATTTCATGAACTTCTTCAGTGGATAGAAAGTAGTTACCCATGGCTGAAGATTCAAACAAAATTTGAGCTTCAGGTGCTAATGATTGGGTGACCACATATTTTGTTCCTTTTTTAGAAAACAATCTTTTCATGATGCCTTTGACTGGGATTCTTGCCTCAGACAAGTCCATATTTAATTTGCCACCAACATCTTTGCAAAAATTTTGGCCAAGAACGATGCCATAAGATGCTGGGATGTCGGCCACCAAGATAGTCATCTTGATTCTTTTGTTTGGGAATGCTGCAAATGCAAATTGGACATATTTAATTTGCTCCAGCAATGGTACTTGCTTATTTTCCATGGAAAAACATCTACCAAATGTCCTAGTCAGTGTAAGGCCAAGGGATTTAGCCACTTTGGCAGGCATGACATTGTTCGAAGCTCTAGAATCAATGATATAATTGTTCATTTGATATCCATTTATTAACATGAATACATAGAAAGGCTCTATTTTCTTGGGAGTAGCAAGAGGAGCAATGCCAAGATTGTTTTGGATAGACATGTTCCTTGGGGGATCATGAGTTGCTTTCTTAGCTTCTTGTCTTGCTGGGATGTTTTGGTTCTTCACACATTGAACCAATTTATCCAACTGATCAGGGTTGGACTACAAGAATTCAAATTTAGACATTTGAACTTTGGCTTTCTTTATATGATCAATAATGTCAAATGTCTGACATGAGCTAGGAATAAAGGATGGGAGCTCATCCTTTTGATTCTTGGCAGGGGGAGAATTGGACTACAGATTTGAAGTAGAAGGTGCAGGGGTATGTGGTGTACTTACCTTTCTTGCATTCATCAAATCTTTTGGCTGGAAGGGCAGAGTACTTCCATGCTTAACAATTGAGATTGCTGGTTGAGGTCACTCTTCCATCTTCTCTTTATCAACTTCCTAAGCTGATTGATTCTTAGATCGAGTGAATGAAGCATATGATCCCTTTATTGCATTACCTTCACTTCTGGGTTCATCCTGATAGTTTAATAAACTAATGTTGGAGTCACCAGCTAATTTTTCTTCTTCCCCAGTGAAGAGATTAGCATCATCTTCAGGGTTCAACTTAGGTTGGAATGAGAAACTCGAGTTAGCTTCAAGATATACAACCGCTAAGTTGGTTGGAGGTGCTTCAATGGCAAGGTTCCTCTATGGGGGAGGAAGACAATTCGACTGCCCTTGACCCCTAGTAGCATTGCCTTGGTATGTCTAATTCTAAAACATCCTCCTTGGGATATCTCTATATGTAGGAGCAGATGATGTCCCTTGGGCCATTTGTCTTTTGAGAGCCAGCAATTCATTTTCTAGCTTTTGCACCATGGGATCAATAGTGGTTGTAGATGAGTAATCAGAAGATGAAGAAGATTTACCTCTATTTGGATCTCTCCTTATCTTCCCAGCCAAGATAAGGTCATCTTCTACCTTGGTAGCCAAGACCTGAGCTTCAGTAAGGTCGATCTAGCCAAAATGTCTTAGTAGAAAACTCACTTTAGGAAATTATGAGTTGATGAAGAAGCACTTGAGGTTTTCAGGGGTTGGCTGAGTGATTGTAGGGATCATGTTCCTCAACTTATCAAATTTGGTGATGAAATCCCTCATTGGTTCATGAGGTTGCTTCTTCATTTGTGTGAGCTTGGCTAGAAGGGCATGTGCATCTCCTATAGGTTTGAATCTGGCTTCAAACTTGGCTTTGAGTGTGTCCCAGTCAGTCACTAATCTAGCTTGCAAATAGTAAAACCAATCTGCAACAGTACCTTGCAACATCTCCATGAACAATCTGACTACCACATCCTCAAATTCCACACCTATCACACTATAGGCTATGCTAAAGGCTGCAATGTGTTCATCATGGTGAACATTTCCATCACCAAAGAATTTGGGGAAATTCTTCCTTAAACTACATGGAAGCTCATGCAGGGGTGGAGTAAGATTGAGTGGGCCAAAAGAGTTACCCCAAGGGCCTTGAACTGCCATGAGTGGATTATTGAAAGCAGGGATAACAAATTTGGGTGGTGTATGTATAGGCAAAGTTTTGCTAATAGCAGAAAAAGTAGCTCTGCCTTGTGTTGGTGACCTAGTGTTGGTAGGAGGAAGACTCCGAGTTCATTGAAGGTGAGGTTGTGGAGGAAACAACTCAAAATTGCTCTGTTGCACCAACTCAAAAATAGGGTCAACAACACCTTAGGTTTTTTGGCTTTTGGTATAGCATGAAGTTGCTAGATTGTAGAAAAAAATAGGAAAGAACTGGTCCTACTTCACCTTGAAACTTGAGGCTTCAAATTGCACACTCTTTCCCCAGTGGAGTCACAAAAAATTGTTGGGTAAATATTTTGTTGACTAGCTAATTGGTGATCAAAATAGGTCTTATCACCAAAGCAATAGGGGGATTGATCAGCTAGATGTGCATGTTTACTACATCAAAAGGGGATAAATCTCTCCTCTCATCAAGGGGAGGTTCCTTATCAAGTATACGGAGCTATATATATATATATATATATATATATAAGTAGAAAATAAGACACAAGGGTAGGACAAACCATCCATCTCTCTTTTTTTAGAGATGATACTAATAAATAGAGGAGAAATCTTGGGAAACATTGAAGGCACTTCTCTTCTTTTAGAAGTATTCTTGCAAGAAACAACAGGAGTCCTTTCAAGGAATAAGTAACCAGTAACCAAAATCCAAAGTAACCAACAATCTAAGATGCAACACAGTCTCCACCTTAACTACCCAAGAGAGAGATACAAAGAACAATGGGGGCACAAAGTCATCCCAAGGTCCTTTACATAGGAAAAAGAAAATACAAACACACTGAAGGTACTTGTGGGGGCTCAAAGTTGTCCCACAGTTGGTCTTCAGGACACCTTCCTAACCACTTCTATTAGTTCTACTTGTTAGGTCAAATAAACAAGAATGCTTTTAGGAAATAAACATACGAACAATTCCCTAAATAACACAAGCTATTTCTAGCACAAAGTCTGAAAAGGTCACTTGCTTTCTTATTCAAATGAAGAAAAATGATTAACAATCTGAGCTCAAAGTCTCAGTAAATGCCTTTCAATTTGGGCAGAGTTTTTTTTTCTATGGTAGGAAAGATCATCCTTGAAATAATCAAAGAGATTACAATATATAAAGGTCAAGAGAGGTTTGGTCCATTTATACCATGGAATAGCTCATGCTGTGCATATAATGCTTTGAATGCATTTTTAGTTCTATATTTTAACTCGACTGTCATCCCCTGGAATTAGACGATCCTCTTAGTTACCTCTCTTGATTGCACCATTGTTCACTTTGCCTTTATTCCCAAACAAGTCGTGTCTTTTAAAGGCTTGAGAAATCTACATCCATGTTTCTAAGTTCAAGAGGTCTATTAGATCTAAACATTGTGTTGATACTCTAGATCTTTTGTGTTGTTTCCTCTGCTTTGCAGCAATTAGGGCTCTCACACTTAAGTCTACAAAAATCAACATACACTTCATTGCCACCAATTTGGCATTCTCGGGTCTACCGTCATTTGAAACATATCTCATGCATGGATATTTCTAGTTCTTTTCTTCATCATTCCTCCTTTTTTAGCTGTTGAATTGGATCCTTAAATTTCATCTCTATTCTTTGGTCACTTTTTGATAAAAAATTGACACATGGCATCATCCTGCTTAGAATCAGGGAAGGACACATGGCAGCTTCTGCTACTATTAAAGGCTTTAGAAACATTTTTTATGTGTCCAGTGGGAGATGACACGTGGCAGTCTCTGATGCACTTTGAAAATTTTTTAGGAAAAGCTTATAAACTTGTTCAAAACTTAGACACAGACACCTGTCACTCTCCATAGAGTTATAAATGAATAGTCTTTAGAGATTCAGGTAGATGATGATACATGGCACATTCTGCTTTTTTATGGCAGCCCACTAGGGGTCCACCACAACCTTTATGAAAACAAGAAGCAAGAGGGAGAAATTGTAGAGATTGACACTTGTCGGCTTCTGCCAAACTTTTACAAGGGACACATGGCACATTCCATGGCTTCTTTGAGAAACATTTATTGATAGAGGCTTTGAAACCTATTAGAAATTTAGAATCACAGATGCAGACACATGTTGCTCTCCACGGAGTTACAATGGAAAAGGTGGCAGCTTTCACTTGCCTCTTGAGGATCCTACAGAGGATGACACATGGTGGCTTCCACTAAGCTTTTAGCTACCTTTGAAAAGTCTTCAAGACTTATTTTAGTTTCTCACAGAAGATGACACGTGGTGGCTTCCGTTGCATTTGATGAGAGACATGTGGCAGGTTCTACTGCTTTGATACTGTGTCTCAATAGATGACATGTGGAAACATCCATTGTGACTTTGATGAAGGACATGTGGCGACATCCTTCGAATTTTAGAAACACTATAGAACTATGTGGAACTCATTTGGATTCATGCAGATGATGCCACTTGGCGTGTTTTGCTTAAATTACAAAAGATACCTAGTAGCTTCTGCAGCTCTTAGAGTCAAAGTGAAATGAGGCTCAGAAGATGACACTTGGTAGCATCTATGGGATTTTGTTAGGCTTTTGTCTTGGTCCATTTGTTTTCGTTGGTCACTTTTTGCCATGGGAATTCCCTTCACAAGGGCACTTGTGTCTTTGACTCTTGGGGCACTCCTTTGAAATTTGTCGCTTGAACCAACTGATTGAACCAACTTTGGTTCAATGGTTCAATGGTTCATTCCCTTGTATCAGTTGAGTCCTTTTGATCTTCATTGAACCAAACATGTTGAACCTATTAAACCTTAAACCCGTTGAACCTTGATGAAGCACTTAACTCTTGCCGATGACATTGAACCTTTGAACTAAGGTGCTGAACCAATCCCAAAAATGACTAAGTGTTGGAAATTGATTCTTTTGACTGAACCTCCCTGTGTAAGCCTTTGAACCTATTGAACCATTAGTCCTTTGACTAAAAAATCTTGAATAATTCCCAATTTTGAAAGCTTAGAACAATTTTTTGAAATGAGAAGAGATATTTTGGTCTTTGCAAGACCAAAATAACTTATATGTTGTCCTAAAAATGAGTGACATTTTTTTGGGGGACAACACAAGCCACTACAATAAGCATTTTGGAGAATTCAAGGAAGGTAAAAGAGTGTTTATTTTATATTTTATTTATGTGTTTTATTCATGTTGGTTAACTAAGCTCTCCCTAGTGTCTAGGCTTAGAGATGTTATGCTAGTTAGTGTGTTTCTTTCATTTTGATTTTATTTTGAAAGTAACACCATACTAACCATCTTCTCCTGAGTCAAATCCTAGATCATACCTACACTAAGTAAACCATTGATTTTTTACATTTTAGAAACAAAATATGCATTAGGGGCACTTTTGGCTCAACATGATTACTGACGCAAAGAGCATGCAGTATATTATCTCAGTCAAACATTAGTAACTTATGAGCATAAATATGCACCTATGAAAAATGCTTGTTTTGTAATAGTGTTCACTTCCCAAAAGCTGTAGCACTATATGTTGCATAATAAAACCATTGTGATAGCAAAGATTAAACTACTTAAGTACTTATTGTCAAAGACCACTCTCACAGGCTGCATGGCCAAATGGGTTATGTTGTTAACTGACTTTGACATGTAATACTAGAATCAAAAGTCCATCAAGGGGTAAATCCTAATAGATCAACTTGTTGAATCTCCTTTGATCTACACCAAGCCTCTTTCATTTGAATTTCCAAATGAATCAATCATGACCTTAGATGAGGTAACTATCGAGTCTAAATAGTGGACATTATATTTGGATGATTCGTTCACCTCTTATGGATTTGGACCCAGTATTTTACTAGTCACATTGCAAGGGGATCTTATTCCCAAGGTGTTTCACATTATTTTCCATTGTACCAACAACATGGCTAAGTATTAAGCCTTGGTTGTTAGAATTCATCTTATAATACAATGAGATATAAAGTAACTGATGGTATATGAATATTCTCAACTCATCATCAATCAAGCCATACACTAGTAACAATCAAGAGAAGAGAATCTTGTACCTTACAAGTGTATAATAGACAATTTTAAACAACACTTTCAGTCTCTTCAATTTAAAAAGATACCATGGACCAATAATTGAGCAACAAATACCATGGCTATCATTAGGTCCATGATATAAGTTACTAGTGGTGCTGGAGAGTATCAGTTCCTCATTGATAATCTTTTGTATCCAACTAATGTACTACTATATTTAGAGAGAGTATGTAAGTATGCTGGTACTAATCCCCCTTGGTACCAAGACATGTATACTTATCTCCAAAATCAAATCCTTCTGCTAAAACTTTCAAAGAACAAAACAAAACTACTCCTCCATCAAGCATTCTATTATACCATCCTTAAAAAAATGCTCTATTATATAGGCTATGATGGAATGCTACTTCATTTATTATCTTCATGATAATCTACATTGGTGCTTAAAGACATCCACAAGGGAATTAGTGAGGCACACACTAGCGGCATGGTCTTGGCTAAGAAACTCCTCTATATAAGATATTATTGGCCTAAAATGGAGATAGATGCATAAAAATATGTCAAGAAGTGCATTTCTTATTAGAAGCATATAAATTTTATACATGTACCTTCATAACCACTCCAGCCAATTACTATGTGATGGGTTTTTCTAACTTTGGGAATCAATCTTGTTGAGAAAATAAACCTTACTTCCTCTAATGGCCATAAGTACATCCTTACTATTATGGATTATCTTACTAGTCATCTAACCCCCATAAGAGCTAAACTATATTCTTTAGTCTTTTGTTTAGAGGTCATTATTCACATTGATATTGAGTTGCCTTCATTGTGCATTTTACTATAGGTCATTATCGATGATGAATAATATAAAGTTTCTATATTAAAAGAGTTATAGCTTATGGATGAAAAGCATTGGGCCACACTAGATCATTTTTAGGCTTATCAAAATAGGCTATTTCATAGCTATAATAAACACATTCTCCCTAGATAATTTGAGGTTTGTAACGTAGTCTTGAAATAAAAAATGAAAACACCAACGTTGAGCATAAAAAGAAAGGCAAATTTGAAGGCAATTGGTTGGGTCCTTTTGTGGTAGTCATAAATTATGGTTTTGGGGCATACAGGTTGGATACTATAGATGTAAAATAACTCAAGGAACCCATGTACATATTATACCTCAAACATTTCCATGCTTGACTTTTATTCTATTTTATATATGAGAACCCTTGATTTGGGGGCACCCATTGAATATTGTTACCTAGATCATTCTCATTACTGTGCCACCTAGACCATTTCTATATTATTACCTAGACCATTTATACTCACCTATATGGACCATTATATTATTACCTAGAACATTATATTGTTACCTCAACCATTCTAATTCTATTAGAAAAAGAATTTTTTTCCCTAGACTATTCATACTTCCCGTTACCTATTCTTTTGGGCAATTCTAATCCTTTTACTAGTCATGATTTTGATTATGAACCAACAAGTATGCAGACATTTTTAATGAATATTTTAAAGGCAATTATGAATGATCAACATTAGCATCAACATCAACATTATCATTAATAACTTCTTTTCTATGCCAATATATTAGGGCATGTAAACACATGGTTTCACCTATTTGATAGTTCCTTGAGGCTTATTCTAAACTCTTAGTATTTACCCACTATGTACTGTTTCATTCCTATTTATTATTGTGTGGTATTTCCTAGGCCTTAGACTATATTTTTGGTTCATAGGATCACTATTATAGCCACTTTAGCTATTATTTAAGCCTTTACCTAAGGACCAATGTCCTTTGTTAGATGGTTCATTGTACATTTAAACATATTTTGTTGCTTTCCTTATTATAAAAAACCAAAAAACATTAGAAAAACCTTAAAAAAATACCAAAAACATTCTTATTTAGGGAAGGTGGGCTTAAAATCTCCATGAGAGTTATAAATTCATGACATCTTTTGGGTGGGTTTTGTAGACACCCCATTCTCACCACAACTAGCTTCCAATTGGACTTTAGATTGATTTCTACCAAATAGTGCAAATTAAGCCAATGAATCATTGAATATTCCAATTTAATCTATACATTAGACATTAGTACTCAAAATCATGTTGAGGCATCCCTATTTGTAGTATTGTCTTGTATGCAATAGTAATCTCTCACAGATTCATCTCCAGTCAACTTATAACCTAGCAATGTGATAGTTTGGCCTTTAGACCCATTAAGAGGGACACTTAAACAATTCCTAAAGTGAAGAATTCTAAGCAGAATGAATTAACTAATCAAATCAAATCAAATGCTTAAATGAATTTTCCATGTGTAATTAGTAATAGAAAAATTGTAAAAATAAAAATTCAATAAAAATGAGGTCATGATGATGTCATCATCCTTAAAGTCAAGGAATTAGAAATATCTCCCTAAATGCAATAAATTTAGAAAAGGAGAGCCATGAATAATAAATGGGATCTCTATCCCAAATATTAAATGCATAGCCCCTCCTTACAATAACTAGGGTTAGTTTGAACTCAACCATAATTAAATCTAACCTAACTACATTTGGGTTAGAGTTAGTTTTAGAGGATATAATTACAAGGCCTCATCCATTGATAAAAAAATCTCTTGGTGTAAATTTATCATGAAAAAATACATGAAAAGCTTCCATTGTTATAGTGTTATCATGCCCATTTACTAAGCCAAGCCAAGCCAAACCCAAATCGAAACTCAACATTACCAAGTGATAAGGAGAGGTGGTGTAAGGAGCTCCATTGCCAAATATTTCTTGATCACACAACTGAGCACATCAAATCATTGAAAACACACAACACTTACTCTCATGGAAGATAAAATTGCTTGTTTTGATTTCATTTGTTAGTTACTTGTGTAGTTCACTAGATCTTTGAGTGTCTAGGCTAGAGGTGTAAGTATTTATTCATGTGTTTTGTTTGATTTATTTCATACTAACACCATTCTAATCTCCCCTCTTGGATTCCTATTGATCACATAATGGCATGCCCAGTGGGACCACATACCCCACAAGCATGAATGGAGTATCTTGAGACCCTTTTGGAGCTAAGAAGATTTAATTCTAGAGTTTAATTTATTGATAACTTTTCCATTTTTTGCTTATGACTACATATTTCTGAAGTCATGACTGCATAACTATGACTTTGGTGAGTTAAACTAGGAAGCCATTAGCTAAATATGTGAATTCATCCTAGAAAACTATGAAATCACTATAATTTAGCCTCAACCCTATGAAACTATGAAATCAAGCTCAAAAATAACAAAATCATTGAGTAAACCAAAAATTCATCCTACAGTAAAATGAGTCTTTTCTATTGATTTTTAAGATAACTATAAAATTATCTTACTTTAGTGAAATTGTCATTTTCAGTAGTGAAATCATATTTTCAAGTAACAAAATTGCATTTCTGAGCTACGAATTCATTCTACCAAGTTGTGAAATTATTTACTAACTGTGAAATTGACATAAAACTATGAAATCATTGTTATCTATTTCTATGTTTTATTACAAGTTTATCTGAATCATGAAATCATTGCATAGACCATGAAACTGAATGGAAAAATCATCCACTTTAGGCCAAAAAATCATCAAAACAAGTTATGAAATCATGAAATCACTCACTATACATTTTTTCATTTAGGTTTGTCTGTGTGTTTTATGATTGAACAATTTTATAGTTTACAGTTTACTACGTAACTGTGAAATCATTCTAGAGAGTTGATTTTATGTTTTTATTGAGTTAATTTGGAGGGATATCACCTTGTATTAAAGCACAAAATAAAACCCCCTAACACTTTTTATAGGACCCAAGGCAAAAAAATGAGATTTCAAGCACTTCAAATTTTTAATTCATACTTACATTTGGTGCAATAAAATCATCTAAATAAACTTGTTTTTATTTTTCAAAGTTTACAAATGCAAATAAAGCCATGGGTTCAAATTTAAATTCACACTTCAGTTAGTGATTTAAAAAAGAACACAAATCCTAGACTAAGTGCTCTTAAGAGCTTTTGTATTTGTTTATTGTTTGTTATTTGTTTTATTTTCTTACAAACTAGACTTTGCATGTATGCTCTCCCCCTATCCCCTTTAGGGAACTTGAGTTACCAAAAGTTATTTGTTCTTTACCTTGTTTATTAGTCCAAGCCTAGAACGAAATTTATCTATGCACTCCCCAAGTTTGAATAACTAGGGTGATTCAAGAAATGACCTTTAAAGTCCTAGTTTTATTTCTTTTGTGCACTTATCTTGTGGGTGGGATTTCATCACCTCCCCATAAGTTCTTTAGGGAAGCACTAACTTGAGATTTAATCTCCCAACATCTTTTCAAACACAATCAATGGTGGGGTGTATAAATTGAGGGTGACTCACTGGGACATTACTTTGAGTGGTTAAACTAACTCTATTAGTGATATCTACCTTGGAATAATGGATTAATCTGGACATCACACTACACTTAGCAATATAATGTATGTAGTTTTTGTAAAAAGGATAATACCTTTCTATAATAAATTAATTAGTTTGGATATAAATCACATGTTATGCCCCAATGTTAACCACACATATGGGACCATCTAGAAACATGCAAAACTTATATTTTTGGACAAACCCCGCTTGCCACAAAATATTTTCAATGTAGGGCAAGTATCTCAAAGTTTCGTGTCACCTTATGAACTCTTGAGAGAAGAGGGGGCCTAAAAACCCTACTTTTCATGTGCATCTAAATTTATTATATTAACAAATTATTTCCTCTTAAGGAGTATAACGATGGAATTTGACAATATGAAGCAACTTTGTTAGTTTTTAGGGATAAGATAGTACACCTGGGTGTTTTTGTGTTTATTTATTTTACTTGCATTTTTTTGAGTCTAAAACTATTTTTGTTTATCAAAAATACTTCCAGAATAAGTCATGAGTCAATAACATATTTTTACACCACTTTTAGCCTAAAAAGGTATTATTTTTCCCATTTTGATATCACACTTTGCCTTGGGAATTTTCAAAACTTTTGTGTGTGTGTCACATGTTTAAATGCGGCATAATTACACTACCCATTTCATTCCAAGTTTTTGACTGAGAGCTTTAAATAAAAAACATTTTCATACCTTTTGAAGGAGATAGTGTCATTACACTACTCGTATTGTTTCAAAAACTTTGCCTTGTGTTAAATCAAGTTTAAAACCATATATGAGTTTTTGTATATAAATGGTATACTTATGCCATTAATTTTGTCTAAAATGTTATCCTTTTGAAAAACCAAGTCTATCTAAACCAAGTTTGAAATTTCTCTTAGGAAATTAAAATTCAAATATTGAGTGGTTTATACCTATGCCTCTCTTAATTTTGGATTAGGTGTTTATCTCTTACATTTAAATTATGCAAATTTGACTAATTATGTGCTTTATTTAAAGACTCCTTTGCTTAGATTTGGGAAGTGGTCTCTTTTTCATGTGTTCCATGTCTATTTTTGTTACTTATAACTAAGGCCAAAAATATCTTTTCAATGATAACCTTAAGTGTGATTAGTTCACATTTGAGTCTTGATTATCACTTGGGCTTGAACGTTTTACGCATTATACTTATTTTTCATACTTGAGATTGAATTTACTTATTAGTTTTAGGCATGTGCCTAAGGTCCAATGTCTTTTACCAATGGTTAAGTTTGTTTTTGAATCCATGTGCCTAGTTTGAGTCCAAGTGTTTCAAATTGTTAGATTAATTACCTTGACATTTTTACCTTGACCAAGTTTGTTTCAATAATAGATTTGTGCCTTGTTTAAAAAGACTTAGCATTTTCCCTTTTGATTTTTAAACATACTGTGTTTTCAAGCCTAACTTTGTGCTATGATTCCATAGACCTAGTATTTGCCTTAGTTTTTAGGTTTCATTCATTTTGTTTTGAGCCTAGCTTTGTGCTTTGTTTCCAAAGATCTATCACCATTTTTTCTTGGACTTAGATTAAATTTTATTTGAAACACTTTGCTAAAAATTAGTATTCATGTTATCTTTTCTTTGATCATTTTGTGCAAGACATTAGATCTTGAAGACATTTTAGACCAATTTTATCATTGATAGTTTTAGATAATAGCTCCATTCCTATGCCAAGTTTAGACTAGGTTTTCCTTTTAGACCAAGTTTCTAGACATACCATGTTTGGACCATTTACCATTTAGACAATGTTTTAAGATTTTGTAGAACTCTAGACCTTTTATTTGCATGATGTTAGTCATGGAATTAGATATACCTAACTACACAATGTATTACAACCATGTACAATATATATTATGATAATGTGGCCATGAATGATACCTTTGTTCAAGACCCATATGACTATGATGTAGTTTGTGAGATGGATCCCTATCCTCCTTACACTACTCAATATATGGAACAAAGCCAAGATTTGTTAGGCATTACCTAGTTAATACTCCTCCTTATCCAAGTGAAGAGCAAGAACAAATAGCCCAATATCTTGCTAGTGTTCCATTTGTTATTGAATAATTTAAATAACAAACATACTATGTTATGTCATTGACCTATGACCCATACTTATTCAATCATCACTTGATTGAAAATGAGGATAAGGTTTTATTCAGAGATATGGAGGTAGGGACCAAGTTATTGAAAAAATTCCCCTTGAAAACCTACCTAATCTAGTTAGAGTGCTAAGAAATATACCTTACACCTAAATGATCAAACATGTCTATACTCGTTACCCTTAAGAGATCATGTCAATTTCATACCAAGATCCAAATATGCTTGAAAAAGGAAAATTCCCCTTAGAGGACCAATCCATATAAATGAAACAAGTGTATTAGACCTATTTAAACCTAGCATGAATTTTTAATGGTATGGATACATTAAATGCTCCTCTCACAGAACTAACTCCTTCAATAAGAGTGATAATTGATTTTAGCAGTTAAACTAATCTAGGTGTAGACCCATTTTTCTAAATTATTTAAGTAGGTGACATGTTTAATGTCCCATTCATTGAAGAATGACTATGGATTTTACTTAGAACAATGTGCCAAATATAGTGGATAATATGCAAGTGTCTTCCAATCCAGGCTAAGGTGAGGTAAATGTACCATCAAATAACCCTCAACAATAAGTGCTTATTACCAATATGATGAGTAATTTGAAACAACCATAGGAAGAAATGCCTACTTCCAAACCACAATAGGTTATTCCCATTCCTCAACCAACTGATTCTTAAAGTACACAACAACAAGGGATAAATAGTCAAGTACTAACCAATGTTTTTCCTCAACAAGTGACAAATGTTATCCCACCTAAAAAGGTGACAAATAATATTACATGAAAATAAGCATAGTCCAATTTACCACTGTAATAGAGGCAAAACACTACACCAACTCAATCAGGGACAAAAAATGTTCCACCTCAATAGGTAGTGATAAATTTACCTTAATAGTCATAGACCAATATACCCCAATAATTACACATGATATCTACTAGATAACATATTTATATTGGTCAAAGACAAATGCTAAACACCCAAAACACATCTAGTTCACAAAAAGTGTTTATGCAACAAAGAGGTGCTAATGTTCAAAAAGTACCTGTTAGGTAGCCATTGCCTTTTACTCACCAAGTGCCATAGATTCAAAGACAGGGCCTTGGTCAACAACAAGTTCCATTTATTCATCTAGGTTTGACTTATTGGTATCAAGTCCCTAATCAACCTCAGTAGGCAAAATATATTCCACAAAGCTATATGCTTCCCTTACAACCTAATTTACTCAAACCCAAGGCCATATATCGAATCTAAACTAGAATAATTATGAATAATGTATGAAATATAAATAATCATATCCCAATCTACAAATGCATATTCCTAATTGATTTACCCATGAAACCAACATTCCATAACACTCTGTATCTCCATTGTACCTCCATTAAGATAATCCACCTTTGATTTCCTGACTATAACCACAACCATATGTGACATCAAGTTTCTTGGCACAAAAACTACAATAAATGAAGGATGCGATTGATTCCATACAAATAAAAAAACAAGCCAATAAATTCAAATTGGATGATGTGTGTTCATACCCATTTGACATGGAGTATATTTAGATACCATTTCCTCCAAGTTATTAACCACCAAAATTTAACAAGTATAAGGGTAAAGGAGACTATAAGGTACATCTAAATGAGTTATTTATCACTTTCCAACTAATGGCCTAAAGTGACATCTACCTACTCATTTTATTTCCTTAAAGTCTAGCTAGATAGGATTGTAATGGTTTCTCAAGTTGCTAAAAAATTTAGTATTCAAATTTGATGATCTCTCTAACAAATTTGTGAAACATTTCTCCTAAAATACTAAGCATGAGATTTTAGTAGTATATTTGAGTCAAGATAAGCAAAAATTTGGTGATATATTTTCAAGTTACTTACAAAGATGGAGAGTGCTTGCTAGTCACTTCACCCATAACTTACTAGATAAATAATTAGTTGTTATTTTTACCAAAAAATTACATAGTGAAATTTCTTATCACTTGGATTTTAGTGTGCACACACATTCAAGGAGAGTATTGATAAAGGATTAAAGATTGAAAAGGCCCTTATCAACAAAGGGATTATCAAGTTGGCCTCCTCAAACTACAATCATAGCCAAAACCAAAATGTAGGCCCAAGTCAAAACCTAAGCCCAGTCCAAGTACAAGCATCTACACCAACTCAAGCTAATAAATATGAAAAATATAAACCATAAAAACACAATAACTATGTTTTTAGTAATAAAGTAACTGAGTTGTGTCATGTTCAAATGGTGCAAACACTATTTGCTTAGCCTATACTATAGATTCAACTTGTTCTACATCAATAGTCTATACATCAAGCATAACCTACACCTCAACCTAGACTAACTCCTTAAATGTGACAACCACCACCTTTTGAAACCCCTCCTCCAAGAAGAAGACCCACTCCTTGAGTTTTCAACAACCTTGGTGAACAAATTAAAGTAGTGTTTTATAAATTAGCTATGATTAATATGATTAGTTGGCCAATTTTAAAACACTATCCTTGGGTATACCATATCTAGACTGGTACAAAGAGCATGAGTTTTATGAATTCCATTATTTTCATGGACATTCCATATGCCATTGTGTGAAATTGAAACACCTTATTAAAAATATGTCAAAAAATGGGGAAATCTAGTTGGATAATAGAGCGTCTACTTCCAATCAAAAATTGCATATCTACAAAAATAATTTTGTAAAACATAATAATGCCAATTAATAATAACAAAAATGAAGGCCAAAATAAAAAAAAACAATAACAATAGTATTAGTAATAGCTACAACAACAATAAAAATATTAGTAGCAACAATAACATCATCAATCAAATCGAAGGAACCAAGGCCAAAATGACCCTAATAACCAACAAAATTAACATAGAGTTGTACATGACTACAATAAAGTTGTAAGTCATATTATGGGTGGGCATGTTTTTATCATTACCATTAATCCTATACCAAATGCTGATAGACCAAGACTAGTAGCTAACACTACCAATCAACCTACTTATGCCAATAATCCTTCCTTAACCTGTGACTAGAGCCAAGTACAACAACAACCAAGGATTACCATTTAAGTACCCTATTCTGATAAATCTTCAATACCCCATGACCACAATCAAGTGTACTGATAATCAAGAATTATCCTCTTTGGACCATCTCTGTCATCTTCTAGTTACAACAGTCTTGTATCCAATCTAAATATTGTAATCATAATTTGGCAATCGAATATTATCATCACAAGCTTAAAATATCTTGCCAATGAGCTGATCTAACCTATTATGCTGGATAGGAATAAGACAATTACCATTATTAAAGAAAATATGTATGATATTATGGAACAACTCCAAAAGACACCCACACAAATATCAATTTTGGATTTGTTACGTATGTCTACCATCCACAAGAATATCCTAACAAAACTCCTAGGATGATCATAAGTTCTAAATGACACAAACCAAAAAAAATTCCAAGCTTTGGTTGGACACCTAGCCCCAAACCCATAATTGACCTTCAATCAAAGTGATATGTCATCCATTGGCCCTCTCCATTACAACCAATTATACATTAAGGTTGTCATCATGTGGCATAAAGTCAAATGTATCCTCATAGATAACGAATCAGGCCTAAATATTATGTCTCTAAAGCTAATCAATCATTTGGGATATATAATAGTTGACCTATAACTGGAGACTATTACTATTAAAGCCTATGACAATGAAGAGTGTGAATCATAAAGAACCATAAAATTTTTAGTAATCCTTGGGCCTTTGACCCATGATACACTTTACCATGTGTTAGATCTAGACTTATCATAAAATTTTCTCTTGGGCAGACCATGGATACATGAAATTCATGTAATCCCTTCAACATTGCACCAATGTATCAAGTTTACTTACTTGGGGATGAAGGTAACTATCCATGGGGATTTATAGCTATATGAACACTATAAGAATTTGGAGTTTGAATATGAAAGCTATATACACATTAGGCATGTCCTATATACACATAATATTTTCAACTTTTATCAAATATTGATGCTTTACATCTTGTAGGAACCCATTGAGGCTCAATCTCTCGAAGTGCATACACTAAAGGGTGCACCAAGAAAGGGGTAGGTAGACTATTGGTGCTTCATAGGATTATTGTCTATAATTGCCACTTAGTACCAATCCAACCAACTCCTAAAACCATTCCCTAAGCTATTAATCCTCTTTTACACACTCCTCTAGTCTTTTCCACTTTCCATCCCTCTTTTCCTCACCTAAGTCCCTTTTATCTATCGGCTATGCTAGATTTATTGGATTGAACCTGTATATTTTTGGGATATTTTCACTTTGGAATTAGGTTAGCCTTTGGCTGACCTAGCTTGGGACCTAGTGAATTATTCTCCAAAATTATGTTAGGTCAACTGGGTTGACCCTATCAGCCAAGATTTTTAGAAGGGTCAAGGGTCAATCCACATATAAATATAAGATAATTTTATCATTATTTAAATATGCAATCAAGAGTTATTATTTTCTTGTGCTTCTTTACAATATGTTTTTCCACCATTCTACTTGAGGAGTCTTAGCTTAGGGTTTATACTTGGAGAATATAGTATTGTGGTTAAGTCTTGGATGTTTTGGCCTTTCTTAGTGATCCTTATAATCCACGACAAACTCTTATGAAGCCCCATTGGCTAAGAGAGAGATTGAATCTCAACGGGTTCACATTCAATTAAGTATTCTCTAACTTTTCTCCTCATTTTAGCAGATAGAAGTAGCATAAGTATTGGATTCGAATAATATTACTCATCATATTCCATGTATTAGGGTCTTAATCATACTTACATTTATTGAGATTCTCTTATACATGTTTTGATTTTTTACTAACCCCTCATGTTGTGCCACAAGCTTTGATGAGCACTGGATTAGATATAATTTACATGCTATTAGTATAGGTGAAATATCAAAATTTAGGACCCCCTTAGGGTTATTGTGACATTGTGTTAGACTAAAGGCTTTGGAACCCTCCTTAACATGGTGTATTGTGGTAAGAGATCCCCTAATCAGGTCCAATAGATCCCCATATTGGTCATGCTCCTACTTAACAAATGAGTTAGGATTGATTTATAAACATGATGCATTTTTGATTGTATACATTCTAGTAAACCTAACATGAATCTAACCCTTGCAAGTTTTTGTTTCACATTTTTCATTATTTTATCATTTTTTCCCTTGCCCACTGTATTTGTTTGACCCTGCCAACTTTGTACAATTTCCAAACCATGCCTTCTATACGAGGTTAAACCTATTGACTCTATACAATTTATAACCCCTATTTTCTATACTAGGTCAACCCTATGGAATCTACACAAATTTTAGACCCTATTTTCTATACTAGGTCAACCTAGTTGACTTTTGTACCCCTTTTTGCTTTCACTGTTTGCCAATCCAATTTTTTGTTTCTCTTTCTTAGCATTTTGTTCATTTCTCTCAAGAATAATGTCCCCTATCAGAATATTCTTGGACAACTTTATTCCATTTAGAAACTATATTGGGTTCTCTTTACTTATATTTTCCTATCTTTTTTTCCTCTTTTTAGCTTGTGGGGCATCTTACGATGCCCATCCATACATTTATCTATCCTTTGGGGCATCTTGTGATGCCCACCCACATATAATTTTAGACTTTGGGCTATATTGTGATGCCCATACCTACATCCAATTACCCTTCTGGGCATCTCGTAATGCCCACTCTTATTCTACCTAGCATGCTACCAAACATTTTTAACTTTAAGAAACCTTTTAAGACACAAGCTTGTCTCTCGCGTGCTCATTTTTGATATAGATGTTAATGTAGGATCCTTCCCTTATTTTCATGTTTTCTATCCACATCTATCTAACACTTTTTGTAGGATACTTACACAGGTCTCTCCCTTTGTAGTAGTTCTCTCTTATTATAAACCTTTAGTTCTTTTTTGATCTTTTCATTTTCCCTTTTTCTCATGAGTTGCATTATAAAACCATGGATAGCACCCGATCTTCCTCATGATGTACCATAGTCTTCCTTATTTTCATACTCTTTTTCCAAAATCTTTTTACATCCCTTGGATTTTATTTCTCTTTAATGAGTTACAATGTAAGACCATGGATAGGACTTCGCCTTCCTCATAAAATTACCATCATATTATTCCTTTTATATAATGTATTTTTGATCCTTATTCTTAGCGTTAGCCTTCGATTATTTTGATAGATGAAATTTGCACAAAAATCTATGTTAGCCTCTTATCCCTTATTTCCCTCCTTATTATGATAAGGAATCAAAATTTTCTATCTTATATCCCTTATTTTCCCTTTATCACATTTTTTGTGATTTGAAGTAATTCAAATTGTTCCATGTGGCCTTCCTCTTTGATTTCCTTTCCTTTCACCCCACATTGGATAAAACAAGGTTGAAGTAAAGATAACACTTTTATTCCACCTAGATTTACAAGATTATTAGACCCCATGCTCTTTGAAGTTCTTTATCTTAGAAACCAAGTCCCAAGTATTAAAATGAAAGTCATATTTAGCACCCATGTTTAGTTTTCCAAATCTACATGGAGGAATAGAAAAATCTTTAAAAAAATTTAAAATCTAAATCATTTGAAACAAAAGGAAATGATATAAAAAAGGAAACATACAAACATCAAAAGTCAAAATCATACCAAAAGATGTGAATCTAAGCACATCCCATATTTCTAATCGAATCTCAAACTCTAAAGTTGGTTTCACATTGAGCTGAGGTCCATTGGGGTGTGGTAGGCCAGTAGATTGGAATAGGATAATTTAAAAAACTCTATGGTGCTACCTACTTTCTCATGAAAGTACCTAATCTTCTTAGTAGATTTATGACTCTATAAGGGGTTCTAAGGAATGGGGGAGCACATTGTGGGAAGGTAGGTCCATTTTACTTTTCATGTATATAGCCTTCATGGGATGATCTACATAATGCATTTGATGACCTAAGAATTATGTGGATAAGAGAATTTATTTATAGTCCTTAAGGTGAAAATTTCTCTTGTTTTGAAAAACCTAATTTTAGTGTCTTGACTTTGATAGAGTTTATATACCTTGGTTTTTCCTTCATCCTCCCCTCTACCCATTTCATTTCCCCCCTTGATAGGCAAATTGAGATTCCAGATCTATTTTCCCTCTTCTTTAATACATTCTTATTCACCTCTTAAAAACATGCTAGTACTAATTTGTTTTAGGTTTATCATCCTTAGAGTGAAACAATATGTTTGAGTAACTATGGATTACTTTATTTACACCATAGAATTATATTCCTAGACTTCTTTTGCTTCCTTTTACCATTTTTCATTTGTTGTACTTTCATAATTTCATAGACACTTGAGTCTATACCCTTTTTCCATTGTTTAGTGAGGTTGGCTTGTTAATTCTCAATTGAAAATGTTGTTTTCCCTTTTTATGTACCTTTTTCCATTATTAAGTGAGATAAGGATTGTTACTGCTGACTGATCAATGTTGTTTTACCCTTTTTTACTATTTTTACATTTGATATGTTTGATTACCATACTTTTTTACATGTATCCTTGGTTTGAATTGGTGAGTTTGAATTTATTACTTAAGGTGTTGGAAATATAATTGTCATTGATGATAAAATGGAGATAACACTATGAATGTCATTGATGTCAAGAGAATCAATCACATGCAAGATTTATGGAGAGAAGAGCATGTTTTATAATTGCATAAATTGCAATATTATCATACAAAGTTGTCATTATTTTATAGAGACTATTTATAAATGTTTGAAAAAAAATTAATAGAAGATATTTTATGGGGTTTTTAAGAGCATCTCATACATATGGTCTGTAGGTTCAGATGAAGAAAAATGATCCCAAAAAATATTTATCTTTGCTCTCAGCCATTACTAAGGTTTCTTAGTAAAACCCTAAGGTTTTTTAGTCATGAAATTCATAGGCATTTTTATTTTTATGTTTAATGGATATAGGTGGGAACTAGTCCCTTAAATTATAACTTAAGCCTTTCTCATCATTGTTCAACTGACCCCTTCGACCTGACAATTACCAGATGGAAGTAGTGATCAAAGATTTTAATTTTCCTAAGTCCTCAGCTTAAGATTTATTGAATCTTGATCAATGGTTTGCACTAAATTATACATTGAAGATCTAATGACATAAAGTCAATATGTAAAAGGTACTTAAGAGTGAATGTGTTTGTACCAAGTGTCACAAGTGTGGGGACTAACAATGTGTAGAAGGAATGCGAGAGTGACAAGTGTCACAAGTGCAGGGACTAATATTAAAGTTATTAGAAGGCACATGCTAGTGACAGGTGTCACAAGCATAGAGACTAAGACAAGGATCTAAGGATCTAAGGATGTAATGAAGATCAATGGAGCACATGGAGTCAAAGAGGTCAAAGTGTCTAATGTATAATGAGTTAAAGACTAAGCTAGATCAATGGTGCATATGTGTTTCAAAGCATCAAGAAGTTACGAGATGAAATTAAGTGATCAATGTTTAATGATAAATAGAGGTAAAGTCCATGCTAATTTTGAATATATAATAACACATGGGATATTAGATCAAAATATCAATGGATACATTTTGAAGTTTCAACATTAAAGTTTAGAAGCTTGCAAATATCTAATAGAGTGCATGATCCTATCAAAGATTGATCTAACAGTTGTATTTTAAAGTTGGAATAATTGAATGAGGATCATAAGATCATGGCATGAAACTTAAGATCAATGGTTAGTATTTAAAAATATGTTAATCTCAA
The DNA here is from genome assembly GCA_037957365.1 of Torreya grandis. Taxonomy (NCBI): domain Eukaryota; kingdom Viridiplantae; phylum Streptophyta; class Pinopsida; order Cupressales; family Taxaceae; genus Torreya; species Torreya grandis. Next base: position 49,041 of record JARHVA010007306.1, on the reverse strand, counting down.
TATTAAAGTGATGGAACATATAGGAAAGATGCATTATATGACATAAAAAATGATATAGATTGTTGTGATCGATCTAAATTGTGTAATATGGCATGCAAATCAAAACTAGAGCCTGATATATGCTAAATATAGTAAAATATAGATAATTATGGTGGTGGTGCATGAATTAAATAATAAATAAAACTGTAGGAGAGTGATGTGTTAATGACCAAGTGCAAACATAGAGAAGACGTGAGACCTAGATTAATTCATATATACACCATCTAGAAAATACACTATGTGTGAAGTGTACATAGAGTTGAATAGAGTGGGAGAGAGATAGAGAGGAAGAGAGATGTAGATTAGAGTATGAGAAGTTACATAATAGGTTTATAATAGAGAATTGGATTCATTTTGAATCAATTTTGTAATCTAAAGTTGTAGCTCCATAATAGATCTGATAGGTGGGTGCCATCATAAGAGATGAGTTGGCACTCAATTATGGATTAGGTGATTCCTTAGAGTAGGTGATCTTAAATTAGGTGATTGGTATGTCCTTAGGGTCGATGCCCTTAAACATTATAGTTATTGAGGTTTTGATTATGAGGCTAAAGTAGAATAGTAGATTCTAACAACTATTCTCACCATGGTTTTTTGCATATTCAGTTTTTCATGTACATATGGTGTTGTGTCATTTGTGTGTGTGTGATCTCTACATATATAGTTTTAATTTGCATTAAAAGTATAAAAGGACTATTTTTAATCAATATACTAATTTACCCCCTCTTAGTAGATAGTTGTGTTCTAACATAGAGTTTACTTGTTTGAGTTTTTTGGTCTTTAGTAGCCTTGACATTTTGTTTACTCGATTTACTCTTATTTTTGACTTGGTCATTTGGTCTAACATAGAACTTTTCACCCTAGCCTACCAAATTACCAATTATATCCCATACTCATAACACCAATTATCTTGGCTTTACTGTATTTGTTTATTTTTGATCTTTAGTTTTGTATTCTTGGGTTTATCAAAATTAGTCTCTTTACCCTACACAGCCAAAACTAACAACACAAAAAACAATCATTCAGTGATAAAGGTGAGTCAAGGTATGCATCATAATTAATTTTTATTTATTTACTTTTTTGTCATTTAATTTTATTTATTTTATGCTTTAAAAAGTACTGTAACTTTTTTTAGCATCAACATTATGTGTTCTTATGTTCTTTCTCAAAACACCATCCCCTATTTCACCTTAGTGAGACATGATGAGATTCAAGTAGGGTATATGTATACACATAAAATTTTCAAATTTTATGAAATATTGATGCTTTACATCTTACAGGAACCCATTGAGACTCAATCTCTTTGAGTGTATGCCCTGAAGGGTGCACCAAGAAAGGGGTGGGTAGACCATTAATGCTTACTAAGATTATTATCCTTGATTAATACTTATTAACAATCCAAATAGCTCTTAAAATCATTCCCTAAGATATTAATCTTATTTTCACACTCCTTTAGTATTTTACACTTTCCATCCCTCTTTTCCTCACCTAAGTCCCTTTTGTTAATCGACTGTGCTAGGTTGACTGGGTTAAACCTATACAATTTTGGGATATTTTCAATTTGGAATTAGGTTAGCCTTTAGCTGACCTAGCTTGGGACCTTTATTCTCAAAATTTTTGATAGGTCAATTGGGATTTTTGGAAGAGTCAAGGTTCAAATGTACTTATAAATACAAGATCATTTTATCAAATTTTCAATATGCAATCAAGATTTATTATTCATTCATGCTTCTTTACAATATACTCTTATACCATTCTACTTGAAAAGTATTATCTTAGGTTTTATACTTGGATAATTTAGTCTTGAGGATAATTATTGGATGCTTTAGCCTTTCTTAGTGATCCTTAAAAACCACAAAAATCTCTTGCAAAACCCCATTGGCCAAGGGAGAGACTGAGTTTCAATGGGTTCACATTCAGGTAAGTATTCTATAATTTTTCTCCTCTCTTTAATAGATAAAATTAGCATAAGTATTGTATTAAAATAATATTACTCTTAATACTCCATGTATTAGGGTCTTAGTCATACTTACCTTAATTGAGATTCTCCTATACATGTTTTGATTGTTTACTAACCCCTTATGTTGTGCCAGAGCTTTGGTGAGCACTAGATTAGCTTTAATTTACATGTTATTAGTGTTGTCACTTGGATATGCACCCTTTGAGGAGATTTCAAGGATCTCCTCATCCAAGTGGCACAATGGAATCACTTCTAGGCTTAGAGACAACCTAAGGAATGAAGTGAGTCTCTAGATAGGGCTAGCTCCTTTAATGTACCACTTGACTAATACTACTACTACTAAATTTAGGGGGTGAAAAGGGAGAAAAATAACTAAAATTAAAGATAAAATAATGGAGTGATACACCAGAAAGGTTAATGACATCCAACCACATGTATATGACACTTAAGACCAAGCAATATACCAAACATACACTTTCCTAATCTACAATTTCTTGTATCAATGTTACATTGTGAGGTCAAGATGAACATCTAGGATAGGAGGAATATAAAATAGGAATTGAATAGCACTGATGAAGAGAAAAAATCAATCATTCCTTGACATATATCAATAACACTTCACATGCCCTGCAAGAAGATGTTTTCTAACTGCAAATAGGTTGTAAGAATGAGTTGGCATGCTAAAGAAACTAGAGTATCACTTAAGAAAAATCAAAAATTAAAGTACACACACTAAGTATATTCATGGAAGAGGTAAAAATTAATAATTTTATTGATCATAAGGTGTAAAATTGATCAGGGCTTCACCATACTCAGCTGGAACATCCAATATAATGCCAAAATGACCAACTCTTATAGAGTTTGAGAGAGAGAGAAGTTCAAGGGTCACAAGTTAACTTATAAAGATGATAAAAGTATTTAATTATGCATTTTATAATTAAATTGGAATAAATATTCAAGGTATGGAAGCCAAAGTGTCCATATAAGTCATCAAAGTTATGCAAAGTGGCACAAAACTCCTTGTGCACAGAAAAACTACCTTCATGATTAGGCATATTTGAATGTATTGTAACTGATCCAGGGAAGGTAAAATGATTTCAATGGAAGGGTAGGATATTAAAAATTCCTCTTCATTCATTTTTTTCATTCCTATCCTTTTGGAATATATTGAAAAGGAGCCATCATCATCTCCTGTCTTGAAAATTGCCTTTCCATGAACCCTGCACACTTGGCTTCAAAATTGGAATAATTTATCCATTAAAATAAATTTGAGGGAGTGTATGAAACTTTTAAATACCCTACATGTAATTTTAATAATCATGGGCACCTTAAAATCACTTTACTTTAAAATTTTCCCCCTCTCTCTAGCTTATGCATTAGGCCAGTTTTGAATGACTGAAAGTAAGGACATATTTGAAGAACTTATAGGTTTATTAGTGAAATTAAATTAATTATTAGAGTTATATTAAGTGTAAATATTCCACTAATTTTTTTTTCATCTCCTAATTCATCATGTATCCTGCACAACACACAAAATAGTGAAAAAAAGCTTATTTCTACCTCCATTTTTATAAGTTCTTACAATAAAAAAAGGTGTGGATAATAATAAGGAGGTAATGTACAAGTTAAAATATATATTATTTTAAAAATATTTATTTATAGTATCTTTAAAACTCAATTTTCCAAGATTGGTCCTTAGCAAGGGTTTAATAGGGTTTTAGGCCCATTTTCAGTCTTAACGATTGTTCATAAAGTTGGGACGTCCAAATTGAGAAAAAATTACATAAATATGACCTATTATACCCCTGATAACATATAATAAATCCTTTTAATCCCATTCATATCCTCATGAAATTTTTGAGCAATTGAGAATGGACTCTTATGTTTTTTACACCATTTTTGTACTAGTTTGAGTTGGTTTTTGACCGAAAATGGCTCTTCCATGACTTCCTTTGCACTCTAAGAGTTTAAAAAAATTTATATTTGTACTATAAACATGATCCAATATGTTTCAAATCATGTTTCATGGTGTAAATGAAAAAAAATCCTCATTTTGGCCATAGGCATAGCATTGCTTCATGAGTTTGACTGCAATCTTGGTGAGTGAGACCCTCTTGATTTATTTCCTTGCACTTGAATAGATTTAATAAATTATATATGACACTAAAAACATATTGCCACTAGTTTTAAATCATATTTACTTTTAAAAATGAAAGTGACCTCATACTTAGTTACTTGGCCTAATCCTACCTTCTAGGGTATGCCTGCAAAACTTAGCTCCCAAGACCATTTTACTTAGATCCATACTTCTATTTGGTGTCCTCATGTTTTTCCTAGGTGATATTAAGCTCATAAAACCTTTCTCCAAGGTATAAACCCTTCTCAACTCTTCAAACCATCTTCTTCTTTCCTACGTTGCCTATGTTTGTATAAGAAAAGGAGTACCCTTATTTTGAGACATAATAGGGAGTATTTACCCTATTAGTCTAGGAAAAAAATATATTAAGTGAGATTATTAAACTCATGATTGTTCCATATGCCAAGTTTGAGCCTTGATTAGTAATATTTTCCCATTCAATTCATCAAAATTCTTCAAGATAGACCTTGCTAACTAAGACAATCCTTGTTCTGACCCTTATAGGTGTTTGTAGGTGGCTATGGGTATGAATTAGGTCTTAAATGATGTTTAAAAACCTTATTTAAGCTTTCAATCCATTAGTACTTAATGTTACCACTTTCTTAACCTAAAATTGACTTGAAATCTTGTCTAAATCCATTGTCTCAGTCTACTAACTATCTCAATCCATAAAACCCTGTAGGTGGTGATTTGTGGTCAAGTAAGGTGTTCATGATTTTGGTTAGAACTATCATGGATCCCTTGAGGTGGCACAAGGTGTTGGTTAGACCTCCCACTATGAATGTTTTCATACTCATTCTAGCTCTCTAAGATTGAGTCACTCCTCCTTAACTGAGATAATTTATCTTGAACCCTACCTGTAGGTTATCTCCATGCCTTTTATGAGTGATCATGATGTAAAAAGACTCATAATGCTTCCAATGAAGCATATAAACATCTTTTATCCTTCTAAGTTTTCTAAGTGCCTTACAACCATATATATACTCCAAGCTAGTTCACTATCATATGCCTACTATCTTGCCTGTAGGTGAATAAATCTATAGTGTATGAAATGAGAAAGTGCATTAGGATTGAAACCATAATCTATAAATTTCCCATAATGATCATGAGATACCTTGATATCACCTTAAACTTATTTTACAAAACATGTCTTCAGACTAGCCCTTTATTTGTCACTCCCAAGAGCATTCCATCTTCTTATGAGTGTTTGGGTTATTTGTATAGGCACTTATAGGTTCACTGTGTTTGGTTTGACCTTTAAAAATATTATTTACAATTCCTTTGGACCCAATTATAATTTTTTGAAACCTTTAAACTCTTCCTATCTTAAATTTATGCACTTTTGTGCTCATAAATTGAGTTTTTCTTTCTTGACTAAACCCTCTATCCTTCAGACTCCTATAGGTTATTATGTGGCTCCAACTGAGCTTGGTTGATATGAAGGAGATTGTATTGGATATTTATAAGGTACCAAAGTTCATGTTTAAAATTATACTCTCTTTTTAAGGTCATAATACATTAATATATCATCTTTGTATCACCAACTTATATCCTACTATAGGACTGAGCCATCTTGCCTTATGTACGAACTATGGAATATACATGCAAGGCAAATAAAATTACATGTATTTATTTGAGGATATTTTGGGTAATATAGTGCATTTTCAGTATCAAATTCACCTTTCAATGATCTTAGAGAATCAAGGGGTATCAAAACTTGGGTTATTGGCTCCTACCCTGTTAGCTGTAGGTACACATAGGACTATGTATGGACATGGGAGGGTATAAAAGGTATAACATCATTTAACCTTTTGTTTGAATATATTTTAGTATATTTGGGCCTACCTTTCATGTCATTATATAATCCAAGTATTAAATATTATCTGTTTCTTCTTTGGTCAATCAATAACTACTTGAAATTTTAAAACTGTAGATATCACTACATGAATTTAGTGTGTTCATGGACACTTTTAGGACCTCTAAAAACCATCTTCCATAAGCTTTCTCGAGCCCATTATTGGTAAGAGTTTTGTCCATACTATATGAAATAATTCTTAGTTAACTTGGTGTCTCAATACTCTTATAAAGTCATTAAATTATCCTCATAAAAAAGTATTAGGCCACTATTTGTAGGGTTTAGGGACTGAGGGCCTAAACATAGTCCACCAATTCTATAGCATAACTTCACCCTCAATTTCCCTCTTATCATATCAAATGAGCATGCTTAGGTATTTTGAAACTATTGTGATATTTATGAGGAATTCAATCCACACCTCAATACTCCATTGTGTCATCATATTCCTTTGTTAGGCCAACTGTAGGTGACTCTCTGTATATACATGCAACAACTATGAGTTTTTAGCAAATAAGAATTATTTTGGCCTTATGAAAAGGATAAGACTCTTTTAAAATATATAAAGGATTTATTTTCATAGTAGGATATTTGAATATATTTCAAAAACCCTTGATCCAATGTGATTCTCCTTTTCAACCACCTGTATATGCACACTCTAATGACAAAATATGCATATGTGTAGTCTATGCATACAAACTATGAATATTTCATGGATAATGAGGTTTTAATATAGAGAGAGAAATAATATAACCTTTAAAACATGTTCATGGGATTAAAACAACCCCTTTTAACCATCCTCAAACCATGAAAACTCATAAAACCATGGAAGCCTCCCCTTCAACATAAAATGCACTAGTATAAAAAATTGGTGGTAGTAGTCCATAAAAACAGCTTAAAATGTGAAAAAAAATCATGGGATTACATAGAGGACATATAAAAAATCCTATAGAAACAAACTTAGTAACTAATTTGTATGTAATTTCTCAGAATGAAGTAAAACCTATAGGGTGCATGGATGAGCAGGCAATTTTGCATAGTCCACTTTGAATGGATGGTTTATGAAGTAAATTTAATAAATAATTTAAATTATTATATTTATTTTCTATTTATTGGAGTTTATAATAACCTCCCAAAATAATTTTTACTAAAACTCATTGTGTTAGCCGTACCAAGTGAAAACCTGTAAGTGACTTCATTATGCCAAGAAGGAAGAAAAGAAAGATGATTTTTTTTGAGTTATAAATGGAATAATAAAATTAAAAAAAACATGGATTTGAGTTTAATAAGATTAAATGACACCCACTTGACCTATCCCATGTGGCACACTTCCTAAGGAAGTTATATAAGTGCTAAAATCTTCTCCTTTCACTAAGAAACTATCCTTTCTTCTGCATAACCTAAAATTTTCACTTAGTGAAAGTTAATACAGACCTAATAAGACACATGGTACATTAAATCAGAATTTTTAACTTTAAAAATTACCAATAAACTCATACAAATCATTAAATATACCATTTAAACCCCTCAAAATGATAAATAGACCTAGATAACTAATGACCAAAGTTATTATAACATTAAATGACCTTAAAAAAAATTTTAAACACTTTATAACATATATATAAACCCCATATAATATTGAAAAATGATTTTTTTACTAAGCGTGCCCTATTTTGACCTAAAAGTCAAAATTGGTCAATAATTAGTATAGGTGAAATATCAAAATTTAGGACGCCCTTAGGATTATTGTGTGATTATGTTAGATTGTAGGATTTAGAAACCTCCTTATCATGGTTTATTATGGTAATATATCCCCTAATCGTTTCTAGTGGATCCCTATATTGGTCATGCTCCCACTTAACAAATGTGTTCTTAATCAGAAGTGTAGGTATGCTATATCTTTTCCAAGTTAGGATTGATTTATAGACATGATGCATTTATGATTTCATATACATCCCTCATTAAGGAGGAATGTGTAGTTTTTATAGCCATTTTGAGGGAGTTTGTTGACATTTTTACATGGGCCTATTCAGACATACCAGGTTTGGACCTTACCTTGGTTATACACCAACTTATTATACATCCTGAAGCAAATATTGTGAAATAGAAATTATGTAAGATGAATCTTGTATTTATGTATTAGTAAAGAAATAGTAGAGAAAACTCTTGGAAGTGAGATGCATCAGACTGATTGACTATTTAGAGTGGATCTTAAACATTATGCCTATCAGTAAAAATCCAAAAGGGATCAAAATATACACTGATTTTAGAGACATCAACAAGGCCTGCCCCAAGGATGAATTTCTTATACCAAATATTGACATGATAGTTGAATCCAAGTTGGGTATGAATTTTTGTCTCTCATGGGTGGATTTTTAGGATATAATTACATTAATATTGCACCAAAAGACCAACATAAGACAACATTCACTACTCCTTAGGGAATGTTTTGCTATCAAGTTATGCCATTTGGTGTCAAGAATGCTAGGGCCATATATCAGAGCGTTATGACCATTATATTTCATGACATGATGCATGATATTATTGAGGACTATGTCAATGACATATTATGTAAATCAAAGACCCATGTAAATCATATAGTTGTGATATGAAGGATATTTGAAAGGCTTTATGAGTACAAAGTTTGACTTAATCCCAATAAGTGTGTCTTTGGTGTCACTTTAGGGAAATTGTTATGATTTATTGTCTCTCATTGAGGCATTTAATTTTATCCTACCAAGGTACAAGACATTACCTAGATGCTGCCATCTTCAACTTTGAAATAGCTTTATAATTTGTAGGGCAAAATCTAGTCTATCAAACACTTCATTTCATAGTTGGATAATAAATTCCATCCTTTCACTCATTTATTAGAAAAAGGTGTTACATTTATTTGGGATGATTCATATTAGAAAGACTTTAAGCATCTAAAATAATATCTTACCAATCCACCTATTCTATTAACACCAATGCTAGGAAGGCCATTTCTACTATACCTATCTACCACTGATAAAGCCCTGAGGGTAATTTTAACTCAGAATGATGAAAATGGGAAATAACATGTCATGTAATATCTAAGCCATACATTGGTATCATATGAACATAACTATACTCTTTTATAAAATGATTATTTAACTTTGGTCTGTACTATCCATATGCTGCATCACTATATGCTTAACAAAAAGACCATAGTCATTGCCAAAGTAGATCTACTCAAATATCTACTAACAAAGATAGCTTTACAGGGTTGCATGGCTAAATGGATCATACTTCTAAGTGATTTAAAGATTGAATATGTTAATTATAAGGCCATAAAGGGACAAGTACTTGTACATTAGCTTATTAAAGCTCCCTTTTTAGATACTGAACCACTCACTTTTACATTCCTAGATAAGTCCATCATGACCATCATAGAAAAAACAACTAAGGAACAACATTGGAAGGTGCATTTTGATGGGTCACTCACATCTCATGGATTAAGGGTAGGTCTATTATTTATTACACCATAGGGGGATCTTATTCCTAGATTATTTCATATCAACTTTCCTTATATTAATAATATGGATGAATATAAAACACTCATTGTCAGGCTTTATTAAGCAATACAATGGAACATTGAACATATTATGGTTCAAGGTGATTATTAGTTAATCATTAATCAGGGTACATACCACTTTTAGACCAAAGTTGATAATAAGGTACCATATAAGGCCATGGTGGACATTCTAAAACAATAGATTTACCATGTAAAGTTTGAACACATACCTTGGGCTAATAACAAGATAATAGATGCCATGGATACCATTGGTTCTTTGATCCATAGCATTGATAAGGCAAAAGTCTATCAATTCCTTAATGAACATCTTCTAGCACCTACTCATGAACCTTTGACCATTATAATGATCTATGATATTATTGGACCTAGTTCAATTTGTTATTCATACCTATATAACTACCTTCATGACCAAGTCCTTCCACCAAACCTATCACATAAATAAGAAAAATCCTTTACCCACCAAGCTTCTCTATGTACCCTACTAGGCCCAACCCTTTATAATAAAACCTTTTATGTAACTTTGATTTGTTATTTGAATTTAGTATAAGTCATATTAGCATCATAAGAAGTTCATGAAAGAGTATTTGGATCCCACACCAGTGGAGCCATTCTTGCCAAAAAGTTCCTTTGTACTGGTTACTATTGGCCAAGTATGAAAGTAGATGCAAATGCTTATGTCAAAATATGTGATAAATGTCAAAGGCATGCTTATTTGATTCATGATCCATCTAAAACACTCAAACTAATGCTTACACTATGTCTATTTTCAATGTGGGGACTTGATCTTGTTGGGAATATTAACCCTACCTCATGTGATGGCCATAAACACATCCTCATCACCATTGAATATTTCAATAAGTGGGTTGAAGCTATACCCCTCACTTACGTGACTGGAAAATATATTTCTAAATTCATTTTCCACCATATCATATGCTACTATGGTATCCCATATGATATTATATCTATTAGAATAAATTAAAACTCAAATCTATCCCCAAATCACGTACAAGATAAACTATGAAATGAATTAATCAAATAATTCAAAAATAAACATAAACATGCACATAACAGGAGACACCAAATTTAATATGGTTCACTCAAGATGGGCTACATCCACCAAACGTGTCTAATATATTATTTCTAGCAATACAAGGGAGAAATAAAATCCTATAACAAACCCTATTACATCTCTTTACCTTTTACACCTCCTCTCTGTGTATAATATTTCATTATTTTTTTCACAATCATACATCTCATCCATATATCAATACATTTTAGGGTAAAAATGCCTAAACATAACATCTACCATCAGATCTAGAAACCTTTAATTAGTGGCCTAGATTGACTACAAAATTAAAATTTAACAAGGAAATTTTAATCCCCCATGCCATTAGGGATACAAAAATGGGATCCAAACTTGGCTGAAATAACATTAGAATTTTAACCTCTGATTTCGGAAGAAAATCAAGCTCCACACTTAACAATATCTAATAATCATAGATTATTTAAGAATAAGGATGTCAAATCACTATGTGTTGAGTAAAACATCACGCAATATTTTTCCACTACATATTAACCTAAGGTAATAGCCAAGTAGAGGCATATAATATGATCATTGTCAATATTCTTAAGAAGATTGTCAATGATGCTGGATATGATTTGCACTTGTAGATCTTCTACATTCTCTAGGCTTACCATACTAATTTATTAACTCCAACAAGTGCCATATCATACTCCCTGGTCTATGTCACCGAGGCCATTATTCCCATCGAGATTGAGTTTATTTATCTACATATCTTATTGAAACATATCCTGAATGATGGAGATTACATAGTAGCTCAACTACAGGATCTCAAGTTATTGGATGAAAAGTGCATGGCCATTGTAAATAACCTTCAAACATATAAAAACTAGTTACATGGTTAATATAACTAGTAGGTCAAACATAGAGAGTTTGAGTTCAATGATCTTGTCCTGAAAGAAAACCATAAGAACACCATGGATAAGAAAAAGAATAAGGGCAAGTTCAAGCATAATTAGATAAGTCCTTATGTCATTATTGCTAATTATGGCTCTAGAGCATACATGCTCGCTACATTGAATGGTAATAAATTTGATCAGTCAATAAACATAATATACCTCGAGCATTATTTTTCTTGAGAGACTTGAGGTAGTCTATGAGGATAATTTACATCATACTACCATAATATCACCTTCCTTATACCATTACCATATACCATTCATACCATACCTTTCTTATTAACCGAAGTTGTTTTTGCCCTTCCTCCCCACCCTTTTTGACCTTGGTTTTGATCCATTGGTTCTTCAAGTACCTTTAATGAGGGGCTTTTGATAAATTTTCATTAATTAATTTAGTATTATACATAGAGGAAATATCTTAGACTAGTATGATAGTGGTTTGGCAATTGCATTCTTCATTGTTATCACATTTTGTTTCATTCTAAGTGCTACTTATTATAAACACCTTTGGGAAAATTAGTATCCTTTAATCATGCCATTATTTACTAATTGTAACCTCCTCTAGGAAAATTAGGATAAAAAAATCTACCATGCCTTGTCACATCACCTTGCCATTCCTATCTTATACTATGTTATTTTCCTAATTTATGAACTTGCTGCTACCTAGTCAAATTCCTCCACTGGAAGGTAGAATTAAAGTGACTTGAGGTCTCATTATAGACTATGTAGGAAACACTCAATTTTATGTTGAGATCAGATTTGTCACCCTTTTTCCATACTCTCACTATTTTATAGGAAACCTAAGCCATGATCTCACCATTTTGTGAGCAACCTAAGCCATGATCTTACCATTTTGTGATCCTGTTTAAGCCATGCTCTCTCCATTTTGTGAGTTGGACTATTTTATATCTAATAATACTCAATAAAGTTGAGATGTTTAGAAAATTTCAAAAACATTGGTAAATGATCTATAAAATCATAAAAATCACAAAATCATGAAAATTGTCTTAGAATTTCCATGTGAGATATAATGCCATCAATTTTTTTTGGGATGGGCCATCTTATCTATTCAGTTTATTTCTAGACCACCTTGATCATTTTACTCCTATTTATGGGAGAACTACATCAACTTGAGGTCTACACAAAATATGTAGGAAACAATTAGACACATGGGGTATCGTAGGTTAGCTTGGCTACACCTTTCTTTCTTTTTCAACCACTTCTTTGCCTTAAGGATTATGGGACTCCTATCTATTTCACAAGTAACCACTTGTCATTTAGTTTCCCCTCTTTATTGGCCTTAGCTATACGCTCTTGCCATTTATAAGTTCATGTTATGAGCATTATGTATTCACCTTTGATACACTAATAAACACTTTGATTTTCTTACTCTCTTGCCATTTTGTGAGCTCATTCTCATTCAAAGCCTTAGATATATTAGATATTATGAATTACCAATTTAGTTCATTAGTGGATACTCATCTATTGCCTTTTAGTGTGGTTTTAACTTAAACCATACTCTCGCTCATGTAATCTTTATTTTTTTTGAAACTTTCATACGTGTAAACACCATCCCTCTCTTTTTATATACACACTCTCTATTTTGTGAGACCATTCCCATATTCCTCTACACGGAAATCATGTTTCCTTATCATCAATTTTATTCTATCACATATCCTCAGAGAACTAAATTTGGCCTAAAGCTCATGTTGGATGCATCCATGGAACTATGTAGGTAACATCCACTTGCCTAGTACATTTGGAGTCAGCTCAACTACCCCTACCTTTTCTTCTATTCCCCCAATTTTTTTTTGTATATTTCATTGTCTCCTATTACGTAGGGGAAATGCTTATCATATTGTTTGGATTTCATTGTTCCCTAGAACATAGGGGAAACATTGTTAGTATTTTATTCTTGCATTATTATTCTTATGCCATTTTTGCCTAATTTAGGGGTCACCTATTGCCAAGAGTAACACCTCTATTACACATACACGAATAATTTATTTTCTATTTATACTAACATTTTGATTAACCATTATTTGTGTTTACTTGATTTTTGTTCCCTATTTTATTTATTGGTGTTTTGTTGCTCCTTCATTTATTTTTGTTGGTTTTTTGTTGTGTATATGTTTATTGGTATTTTTTTGTTTTTTGCTTATTTTCCTATTTATTTGATTTTATTATTATTCTTTGACTTAGTTTTTATGCATTCATTGAGTGATTCCTTGCACATAATACTTAAGTCCATTCATATTCATATGCCAACATTATCATCATGGTTTTTATCATTGATGCATTATTTTCACTTATTTATTGGATCGAGTGTTAGTCCTTATGCATACTACATCTAGATTATCATGGGGTTTTATATCATGGTGCATACCATCATGTGATATAATAAAAATTAGTTTAGTGGATCTTACAAGAAATGGTGTTGCAGTACTTCTCCTTATTTACACTTGACAAACTCCTGACCTACCCAAATATTACCCACGTATAGAGTCATTAAATCACAAATGAATTTTAATCTTTGATATTTAGGACATGCATCTACATACTAGCATGTATCCCTAATTCATGCTTATCCTCTATACTAGCTTAATCTTACTCTATAAATATGTATTCAATACATAAGCCCCCTTTTCCCGATTTGCCCTACTAGGGCAAAGATGACTTATATCATGCTTCCATCCACCTTATTAAGGACAACAATCGTGATAATGATTATAACTAAATTTGGAAAATAATTATCTCTATCCTGACCTATTGGGGCATTTTTTCATTGTTGCTAATGATTATAGCTACTTTTGGGTAAATCATTATCTTTATCTGCCCTATTGGGGAATTTTTCATTATGCTAATGATTATAACCACCTTTGGGTAGATCATTATTTTTAACCTCACTGATGATTATAAATACCTTTGGGAAAATCATTATTTTCCTCCCCCTTTACCTTTATGTCCCATCATTTCCTTCTTTTTGAGGGAATATTCATTGACCTTATTTGCTGCCCACTCCCTTGAGGGGGCATCTTGGGGTCATCCATCACTTTCTGGGGCATTAGGTATTAATGATTATTTCATTATTTGAGAATATGTTACTATGTCTATGTATTAAAATAATTTTATAAATATGGGTAAATTGTATACACCCCATTTTGGCCACAATTGGATTCCAACTTGACTTCAGATTGATTTCTACCAAACAATGCAAATTAAGCCTAGGAATCATTAAATGTCCCAATTTTTTTCACACATCAAACATTAGTGATCATAATCATGTTGAGGCATCCCTATTTTGGGTATTATCTTGTACACAATAGTAACCTCTCATATATTAATCTCAAGTCAAATTATAACCTAGCAATGTGATAGTTTGACCTTTAAACCCATTAAATGGGGCACTTAAACAATTCCTAAAGTGCAAAAATGTTAAGTAAAATGAATTAACTAAACAAATAAAATCAAATGCTTAAGTGAATGTTGAATTTGAAATTATTAAGAATAATTAAAAAAAGGAAAATTTAATAAAAATGAGGTATTGATGATGTCATCATCTTTAAAGTCAAAGAATTGGAAATATATTCCTAAATCTAATAAATTTAGAAATGGAGAGTCATGCCTAATAAATGGGATCTCTATCCAAAATATTAAATGCATGTACCCTCCTTAACTCAAATATGGTTGATTCAAACTCAACCATAGTTAAATCTAACCTAACGACACTTGAGTTAAAGTTAGTTTTGGAAGCTATAAATATAAGGCCTCACCCATTGATAAATAAACTCTCTAGGTGTAAATTTATCATGCAAACATACATGAAAAGCTTCCATTTTTATAGTGTTATCATATACATTTACTTTTCCAAGACAAGCCAAATCTAAAGGCAAACTCAATATTTCCAAGGTGATAAGGAGAGGTGGTGAAAGGAGCTCCATTGCCAAATATTTTTTGATCACACAAATGAGCACATCAACTCATTACTAATACACAACACTTTATCTCATGGAAGGTAAATTTTCTTGTTCTGATTTCATTTTTTAGTTACTTGTGTAGTTAAATAGCTCTTTGAGTGTTTAGGCTAGAGGTGTAAGTCTTTATTAGTGTGTTTTGTTTGACTTATTTCATAATAACACCATACTAATCTCCCCTCTTGGATTCTTATTGATCAAAAAGTTTCCCCTTTATTTTTTTTCATCATTTATGTTATTTCATTATAATCCCTTTTTTGGGATAACTACATATGCCTAAGGTTTGCATAGACTATGTAGGTAGCGCTTGGATATATGATGCATCTTGGGTCAGCTTAGACACTCTTGTTTTCATATTAATATACCCTATGCCTTTATGATCTCATAATTTTTCAAGTAATTTTAGACCTATATGATCTCATTATTTTATTATCCCATTCTTATTTTTAATCTATTAATAATTTATTCTTTTCTTATCATCACTTTTCTTATATCATTATTCATGGGAGAACTACATCAGCCTAAGGTCCCTTCGGACTATGTAGGCGATGCCCATTTTCCAGGAGTACTTAGGGGAAAACATAACACACATTCCTTATTATTCCATTCCCCCTACTTTGGTAACCTATTCATACTCCAAGAATAACAACTTATTCACTACACATTCATAATTATTGACTGATTACATTGAGTCTCTTTATCTTCATTGCATTGTGTTACGTGTGTTTTGTTTATAAGTTTATATGTTTATTTATTTTGAGTATCATGTTTACATACATTTTAAAAATTAATTGAGTCTTGTCTTAACTTGGGATTGAGTTATTTATTTATGTATTTAGATTATTTTATTGCTTGTCTATGTTTTGTATATGCTTATTTCCACTTAATTATTTATAATTCATATCTTGTTCTTTAGTTGGTTATGTTTTGTATTTAATTTTTATTCTTTATTTTTTTTTTAGTTTAAATGTAAACGTTTTAAACTTAGGTTTTGGTATTTATATCATTATTTAGAGTTGGAAACATTCATGTTTGAACTGGTCCTTTCACAATTTAAAATCTAATGTTATTATAAGTTGTTCATACTTATGATACATAATCTTATTTTCCTTATTAAACACCAAGTGATCTAGTATTTTAAAACAATGTGGCACCAAAAATACATATTTTAAGGCAAAATTTTGAATATACACTACCTAACTAGGATCTAATTCTCCAATCTTGAGCCAAACATTAAAAATAAGCATGACTCTCTTTGCTACTTCAGGATGCACATCTCCTAGCTTACATATTGAGTCATGTTATCTATTCATTTACCCAACATATATGGATATTTATATATTGATTTAGGATATGTATCTCCTAAAATAATATCTATTATGTAGTCATACATCAATCTGAAATAAGGATAAATTAAAAATCTATATGTTAATTAAGGACATCAATGTTAGCATACATTATCATATCATAACAAGAAAAACTGCACATGATAAACACGAAATATAATAGAATCATGGAAAATAAATACACATCCATCTCCATATTCTAATCCAATCTCCCTTAGACTCATTATTACCTTCGTTCTTCATAGGAGGCTCTTTTTAGCCTCGTTTATCCATTTTCAAGCCATTTTCTTTGACCCCTTTTCTGAATTACATGTTCCTTTATTTTGATTGAGGGCCAAACTTTCAAAATTAAATAAATTGTCATCTCCCATTGATGGGGAACCATGGGTCACCCAAAAATTTTTTGGGGCATTTTCGTAACCCCATTTATCTATAACTCATGTAGAATTTAATAGAAGATAAGAATTAATTTTCTTTTAATCATGATCATTTTAAGCAACCTTTTTATTATTAAAAAGTCATTGTTTTGACTAAATATCTTTCCATACCTTATCAAATAGGGGGAATATTGTAAGTTCGAATGAATTTATGTAATAATGCATAAATTGCACCAAAATGTTATAATTTAGTCGTACATGTCACATACATGTGCCAATTCACATCCATATATCTCTCATTGGGGAAGTGCATTTTATATAATAATTATATTCTCCTAATTCACTTCAAGTTTAATTATGACCAAGAAAAATGATGTTTTGGACCACTAAAATCCTTTAATTCATCTACACACATCACGTGTGTTACCAATTCACATCTATACTACCCTAACTAGGGTATTATCTTGTATGCAATTGGAACCTTCATATAATTCAATTCCAATAAAATTATGACTATGTAAATTTACATTTTGACCATTTTGATTAAACAAGTTACCAATTTTCAAGAACTACAAAAAGACTAAGTAAAATCAGTTAAGTAATGAAAATTAGATTAATAGCTTAAGTGAGAAATCCATGGAAATTTATTAAATATCTATTATTGGAAATTCATAATTCAAAATATCTAGGTCATGATGTCACACAAGAAATCATCATAGGGGTGTCATCTATAAATCACTAATGGAGATAAATATAGGATTAAGGCTACCCATGCCTTATAATGCTCCATTTTTCTAAATATTGATGACCATATTTATTGCTTATCCCTCTAAAATTGAATGGATTTGTGACCCTCCATATTGATCTTGAGATGGAGGGCCATAAATTAGTTAGCTCATTTTAGAAAATATATAAATACATGAGCCATGGCCATAACCTTTAAGATATTTTTGGTGTAGAAAAACTATGCAAAAGTATCTCTAGAGAGCTTCACTCATCCTTTAAAAATTGATCAAATCAAGAGCCAAGTCATTGGTGTAAGGAGATATGTATGGATATGTTTGTGCTACCTCATTAACAAAGACTTAGAGTAACGATCCAAGCATAAAAACATTCAATAGACCAATCTTAGAGGAGGGCCATTTGGGGAAGGCATTGTATATGTTTTCTTATATAAGTATCTTGATGCCATTGATCCATGCCCCTCAAGGGAGTATGCCTAGAATTATAGTTATTTATGCTTTGTCAATTGTTTTATGTCTTAATTTAATTAACTAAATTGCTCCATAATCTTATTCTACATGCCACACTCATTGAAAAAAAGGTCATTAAAGTCAAATCAACTTTGTGAATCTGCTAACTCATTTTTGGCAAAGTAAAAAGATCTAAAGTGAAGAACTAGGGTTTGATATACATACAACCATAAAAAGTGTACGCACATGATCCAAATATATCAACAAAAAGGTGACAAAAAACCCATAAATATTAAGCTATTGAATCTATAAAAGTTTTATTTTGGGCATGACAAAATCATCCTTAAGTGGACACTATCATAAACATAAGTGCCCAAAGTTGACAGAAGTTTCTAGGTAGTAAAAATAGTCAAAAACCTAAATGAATATAACACAAAGTTGAGTTTTAAGACTAAGATGAAGTTAGGAAATAATGAAAATCCATAAAATAACAAAACAATAGATGCTTCTATTAACCCTCAGTTGAATAATTGTTATTATATCTATTGCACATGATTGAATGAATTTATTGCCAATACTATATTATTCTGTCTAGATCTAAATTTTACATTAATACATTCAAATGTTTTATTTCTATAGTGTGTTTATGTAAATTCACTTTTAAAATAAACATCCTATTTAACATGTCCTCTAAGTTTAATTGAACCAAATCCTAGCTTACTTTAGGGTTTCTTCCTTATACAAAATTTTCATATTTATTTCTCAAATCTAAATTTTATTGCATGGACATAGAAAAAGTGATGCTTGTTATTTTTTTCAATCTATGCCTCATACTATTTATTTTGGGTTGTGTTTATATTTACAACCCTAAATATGCATGCTTATAGTGACACATATAAGGAGCCTCATATTTTCGATCTTATATTTAATCTTCCTAATGACCAATACATTTATTATGATGATCTTATTGATAGATAAAAGTGTAATACATATCCTTTATTTAAAAAAACTCATTACAATTATGATAATGAAAATACAAATAATATAAATGTAAACATTGATGAATATAGTGAAATTGATAGCATGATTTCTTGTTCTCATTATGATTATGATTGTGATTCCACATATTTCAAAGAGGATCATGACGATCCTAGTTATTATATTTCTCCTACATTGCATATCTTAGAATTTAATGATGAGGTGATTGAATAAACACAAAATATACCATTTTTTAGTGAATTCCATAACATTTAATATTATAAAATGAACATGCATGAAAATATTATCCCAAATTTTGAAAATATTTTTTTTTCATACATAGAGAATTCTTAAGATGAACCATAGTTGAATGTACAAATTTTTTATTCAATTATGGTCATGTTACAAAAGATGAACACTTGAATTCATTTCAAAATATTGAAAATGTTATCAAAGTTGAATATTTTAATCCTTATTTATCTCACACAAATGAAAATATTGAAACTAATTATTTCTCTCTAGATCTTAATGATACAAATGAATGTACTACTTCTCTCCCTATCATTTTAGGTTGGAAAGATGAAAATGATAATACTAATCAAAGTGGTGTAGATGAATGTTATTATACCCTTATTAAACTTCAATATAAACAACAAAACATCTCTACCAAAGGTTTCTTAATGAAATAATTTCCCAAACCAAGTAACACAAATTCACCTCAATATCCAAATGCTACTTATGATAAATATCCTTTCTCATATGTAAATAATGTAGATAACCTAGAAAGTGATATTGCATCTTCTATTCCATTCTCTTTTGAATTAAAAAATAAAATTGAAGCTTTAATTTTTCCTTCCTATGATGATTTTCCAAACAAAATAGAAAATGTTCCTCTTTCTCCTCTTTTACATTTTCTTCTCAAGATCATGTTCCAATCCTAGATGAAAATAATGAAAGTATATCTTGTATCCTTATTGCATGTAATGAAAATTATAATAGTCAAGATAGTTTACATGATAGTTACATCAACCTTTGTGACATTTAAAATTATATAATTACCTCTCTTAAATCATCATGTAAAATGAGTGCTCGTTTAACCAAAAGTTTTCAAAACTATCATAATCCCACCTTGGAATGCAATGATAGTTGTAAAGAGGCCATAATTCCTATGTTTGATATGGATGGTAAATTATAACCTATGAGTACATATTCAAACTCTCTAAAATTTACTCCTAGTGACATAGTATATATGATGACTACTATAGGAGATATTCAAAAGCAAATAATGATTATTAAGTTACAAGTACTTTCACATGATGTTACTCATAATGATAGTATTCTAAAAGAAAAAACCATTATGTGAGTTATTTTTGACCATCCTTCTCCTAATAATTTTGTTATGCCGATGTTACCTTCATTTTATAGTAAAGGAGACCCTACACATTACTTAAGGAGACCCTATAAATCACTTGGAATAATATGTACACTCCTTTGATCATTGGGCTAAATTTATGGATGCTTATTATTAAAATCCTTCCATATAAGTATAACATGAGAGAATAATGATTGGTTATACAGCCTTCCAAATGGTTCCTTACCAAATTTAAATAAACTTGAGGACATATTTTTATCTTATTTCCATAAGCATAAATTAACTAAGTTACCAATGGAACATTTTAAAGGCTTAACAAAAGACAATGACAAATATATTGGAGACTATGATATCAAATATTAGGATCCCTCATATTCATTGGACCATACACCGTAATATTTAAAAGAGAAATTCATAGTTAGTAAGGGGATTATTTCTCCACTAAGAGAAAGAACATTGCATAGGACTTTTACTTCATTTGATAGTTTATACATGGACGAGCATAAATATGCATGTGCACTAACAAACACCAATAGTTAATAACCTGCATCTTCACCTAAAGGTAAGCATGTTAAAAAAAATCCCTACAAAGCAAATCAATGAACCAAGGAGGTTCATGAGCCATCTCAAATACCTTCTTCCAAATCAATAGTTTATTCCAAATAATAAAGGTTTTACATAGAGGAAATAAATTCACATACAAAATATTTCCTATAGTTAAAATAGATACCTCTACTAAGAGGAAACTAATTTAGTGTTATCCATTAAGAAATAACCAAATGAGATATTGCATACGCTATTAGATAAATCATTTCATACCATCCACCTATTTAACCTTAATTTGTATGTGGATCTTACTTGGGTAGATAGGCTTAAGGATATAGAAATGACAGGGCACAAGGGTGAATATCATATCTACAAAAGGATAATTAACATGCTAAACTTAGATGTAACATATGCTAAATTTATTTAATTAAGATAAACTATAAATGGAAATTATAACTATACTAGATATAGAAATGACAAATAAGTGATGTACTTAGCTGGATCTAATGCTAATGTAGATATGGATCTAGTTTAGGTTGAAATCAGGTTAGAAGATAGTTTTAGAACAATTTTTTGATTCTAGATCTAGTGCTTCTGACTCTATAGATAATTATATCAATTTGGGATGGCTGAATAAACATTACATCTACATTACTATCTAGGTTCAATACTAGTGTCTAGTATAAAATATTAACCAAAAAGGGATGCGACCACTATTTCTCTCAATTTTTGTTTATTTCTTAAAAAGGAATAAATAAGAAACTAGTAATAAGGGTGTGGTATAAGAACCTATTTGTTTATACACACATGATCCATATGATCATGAAAATCTCATATTTATCTTAAGAAGAATAAGTTATAGATTAGAAATCACTAATGTGAAGGGTTTTTTAGATGGATAGCAAGGTGGATTGCCTAGTGTGAGCTTACTAAGAGGTTGTCAATCCACACTCTTAAAATAGTTAAGTTGAAAGAAATAAAGATAAATTACTTACATCCAATGATAGAATATATTGAAACAGAATATAAGAAGAAATGAATGCTTGAAAAATAAAATAGACTAATTAAACAAATATTATGTCATTACTAATGCTAAGTGGCTCGAGTTGGGTTTAGAAAATAGGTGATGCCTATATAAACAAGTAGGGACACATAAAGTGGAATTTAGCTGAGGGTAGTTATGTAGAAATAACTTGATATTATTTCTTACCATAGTGACCATCAGTGATTATGCTGACCATTAGCAGTTGGGTGACCATCATTGGTTGAAGGTGATCATCAATGGTCATGATGACCATCGACAATTATTATGGGTCTTGAAAGTGTTTAGAAAAGGGTCTATAGTAAGCTTGGGCTAATGAGGTGAGTGATCAGGTAATGGATTGTCATAGATCTAGTTAGGGAAAAGAGGTCATAAGGTATAATGTATAAGGGGCCAGGTTAGATAGAGGTATCAAAAAAGAAAGAAATAACTTGAAAACCAAAAATATACTTAACTAGTTGCTTGATAGTTGGTAGCTGATCCTGGAGTAATTTTAGCAGAGTAACTATACTTTGCCTAAAGAATGATTTTGGTAGAGGTTTGGGTCTTTATTATGGTTTCTTACTTACCTAAAGAATGTCTACATTTTGCTTGAAGCATGTTCTTTTCCTAAAGAATGTCTACATTTTGCCCCTTTTTGTTATGCAGTTTATGTCAACAAGATATAAAATAAAAATGGATTATGGGTCAAAGGTTTGGTTACCCTGAGCATGAGAGGAGGTATTCCCCCTCAAACCTAGATTTGATGAGGTAAAACCAAATTGGGTGTAGGTTTGATAAGTGGTTTATGGTGAGTCATGAGGTTGGTCATAAAAAGGTTGGGCATTCGAAGTGCAAACATGGACATAAAATGTGACAAAGTATGATATCCAAAATTATGGATAGACTAAGATACCATAATTGGTAAAAATAAGGTTAGTTATAGAAGGACTGGTGATAGGGTAATTAGGCCATAGTGTTAGGCATAGTTGATCAAGTTATTCCTATAAAGTCTCCTAGATAGGGTTGGTGTTTTCATAGGTATCTAAGGTAAGCAGTGATCCCAAGAAAAACACAAATGGTGTGGTGTACACTAGGTGGTGAAAATTTAAATGTTTAACATGGTAATTTTTGGTTGTTATGATCAAAAGGACCAAGGCAAGGTCATTGTGAAACATGTTATAGTTCAAGCCAAAATGGCCAACATCAAGGTGGACATGGTTGGGTAGTTGGTTGGTGGGAAAAGGGTGTTCTCCAATGGTTCATGGTTGGTTTTATAGAGAATAGGTTCTCTATGAAGGTTGGTTTTGGTTTGGTGGAGAAGGGTAATCTCCAAAAAGGTGGTACTAAGGTGTTGGTGCTAAAATGTTGAAAAGGGGAGATCCTGACTATCAACAGTCAGGGGTCTCCAAATTAATTATTGATGGTCACCATAACCATTGATGATCAGGGGGAAACCCTAAAACTATAGAGGATAAAAAGTGAAAAAGAAAATTTTATTTTCAATTTGAATTTTGTGAATTCCCAACTCTCATGCATACCAAGATCCTTGGCCTATCATGTGAGAGTGCTAATGAGATGGGGTTGATTATTGATTGGTTGGTTAAGTGCTTATGTTGAGCTAGTATGGGATCATGGATGCATGATAGATTGGGAAGTGGTCGAGTGGTTAGAGCTAGGATTCCTCCTTGATGATGGTCAATGAATGAGGTAGAGGTTACATTAATTTGTTAGAATAAGTTGATTTGGTCATTTGTTAGTTTTTTTTTGATTTAGGGAGGGTTTGGGGCTTTGTCCTAGGGTTTTAGGTTTTATTATTATTTGTTAAAATTAATGAGTTAAAATGAATTTTAGGAAGGTATGTAGGTTGGGGGTAGGGTAGAGGAGAAAATTAAGGTAAGTAGGTATTAGAAAGGGGTGGTTTGGGTAGGTTATTTTGGGTAGATAGGGTTGGGGTTTGCCATTGGTGATCACACATAGTGATCATTGATGGTCATACTCAAACATCAATAGTCATAGTTGATAATTGATGGCTGAAGACCATAGGATAAATGGCCAACCAACTTTTAATTGTCTACTAAAGGGTTAGGTTGTTTGGAAAAAAGGATAAGGCAAAAGTTGATTTTAAAATGTTTTTTGGTATGGAAATGTAGTGAAGGCAATAGGTTAATGGTAGGTTAGGTTAAAAATAAATATGTTGATGTAGTTAAGATAGGAAAAAGTAGGTGTTATTAGGTAGGATGAAGGGGGGAAAAGTATATATTCCATGGGTAAAGTAATTAAATGGAAAACTAAGTGTGTTTGCTAATTTGAATTTTGTAGGTGTGAGTCCATATATATGATCGAGTTCCTTAGATCTTTATAGAGATCCATTGTGGGATGATAGATGATGACTGGGTGCATATAAAGGAGGTCATCCTCAACATGATGATGTACTTCTAGCACATGTCATGAGATGTGATGATGATCATGGCCCTCATCAAGATATGGGATCTGATCATGAATACCTTTCTCTTACCAATTGGTGAGATGATGATCTTACTACAAGATGTACATAGGATTACATGATTGCTTATTTAGGGGGAGTCGATATATTATATTGAGAGAGAGGAGAAAGTTGATCATATGGAGCTCTTATATGGTGAAGAAAAGGCCTTTCCTAGGTGGCATGATGGAGGCTTTAGCTATAGCCCATTGTATTAGAGGGCTAGGGATGATTAGAGGTTAATGATGATGATGATGGTAGTCTCCTACTTTGCATTTCTAGATTTAAGTAGTAGGAGGTTCCCTTATCTATTATAGGGAGTTTTGGTGGAGATGTTTCTTGGTCAATTTTTTTTTAGGTGGGCACCTATTTTATTGCTATAGATATACAGGGATATGTGGGGGTTTAGAGTACACTAGAGATATGGCATTAGTGTGGGGTTTGTGTTGCATTGTTGGGCCTATGAGCACATTTAGGTGTTGAGGCTGATGGGTCTACCATGGGAGGGATACACCTATATGGACTTTAGGGTGGGATTCATGTGGTGGAAGAGTGATTATACACTCATAGGACCTAGAGGAGGTGTCCAAGACATTGATTTGCTTTGAGGGGCATTGGATGCCTTGGTGGTTAGAGATGTGGTTTGGAGGATGTATGTGAAATTTTTGAGGTGGGCCCACTATACTCAACATATTTTGTTGATGCAGAGTTATAGGTGGATTTTTGGGAGGAGAGAGGGTGAGACTGAGCTCATCCCATTTGATAGGATTCATAGGTAGTTTGGCTTGGTAAAGGGGATTTTGGCCCTATTCTCAAGGTATAGGTTGGGGGACGTTAAATTTTTTATACTAGAGCCACAATTGGTGGTGACAGTTCTTGATCATGAGGAGCTACTTGTTAGAGTAGAGATTGATGATGCCAATTTTGTTGATGGCTATATGGCACAATATTAATTCCTTTATGCAGCAACAAATTTTGGATGGGATGATGAGGGCAAGCAACCCATGGATGTGGACCTAGTTGTTGGGGGTCCATAGGTATAGGTATAGGGAGGTGGTCTTGATGGATAGGTAAGAGTGGTATTATCCATTTCATAGGCACATATCATAGATTTATAGGGGTAGGTGGTTATATTATAGGTTTAGGTTACCACATCACAAGGTCAAGTGATGAATGTGATAGGTGAAAGAGATCAGGTGAGGACTAAATTAGCCTTGGTAGCTTAGGAGAGGGACTCTCTAAGATAGATAAGAGTAACTATAGCACCAACAAGACCACCAATTAACATCCCTATGGCATAGTACTTGACCACCATTGAGGAGTTACCTTATTATGAGGCCATAGATCTGACATAGTGTCTATAGGAGCCCCAATGGGGTGAGTATAGAGCCATATTCGTAGGTGGTATAAGTGTAGTGACTCTAGGTTAGTGGGTCACTTTGGTGGGTGGATAGGTATGCACCTAAGGGGGATAGTCATCAAGTGGTAGTGATGCCCCATGGGCATAGTTTTATGATATGATATGTATAAATGTATATGATGTAAATACCGACCTATGAGTTGATGTAATAAGATGTATATTTTTGAGAGATAGAGATGCACATGATTATATGTACTATTTGATGTTGATGAGACATGATGCATATGATATGATGATGATATATTGATGTTATTTTATGACTCATGGTTAATGGATTTTGATGTTTATAATTTGTTTATGATTATGCTCATGAGATGTAGACTCACTAGCTTAGGTATGTGATGATAATGGATGATGTGATGTTTTATTTTATATATGGTTATGGAGTTTATGATTAAGGTTCCATATATGGTTGTGATGTTTTAATTATGGATGTGATGTTATTATGAGTTATGGTTATATATGATTATTATGATGCTTATGATTTTGGTTTTACATATTGTTATGGTGTTTTATGGTTTTGTTTAAGATGTTTATGGTATTGTTATGGTTATTTTTATATACATGGTTATGATTTTATGAGGATGTGATGTGATCATGATGTTTTGATTATGGTTATGGTGGTGGATATGTGATGTGGTTTATTTTGTTGATTATGATATGTATGATGTTTTGATTATGGTTATGATCATGGATGTGATGTTATGATTATGGTTATTTTATTGATGATATCCCATAAAGTAGTTTAGATAACAAAACTAGAAGTGGGAAAAGAGATGATAATCATGAGACATACATCTAAGTGAATACATAAACCAATAATGAGAGGATAAGGAGGAGGTATGATGTATTTTTGGTAAAAGAAAAAATAAAACTTGAAGTTAGATTGGTTTAAGGAACATAATCATTTCAAATGCTTCACATTAGTATGTGTTAGGTTATAAAAGATGTCTTGATCACATCATGTCAAATAAGCTCTGAATCCTTTGATTTGT
The DNA here is from genome assembly GCA_037957365.1 of Torreya grandis. Classification (NCBI taxonomy): domain Eukaryota; kingdom Viridiplantae; phylum Streptophyta; class Pinopsida; order Cupressales; family Taxaceae; genus Torreya; species Torreya grandis. The sequence goes on along the minus strand of JARHVA010007306.1, from coordinate 21,810 downwards.
ATATAATATGAATGGGAGATAGGTAATAGGTGGTGTGAAAAGTACTATAACCTCTTAAGGGTTGGTTTGCCCCTTCTATAGGGGACCTAAGAAACTTAATAGATAAATCCATTTTTTAATTCAAAATGTAAACTGATCGATGTAAGAAGTCTACTGATGTTATATGTGAAAGTTGATTGTAACTTTCTTGGGATAACTTGTTCTTGATTATGATAAAGGATTTTTTATTGCTTAGTTTTGATAGGTTTATGAAGATGATTGATGTAGGAAGATTCAAATGATTGTTTTGAAATATTTGACTTAGCCATCCTTCTAAAGAGTGGTTTAATTTTTAGATTTGTTAATTTTGGTAGCTATCCTTCAAGGGAGCAATCTATCTTTTTAAGCAATTTAGATTTTGGGTAGATATCCTTCAAGGGAGTAGTCTGCATGCTAGAGATATTTTACACAAGTGATATTTTGGTATCCCAAATTATTTTGAAGTTAGGTTGGACATGGAAAAGTATATATATGCTTATAGGATTACCTTTATGAGGGAAAAACCTAAAGCACAAGAAGGTTAATGATAGGTGAAAAGAGTGGTTTTGAGAGACAATGACCATGTGATTCTATTTGATTAGGGACAAAAAGTGTCCATGAGAACCATGCCATGGGTATATCCATGGTACCCATATTTAGGATTAGGGTATGAATATGATGGTTAATCACATGGTTCTATGTTATAATCTATTGTCCTTATAGGGATGAGATGGAGGTGAAAATCTCATAAATCATGGGATGAGCTTAAGTTAGATAAAAATGTGAGTTTGATCCTTGTTTAACAAAAGAAAGGATGCAAGTGCAAAGCATTGAGATATGTAGGTTTTGGTTTTACTTTAAGGGAGGACAAATTATAATATCCTAATCCATACTTGTGGGTTATGATGTAGGGTTGAAGCCAATTGAAAATAAACTTTCCTTGCTTTTTTCCATATTGGTCACATACTGATTTTCCTTTAGTATGAGGTCTCTGATATTTAATTCTTGTTCTTTTAGGTTCTTTTTATAGGTGTTCTTGAATCATTCTTGACAGATATGAAGATGGTTAAGTGTAACTAGGTAGTTCTCATCAAGTATCTCAAGTCATGTTAGATGCTCTTAATGATAGTTGCTCTTATAAATGATGTCTTGCAAGGATATGCAAAGAGATGTAATCTAGACTTCATGAGGCAAGACTACCTCTAATCCAAAGACTAGAGAGAAAGGGGTAGCACCTATATAGGTTTGAATTCTAGTGAGATAGGCCAATAAAGTGAAAAGAATGTGTAAGTGATAATCTTGACCAAAATCATTGACCACTTTGGTTAACATATTATTAAGGGTTTTGTTATAGGCCTCCACCTATCCATTTATTTATGGATGATAAGTTGGGGAAAAGCTTAACTTGATGCCAAATTCATCACAAAGACCTTGGAATTTTTTGTTTTTAAAATATTTTCAATTATCGGTGATAATCTTATGGGGAACACCAAAATAATAGATGATATAATGATTGATGAATTTGAACATCTTTTTTTGCTTTAGTCAAGATGAGAGGAATAGTTTCCATCCACTTGGTTATATAATTAGTGGTGGTGGTGATGGAGTGGTACCACTATGAAGAATGAGGGTTTATTTCCCTAATGCAATCTAGTCCCTATTATGATAAGGGCCAAAAGTCCTTGGATACTTGAAAGCCATGGGCTAGTGCATGATGTAAATTGGTGTGATATTAACATTTAACACACTTATTCACATAATCACAATAGTCTTGGTTGAGGATGGGCCAATAGTATCCAAGGTGAAGGATATGTTTAGCGATAGATAGACCACTAAAGTGTCCCCCACATATTCCATCATGTATTTCTTTGATATCATGGAAAACGTCATGACTACAGAGGAAAAAAAAGAGGAGGCCATTGAAACCATGTTTGTAAAATATTCCCCCTAGTATGGTATAATGAGAGGTACTTTGAACAAAATCTCTTCAAGAATTTTAAGAGAGGTTAGTAGGAATGATGCCGAGGTTAGGCTAGTCAAAGGTTTGTTTGTACCAAATGTTTGATATAGGTTCCTCCATATTAAAAATGGTGGAGAGGTCAAATTGAATATAAGAGGGTGTGATAAAGTGATGAATGGTGACAAAGATCTTAGAGATGAAAGGTTAAGATGGGATCTAGGAAGCAAGGAAACCCATTGTATCCATGAATTTGTTGGTGGATCATGGAACATATTAGATAAGGTAGTGATAAAATGATGCTAAGAGTACATCTACTAGCTATTTGTACTATTTTAAGACATAATTATTACATTATTAGGATCCATTAACCTAGTTGACCATAAGTTAGGAATTACCAAAGATATTGATCATTGTAACTCTAAAGGCTAGAGCGGTTTGAAGACCTATTACTCGCTATTCATACTCAACCATATTGTTGGTACACTCAAAATCAACTTTAAAAGAAGGGGGAAGAGGTTCACCATCAAGGGGAATGAGAAAAAATTTGGCACCCCCACCATGCTGGCATTTTGATCTATCAAAAAACATGGTCATTTGGTATGTGACATCCTCTTGAGAAAGATTCGTAATAGACTCATCTAAAAATGCAAGAAGTGGTTGGTTATCTAGAAAAGGAGCTTCAACCAATTGATTGATAATTAATTTCTATTTAATTAGATTCTATTAGAGGAAATCAAGGTCAAACTTAGATAGGAGAATGAGACACTTGGCTATAAACTGGTTTTGGTATGGTTTAGAGTGCATGTACTTACGTAAGTTGGTGTTGCTGATGATAAAGATTTTATGACTAAGGAGGTAATGATAAAGTTTGGTAGCCACAAATACTAAAGAAGTGTAATGATTCTTGGTGTAAGTGTATTGAGTTTCATACTCTTAAATGTTTGACTTATATAGTAGACAACTTTCTCTTTATTTTGTTCATCATGGTGAGTGAGCATTACCCTTAAGGTGGTCAGTGGAAGAGATATAAAGGTAGAAGGGTTGGTCCTATTTAGGATGGGTGGAGAAATAAGATAATATTTGAGTGAATCAAAGGATTTTTGGAATTCCTTATTCCACTTTAATAATGTATCCTTCTTGAGAAGATGGTGAAAAGGTTGACATCTATCTGAAAACTGAGAGATGAAGTGATAGATATATTGGAGATTACCCTACAAGATGTAGAGTTTATTAAGGTGGGTTAGAGGTGGCATGTCAAGGATTGATTTTAATTTGGTAGGGTCTACTTATATCCCTTGAAGAGAGATGATAAAGCCAAGAATCTTTCCAGATAGGACCCTAAAGACACATTTCTTGGGGTTGAGTTGGACGTGGAAGTGGATTAAGAGCTCAAAGATAATTTTGAGAAATTCAAGATGATCCTTGAAATATTTGGATTTTCTAAGGAGATCATCTACGTATTCCTCTATGATTTTGTGGATGAGATCATGGAAGATGTAGGTCATTACATGGTGGTAGGTTGTTCTAGCATTATTCAGACCAAATGGAATGAACCGATAGCAGAAGGTTCCATAAGGGGTGATAAAGGAAGTCTTATGCTCATCTTTAGGAGAAATCAAGATTTGATTATATCTTAAAAAACCATCCATGAGGGATAACATCTCATGGCCCAATGTAAGATCAATAAGTTGATCAATGATAGGCAAAGGGAAGTCATCCTTTGGACAAGCAAGATTGAGGTCATGAAAGTAAATACAAAGGCAAAGTCCCTTTGTGGGGTTGGTAATGGGATTGATGTTATAAACCCATTGGGAATAGTCAATAAGTTGGATTAAATTGATAGATAGGAGGTGATGAAGCTCTTCTTTGACTAGAAGAGTGATATGAGGGTGCATCCTTTGAAACATTTGCCTAACAAGCCTAGCATCAGGATAGATGATGATGTTATAGAGTGCAATAGAAGGGTTGATCTTGGGCATATCATGATAGAACCAAGAAAATTCTATGATATGACCATGAAGGAAGGGAGGGTAATCCTATTTCTTTGAGGAATCTATGGATTGACCAATCTTTATAATGTAGGGGTTATCCTGAGTACCCAAGTTGACATTGATAGTGGCTTCATTCAGCATGGTTTGGTTTTTAGGAGGAAGGGATTTATAGATAGAATATCCCCTTGCAAAAGGGTAGGTGAGAATGAAATAATCATATTGACATTGAATGGTGTGGATGGTAGGAGAATTATTTTCTACCATTTTAGGATGGATGAGAGGAAAGGTTTTAGTTTTTCCATCCTTTTTCCATTCTTAGAATTTAAAGGAGATGGGGTTGGTGAGGATGGGACATCCTCATCAATGGTGGTGATGGGTTTGGGTGTATTGGTGAGTTCTTCTAGTGGGATGAACCCAAATCCAAATAACTCATAAGGTTGATAGGTTTTGATCAAAGGTAACTTGTGAGGTCTGTATTCATAATGGCTAAGGATGTATTTATTCCTTTCACACCTATGGAGTTACAATTTGGCAAACTCAAATTTTCTCAAATAGGAGAAATCAAAGGTAAATGGTCAGATATAAGAGGTGGTCAAGGGAGCAAGAAGATGATGATTAAGTCTCCCATGGATGAAATTGATTTGGTGATTGGGAAGCTCAAAAGGAGTGATGGTTCTAATATTGAGATCATAATCAAGATCATGGTCAAGGTTCCCATATTCTTGAGGAGTGGGGAAGGAATCCAAAGTCAAAAGATGATACTCTCCTAGTGAGAGACATTGGAACATGGGTTCCAAGGGGTCTTCTATGGGGATCTGAGAAGGGATTGATGAGCTAGTTGAAGCTTCATCAGTGGTAAGGGTGGAGTTGTTGGTTGGTGGTGAGGTGCATGAGTGAGTAAGAATAATGTCATTGGGTCTATATGTCATATTGTGAGATCTGAAAGGACTAGGTTAGCTTATATAGTGATGACTTAACCCTTGTATTTAAACTTGACACATCAATGTAAGGTGAATGGGACATAACTCATAGAGAAGATATAAGGGCATCTAATTAAGATGTTTTATTGGAACTTACCTTATAAAATGTAGAAGAGCTCTAGAAGCATGTGAGGTACCAAGTGAATGTAGAGGACAATTATTCCCAAGGTTATGGCCATAGTATCATTAAAGGAATATAGGATCTTTGAGGTTTCTAACATGATGTTTTTTGGCAACTGGAGTTGGTTAAAGCATTAGAAGAGATAATGTTAATACTAGATACTCCATAAACCATCATCCTTTTGATGTAGGTTAGATTGATGTATGTAGTGATGAAAAGGGGAGGATCAAGATATTCAAGATGGACATAAGGTATTTATGAATCCTTAAATGTGATGAGGGTTGAAAGTTAAAGAGCTCTGATAAAGGTTACAAGAGGTTGAGGGTCTTAGGGTTTGACCTCTATAGATTATAGGGCCTCTATCAATGATTTGTGGTGATGGGATGAGGTATTGATCAGTTTATATAGACTCATCTTCACTAGGGTTTGGTGAAGTTGTTTCAAAACTACTCATTGGATAGATTCATAAGTGTTGGAGGGAGAGGCACCCAAAATGTATATTTTAGTTTTCGGTGAAGGTGTTTGATTTTGGTTAAAAGGTCAAGGGGTGGAAGGATACATCCATGAAATGGACACTTTGGCCTTTCCCTTATATTTTTGTTGGGCCCAAGATTGGGTGATCATATGGATAGTGTGGATGAGGGAAGGTGTTGGATTAGAAGGTTACTTCAGTTCCTCTTTACTCTTGGAGGAAAGTGTGGGAGTAAGTGTTGGATAGGTTGGTTTGGTGATTGTGTTCATGATGGGCTTAAGAGAGGTTCATTAGATAATAGATCATCCTCATCCCATAAGTTATGGATAAGTGATTGGAGAGCTTTACAATTGTCCATGTCATGTTTAGGTGATCTATACTATGATCAAATTAAACTATCATTGAAACAATATGGTTTAGGACTTGATGGGTCAAAGGGTCTAATAGGTGATAGGCTTAAATAAGAGTTTTCTAACAAGATTTGTAAAATGGTAGAATAATATTTGAGCAAAGGTGTTATGGGTGATAGGCTCTTGGATTTTGGGGTGGGAGCCTTCTTAGAAGTAGGCTTCATAGTGGAGATTATGGGTGGTAGAATGGTTTTGGTAGAAAGGTTTGATTGGGGTTATTGGGTATTGGATGGTTTTGAGGTGGAGGATTTGATGGTAAAATATTTGGAGGTTGATGATTGAGATGATGAAGGTTTAGAGATAGGTGAGAAGGTAGAGGTAGATAATTTGGACAAAAATGATGGGGAGTTTGATGATTTAGATGGGGTACATAAAGGTAAAATAAAAGGAGGAATTTTTTTTGGTTGGTTGTGGGAGGGTTCACCTTCTTGGTAGAAGGATGATATCCTAGGATGGAAGAAGGATGAGGTCCAAAGATAGAAGGTAAGAGGGAAGGAGGTGGTATGGGTCTGGTTCTAGATGGGGTTTGTGTGGATCCACCTTCTTGGTTGATTTGGTTAAGATTTTCTTTGGTGGAATAGATGGGGTTAAATCCAACTTAAAAAATGGGCATATAAGGCTAGGATTAGGAAGTATCCCTAGGTTCTTGATAAGTTTGATTAGAGAGGTGTATGGTGATTTAATAATTTTTGATGGAGGTGGTTTGGATGGTTCTTCCATAGTTTTGGAGGGAGATGTCTTTGATGAAGGGATTGAGGTGTTGATAGGTTTAATAATGGATGAGAATGAGGTTAAGGGTTCATGTTTGTTTTGATATGGGATCCTAAGATGGTTCCAAAAGGTGGCTCAATCTAAATTAGGTTGACAAGATAATTTGAGGTTTTGGACAAGTTTGGAGAAGGGTTTGTAAATTAGTTTGGTTCTTTGGTCATCGGATTCAAATATTAGGCCCATAGGTTGAGTAAGGGAATGATATCTTTACCCTTTTCCTTAATGGAAGGTTCCAAGATTTAAGAAGATGTTTCCTCTATGGAAGGATTAGATAAGGTAATCTCCCTTTGTGGAATGGTTTTTAAAGGGAGAGTGGGTGATTACATGGTGGGGGAGGGAAGGGTGATGGCAATGGTTGCCTCCTTAGGTATTTATATCAAAGGAGAGGTGTGTAAGTTTGTTATATCATAAAGTGGAGAAAAATAGGTTGTTGCTTCCTTTGTTTGGGTATCCAAAAGGATGGAGGGTGATTACACCACTTAAATAAGTGGAGTGGAGGTATTGGTATTTTTAGACACCTAAATTTGGCCACTGATAACCTCTAATTAGGGTTTTAGCTAGTTTCCATCTAAAATGCACAATTTGGCCTAAAAATACTAAAACATGAATAATGATGTGAAACTAATATATTGAAGTGCTGATTTTGGCCAGGGTATCCCTAAATGGGGTAATGCAATTTATGGGCTAGCTAACTTTGATCAGTTCATTTCAATTTAAAATTCCAAATTTACACCTGTGTACTCTGGACTACTCTTTCCTATCAAATATTTTACACAAGATTTGTGCATTTATTATTTATTGTTAGTAATATCCTAAGTGGGAATATGCATCCAATGCATCTAACATGGAATTCCAATTCCAATCTAGTCAAATTTAGGACCAATAACAAGACATTCTGATCAATTTGAGTAATTTGTGCATAAGTGCTTAATCATGTTTAAGAGCTAATTAATCCAAATTAAGGCTTAATCAATAATTCCATGGAAACTTGTTGAATACTTATTTTTGGAAATGAATATGGAATATATACATCATCAAGTGACCTCATTTCTTGGGAAGACATCCCTAGGCCATAAATGCCACAAATATCAAGATTCATGCCCTCCATGCCTCATCAATGGCTTCCATGATGCCCTTTATGCCTCTTAATTTCCACTTTTTCTAATGACATGATGAGGATAATTAAAAACCTAATTCTAAAAATTAAATAAATCCTTACCACACATCTCAATCTTGAGATGGATGGTTGAGGTTGATTCTGATCAAATCCAAAAATCTATAAATAGGAGGCCTCAGAACATCATTTCTAAGTTTAATTTGTGCAAAGTTATAATGCAAGATTGGTTCCAAAAGCTTCATACAACTAGTGTTAACATGAAAAATTGATTCCAAGCCAAGATAAGCCACAATCCAAAGGTTCCAAGAGGAGATAAAGGTAGCCACACTCCATTGAAGAAGACCTCTTGAAGCACAAGCCGAGCAAGCCACCATTACAAAGGCATTTGGAGCATCCAAGGGAGGTGAAAGGAATTCTTGTGTTTTCATTCCTTACTTTTTAGTTGTGCTTGTCATTTGATTTTTTTAACTAAGCTCTCCCTAGTGTCTAGGCCTAGAGATGTTATGCTATTAGTGTGTTTATTTCATTTTAGAACTAACACCATACTAACCATCCTCTCTTGAGTCAAATTCCTAGATTATATAATGGCACATTTGATGGGACAAGATTCATCTCACACTTAAAGGAGATAATTTTTAAACTCTTAAATATCCATTAGACCTTTAAAACTCTTGTAAATTGGTTTTCTAACTTTATTTTACCATTTTTTGTTGCCACAGGTTTCTATAGTAACCGACATCAGTAGGAAATACCGACATGGATTACTTGGCTCAACCAATGTCAGTTAGCAAAAATGACATTGGTTAGATCTCAATTGGACATTGCCAACATTGGTGGTATATAACTAACGTCGGTCACTGTGTTTTCTTAAAAACAAAAACTTGAGATCTATTTTAAAATCTTGGTTTGGGGTCATATAGACTCCATTTTGGATAATTTTTTTTAAAACCATGTGTTTTCTCCTAAATTTTTAGAATTTGGAATTATTTTTGCTTCATGTTTCATATATGTTTTAAATTTTTTGGAAAATCCATTTAAAATGTTTCTAATCTAACATATTTGATTTTGGGGTGATGCCTTAAGGGTAGACAGGTAACTAGCGGATTTAAAGTTTGATAAATCATGTTTCAAAACATATTTTACATGTTTTAAAATGAATTAAGAACATTATTTTGGTGCTTAAAGTAAAATTTAAGGTTCTTAAATAAGTTTTTTTTATCATTAGTATTCAAAGTTACAACTAAGACCAATGGGTTAAATGAACACCACCTCATTTTCATTTAGGCTTAAAAATGAACTAATCTTTCCAAGCTTTTTGTCTTCAATAGTTTCTTGATCTAATTTTTGTTTGGCAAGAAGAGGGATGTTACATGTATGCACTTCCATTTTTCCCGTTTAGGGAACCCTTGGAATCAAAAGTGCCATTCCTATTTCAAGTAGCCTAGTCCAAGGCTTAGAAAGAATGTCACCTAAAACACTCGCCAAAAACTTGCCAAAGTTTGGGTGATCTTGAAAATGACCCTAAAGTATTTCTATTTTATACTTTCTTTATTTTCATGCAAACTTGGCTTATGAGGGGGACTTCATCAGCTCCCATGAGTTCTTTAGGGAAGCTTTGACCTAGGGTTTCATCTCCTAGAATTGACTTCATTTGGCTCCTTTGGAGTTGCACATAGGACGTAGTGGTATTTTGGACATTGCACTACACTAAGTTAACAATAGGATGTAGTGGTTGCAAAAATGAGTAGACATTTTTTAAATAAGAAAAGTGATGCAGACCTAAAATCCATGATTTTCTTTTGCATTATTTGGCGTGAAAGTCATTGTCCAATTGATTCCTCTAGAATGATCAAAACCTTGATAGTTTAGTCAACCCCACATGCTATACCCTTGCTAAGATTTGGATGATTATACTTAGTGTATTTTGGTCATTTTTTATTGATATGTTTTAAGACTAGAACTTGTTTGTTTGTTCATAATCCATGTCAAAAAAATGCATTTGAGTTGTGAAGGGTAGTGTTATGCTACCCAAATCATGTCAAACCATTTTTGCCTTTGAGTCTTTTCAAACATAACATTAACCACATCATTCAAGCATGTTTATGCTATTAGGATGCTCAAATTGTTTCAATACTAGTTTACCTTGCACCAAAAACCATTGTTTCAAACCATGTCTTGTATACCATTTAAACCTTTGTATTGTGCTGTCATGCTGTCTAATTTTGTCCAGCTTGTTTGGTCAAAACCTAGTTTTCATCATTGAGTTTTCAATTAGCCTTATCAAGTGTGGATTCAAAAATTGATTGATTTCTATTTAGGCATTAATTCATGGGGTTGATACATAGATCTTTCTCTTTTTGGTTATATAACTTCAGTTAATCAATTACCCAAAATTGAAAACTATTGATGGTTTGTTTGTTTAATGCCTATCCTCATCATTATTTGTGCCTTTATTTAGGAGAACACAACCTTTCTCAAAAAGCCTTTTGTCTTATGCCTTATGCCAATTGATCATGTTTATGTTTGATTTCATGTGCCGGGTCTATGTCAAAGCTATTTATAAACTTGTTAGATTAAATCAAATCACATCAGCCTTTATTTCAAGTATAGCTTTTGATGCCAGTTGGCCAAAATTCCTAGTGTGCCTATTTGTTTGAGCCTAGATTTTGACTCCATGTTTGTATAAAAGACCTAGCAACTCAACTTTTCCTTTTCCTAGTTTAGACCTTGTTTGGAATATTTTTATCTAGACCTTTGACATGCTAGTTTTCATTCAGATGTTTGACCTTTTTATGCATATGGCATTTGACGTTAGGATATTTTATGCCAAGTCTTAGAAAAAATAATTTTGGAGATACAACTCCACTTTCAGACCATATTGGAGATACAACTCCACCCCTTCAACTAGGTTAGACCAAGTTTGAACCATTTGTCCTTTGGACATAGTTTTTTAGAGTTTGTAGAACTCTAAGTCTTTTTGTTTTTAGAGCTTTCATCATTTACATAGATATGTATTGCTACACTTATCATGGAGTCACTTAAAATTTGACTTATGATAGAATGGCTACACAAAATGACTTTTATGGCTTTTGTCAAGACCCCAATGATGTTAATATGGTTTTTGAGATAGATTTCTATCTACCTCATATTAATCATTCATGGGAATAAAGTCATGAACCATCTCACAATCCAAATTAAGACATAGATTGGTATGAAGAGGCTTGTGAGGAGGAATTTGAAGATCCAACTATAGATAATGTTGTTTGGGATACAAATTCATACCCTCTTTGTAATAATCAATACATAGAACATAGTAAAAAACTAGCTTATGAGCCAACTCACAACTGGAATGATATAGTTTATGAGGAAGACTTGGATGATTTTGATTATGCAATTAATCAGTCTCCCCCACATCATACCATTTCTATTCTAGGACCACAACATTACACCATTCCCATACCAAGACCTCATCCTTTAGTTTGTGTAAGCAACCAAGCTCCACACTGCCCCTTCATCATTCTAGGACCTAGTCCTTTGACTTGTGTGAGAAATCAAGATCCACACCACCATATCATTACCATCTAGGGAAATCATGCTCCCCAATGCTGTAATATTATCTAACCACAAGTCATTCCTCATCTAGTGCCAATCCCAACTAAACATCAACCAATCCAATCATTCAAAGACCAAACTATGTTTAAAACTAGTATTTTCTAACTCATTGGAAACCAAAGTCAAGGGAACCAACCAATTCAAGATGGTTTTGTTGAATCAAACATTTGTGATAAGTCAACCTATGATAAATTTCCTATTGATCCTATACTAGTTGTTGAGGAGTCTCACTCTGATAAGCTAGTCTTTACTGAGTCACTTCTTAATGATTATAATTACCTTTGGGCAAATCATTACCTCGACCATGTGCCTATTTTTCAAGAGCCTCCTATTGATAAGATAGTCTCTAAGGAGTTGTCTCTTGACCTTTTTCCCATCCTAAAGGAGTCACACTTTAACAAACCAATTTTTGTGGAGCCCATTATGCTATCACAAGCTATTACTTGTCCAAAACCAAGAATTCAATAAGACATAATTGTAACAAAGTACCCTTTAGATAAAGAATCAAAGTTAGAGTCAGGTCTATTCTTGAACATACATTAGATTTAACATCAGAATTAGAATCAACATCAATTATGACATCAGATTCAGAGTCCCTTGAGTTAGAATCAGATTTAAAAGAAGAATATGTTCATGACTGTTACAACATTTATTATGCATGCCTCATAGATCAATTTGAATACATTTATGATCCTTCTATGGTTTTTGAGGATGGGTACTTCAACATCGACATAAGTTATCCTAGTACCTTCTATAAGGATTATGTATCCCCTCCCCATTTCATTAACATTCCATAGGCCATTACCATCAACCAAAATAGCCATATTATTGACATTCCATCTCCCAAAAGTGTTGATTGGGATCAATAGAATAACACTTTATTAAACTACATCAATGGTGATATAATAGTTGAAGAAGAGAAAGGAGCCCAAGAAAACATTCATGTAGCAAAAGAAAACTTTCCTAGTGGGACCTTTTTATAGGTGCTAGGGGATAATCAAAGTCAGAACTTAGCATATTATAGTAGTAATTTTTTAGAAGCACTAGAAGAAAATCTAGGTCAAAAGCCAATATTTATTATTGAAATCTTCTCGAAGGTGCTATGAGACAATCAAGACAAATTCATTGGTGAAAACCTCATTGAAGCACCAATAGTTGAGCAAAAAAGTTCTTCACTACTTGATGAAGATAAAATCAAAATAACTTCCAATCTATAGCCTAATTAGATGGTCGTTACTCTCAGGATCAAACAATAAAAAAATTTGGTTGTCCTCTTGAGATAAAAATTCTTCAGCCCTACCATAATCAAAATTATGTTGAATCTGGCATCAACAACATTACGTGTGACTAAAAGTCTTGATCTTCATTTATTTCCCCACCATTCCACATTCCTTTATCATTTGTCATTCCATTTCACAATCAAACCTACCATCCATTATTTGTCCTTATTTACCATCCATGGCCACACTTTCCTTTATAAAGGCTACAAAGATACCTTGTCTTGACACTTGAAGGAATCAAAATCAATGACTAATGAATATCACAAAGGCATTCTTGACAACTAAATTTACATAAAATATTTGATAAAGAAACTATTATGATGAGGTGTGGGCTAGAAATTAACATGATCAAGTATTCTATTTGTATCATTTTTTGAGTAGGATGTGCATCTCTATCTCAATAGGAATAATATAATCAAAAACCATACCCAGGCCAAAAACATGTACCATACCATTTCATTGTCGTGCCATTGCCATTGTTACATATCCATTTACCATTATATATTCCTACCATTTACCCCATCAATTGGGGAACAAACTTCATACCATTTTATCTAATCTATCGAAAACCAACATTATCCTTAGTAATATAATGCCACCCTATCATTCCATTCATATTTGGACCAAAGCCTATTTTTAGTCATCCTACCCAATCTTGTTTTGATTTTGGTTACTTTGGTTCTTCTTACCCTTTTTGTGAGAGGATTCCAATCAAGTTTCAATATTCAATCCAATCTATGTCTATAATGATGGTCTATGAAAGTAGTGTGACAATTGATCAGGCAAGATATCTTTTATTCTATCAAGTTTATTTATGCTAGCCTAATTATAAACACATATAGGCAAATCAGTGTCTCACTAGTCTTGATACTAATTATAACCTCCTATGGGAAAATTAATATTATTGACCTATGTTATTGTATCTTAGTTATAACTTCCTATGGTCAAACTAGGGGAAACACTTGTTTATCTTGCATTTTTGCATCACCTTGCCTTCATTGTTTTCATTTGACTGGCCATTTGCTGGGTTTGAGAACTTGTTGGGACCTAGTTGGTTTTTCCCCATCTATTGTGTGGATGGAATTACTATGATATGAGGTCATTTTAGGACTATGTGGGTTATGCTCAATTCATGTTGAGGTCCCCTCAATCCCCCTTTTCAAATGCTCTTACCATTTTGTGAGCAACCTAAGCCAAATGCTCTCACCATTTTGTGAGCAGGTATTTTGTCATTCTCTAACGAGTTAAGATACCTCAAAAATTTAAAAAACATTCATAACATTTCAAAAATTCAAAAATATTTGTCGTATCTAAGCCTATTCAGTTATCCTTGATCCACTTTACTAGGGCATTATCATTGTTAGGATGCTTTCTTTTGCTTTTGTTTTCAGGATTTTTATTTATTTGTTTATTTTGGGTTATTTGTTTATTTATTTTTCTATTATTTTGTTTGTTTTTTTTCTTGCTTATTTGTTTTCTTTCAGGACTGTTGCCTTGACTTAGTTTATATGTGTTCATTAGGTAATTCCTTGAAAACATTATTCTTTAGTCTATCCATATTCATATGTCAACATTGTCATCATGGTTTTTATCATTGGTGCATTGTTTTCAAAATTTTATTAGATTGGGAGTCAGTTCTTAAGCATATTTTGGCCAAGTCTCCATGATGTTCTAGTATGAATCCTACCATCACATGTTATAAAAAAAATTAGCTTCATGAAGGTCTATAATCAATGGAGCTACAAAAGTTTCTCTTTGGTACCTTGACAAATCCTCCCATCCCACCCTTGATCAAATTAACTCATTTAACCTTTTTAATTGTATCATTGCTAGTTAGGATGAGCATCTCCTCATTGATAGGTATAATTAAATCATTCTACTAATCAATCTTATTATTCTATTCATCCATTTCATCACTTTGCACCTAATCATCTTTAATTTGTATTCTAGGTTATATCCTCGAGTAATGATTGCTAATCAGCCTCAACTAGGGTACAATCATCTTAAGCCAATCTAGGTCTCTTAATGATTATAACCGCCTATGGGCAAATCATTATTTTGACTTTTATTCCTGATTATAATTGTCTTTAGGCAAATCAACATCCTTTTTACATCAATACATGCAAGCATTTTATCATTTGGATTAATATCAACCATGAGTTAATTCCACCTTTCATCTTATTTTGACCATCCATCAACAAATGTGACAACCACTCCCTTGAGGAGGCATCATCATAGGCTTCCCAAAACTATTTAGAGATTTGTTATTCAAAATCATCTTCTTTTTGGCATACAAACTATATCTCATTATTTGATAAGACATTGCTTTGCCTATGGTTTACAACATCTTCCCAAATAGGGGCAAACTATAGACACCTAAAACTAGCCACTGATAACCATAATTAGGCTATTGGCTAGTTTCTACCTAAAATACACAATTTGGCTTAAATACACTAAAACATGTTAAATGATGTGAAAATAACATATTAAAGTGCTGATTTTGGCTAGGGCATCCCTAAATGGGCAAGAAATTTATGGGCAAGCTAACTTTGATCAGTTCATTTCGAGTCAAAATGCTAAATTTTACACCTAGGTGCTTTAGATTGCTCACTCTTATCAAATATTCTCCACAAAATGCATGCCTTTATTATTTGTTATTGGTAACATTATAAATGGGAATATGGTTCCAACACATCTGAAATTGACTTCCAATTCCAATCTAGTCCAATTTTGGACCAATAACAAGGCATTCTGATTAATTTGAGTGATTTATGCATAAAGTGATTAATCATGCTTAAGAGCTAATTAACCCAAGTCAAGGCCTAATTAATAATTCCATGGAAAATTATTAAAAACTTATTTTTGGAAATTAATATTTAATATTTACATCATCAGGTGATCTCATTTCTTGGGAAGACATCTCTAGGCCATAAATGCCACAAATATCAAGATTCATGCCCTCCATGCCTCATCAATGCCTTCCATGATGCCCTCCATGCCTCTTAATTTCCCCTTGTTCCAATGATATGATGAGGATAATTACAAAATTAATTCAAAAAATTAGATTAATCCTCAACCACACATTTTCATCTCAAGATGGACGGTTCAAGTTGATTCTAGACATTTTCAAAAATCTATAAATAGAGAGGCCAAGAACATCATTTCTAAGCTTAATTAGTGAAAAGTTATAATGCATGATTGGTTCCAAAAATCTTCAATAAACTAGTGTTATAATGCCAAATTGATTCCAAGCCAAGCTAAGCTAAGCCACAAGCCAAAGGTGCCAAGAGGAGATGAAGGTAGCCACACTCCATTGAAGAAGACCTCTTGAAGTAAAAGCTGAGCAAGCCAGCACAAAAAGCATTTTGGAGAATCCAAGGAAGGTAAAAGAGTTTTATTTTACATTTTAGTTGTGCATTTCATTCATGATTGTAAACTAAGCTCTCCCTAGTGTTTAGGCCTAGAGATGTTATGATATTAGTGTGTTTATTTCATTTTGTTTTCATTTTAGAACTAACACAATATTAACCATCCTCTCTTGAGTCAAATTCCTAGATCAAAGTTTCATCAATGATAGGTTCACTTATAATTAAATTCACCATATGAACCTCATGAGCATGAGAAGATTCTAGTTTGTTATCATCATGATTGGTAGAAGAGGCATGATTGGGAAAAGGTTATCGAAAAATGTTAAGTGACTAATTTGCGGGTACATTAGGATTTTCTAATGCAAGTTATCATTTATCAATCAAGTTTTAGACAATGTTTTTGAAGGTGTTACACCTACTAATTCCATGTCTAATGACATAGTGGAAAGCACATAGATAAATCTCATTGTACCAATTGAGCATACGGTGAGAAGCATCAAATTGTAAAGATTTGATGAGGGGAAGATGTATGATGTTTACTTTGATCAACTTGTTTAAAACTAAAGCATATGACTCCCCTAATGAAGTGTATTATTTTAGGGCAACTCAGTTTTGATTTTGGGTTTGTTGATTAGAGGATTTGGTTTGGTTGGGTTGGTTGACAACTAGAGGTGGAGTAGTTTTAAGGACAACTGTGTTTATGACTTTATTTGGTTTGGTGTTAGGATATTTAGATTGACTGATGGTTTTAAATGGGGAATGGTAATTAGATTTGAATCTAGAGGTTTTTTTTCTTATTTTCAACTTTCCCTCATTGATGTATCTAATTTCTAGTTTGGATGCCATGGTGAAATCCTCATCAAAAGTCCTAAAGGTTTGAACTTGTAGAGTAGGGGTGATTTGTTTGGCACAAGCCTGAGAGAAAAGTTCAATCAACTCAGGTTGGTTCTAAGAGAAATAGAGCTAGATGATAAGACATTTCCATCAATATATGAAATCAAAAATTGATTCATCATCAAATTGTCTAATGGAGTAGAGGTCAGTGATGGATACCTTCTTAGATATATTGATTGCAAAGTGGTCTAAAAAGGTTTGGGCAAGTTTGGAAAAAGAAAATATGGAGTGCTTAGCTAGAGAACTATAATAATCTAATGCTGGTCTAGATAAAGACACAGGGAGGGTGTGAAGGAGAAGATCATCATCATAGGGGATTAAGTAACAATAATGCTAAAACACTCTTAGGTGTTATTGGGGTTCTTACTTGCTTTAGAACTTAAAAAATATGGGTATTTCCCTCTTTGGAGGGTAAGGTTGGGTAGGGATGGATGGGTTGATAGGTTTGTTACATATTTGGTCATAAGATAAGAGATTGGGAGACCTAGAGATAGATGACTCTAGGTTGGTAAATTTTTTTGTCAACATTTTTACCAAATATGTTTGGGGTTAGGGAGGTCCATAATTATATGGTAACATTTTTTGAGGTTGGGTGGATGCAATATTTGGATAACTGGTATAAGGTTGAGAGAATGGCACATTTTGGTATGTGGTTATTGAGGGTTGGGATGATGCCACATAAGGGTTAATGGGTACAAGAGGTTGAGTAGAATATGGAGCTATATATTCTTGTGGATTATGAATATACCATGGTTAAGGTGTCATAGGCATTTTTTGAGGGGTTTATGTAGGTTAGTTTAGAGGTATGATTAGACTAGTAGATTGGGGAGTTGATATATATTGGGTTAGAGGTATGGTATGGTTAGTTAGTTGGGGGTGAGTGGTAACTCTAGTATTGATAGGAGAAAAGGTAGAAGGTATAGAAAGCACCACATTTTGAAGTGGGGTGGAGGTTGGTAGGTTGGTAGTGATAAGGGTGATAGTGGTAATATGGGTAGACGGTATACCTATGGTGGATGTGGTTTGGGTAACTAAAGGTAAGGTTTCCCGTATATTATAGGAGTTTTTAGTTGGTGTAAGGGGTGTCTGGTTATTGGTTGGGTTGTTTGATTGAGTTTGGGTGGAGGTAGGAGGTGGATTACTAGTAGAGGAAGATGTTTGAGTGATCATAGGTTGGGTAGAGGTGGTAGCAATCATAATATAGGAAGGCATTTCATAAAGTGGATCACTAGGAGGAACCAAAGCAATAGGGGTGTGATAAGATAAGGTGTTGAGTTAAATTTGGAGGGACATGAGGTTGTTATTAAGGAAGGTGGAAAAATGTACATCACCTTGGGAAACTATTTGAGGCATGGTAGGGGGTATAAAGATGGAGGAAAACCTCAACATTCAAGGTATACTCCATGGAGGAAGAAGAGGAAGAAGGTGGATCTTAGTTGGTATGATTACTCAACTGTTGTCTATTAAAAACCATATGATAAACAAAGAAGAATAAAGGAAATCTCACAATTCAAACACAAAGAAAATAAAATAAAAATATCTCAAGGTAATAAAAAACATACACTAAATTGTGTTTAAAATCTTAGGGTACCTTTTATCTTGCTTTTGGCTTATGCCTTAGTTGGAAAGTGTGAAGAAGTTAGGTTTGTAGAATAGGTACTAGAAAAAAAAAGTTGGTTTTAGGTGTTTAAATATATAAAAAGGACCTATGTTAGAAATCAATATGTGGCTTGGTATTAGGGCCTACCCCCTGACTTCACATACTATAGATATTAGATTTATAGAGTTTAGATTCAACCAGAGAGTTGAGTTTTGGTTCTATTCTTGGTAATGACCTCCAAGTAATAAAACCAAAGGGTGAAGGTGATCCACTAGGAGATGAAACCCTAGTTAGGCCTTATGTTAATTTTTTTGATGTTTAATTGATTTAAGTGGTTTGGTATAGTGTGTGATAAAGAAGTGAAGATATGATTGATTACTTTGACTTTAATTTAACTAAATGAGATAAATGTGCAAGCAATAAAAGTATGCAAGGTTTATTTTATACCCAAAATAAATTTTGATTTCCTTATATGAGCATAGAATAAGGAAGAAAATGGCACCTAGATGCTACTAGGTCCCACGAGGCATGCTAGAATGTTTCTCTTAATTTCTTAAAAAGGAATAAATAAGAAACTAGTAATAAGGGTGTGGTAGAAGAACCTATTTGTTTATGCATGCATGATCCAGAGGATCATGAAGAGCTCCTCTTTGTCTTGGGAAGAATGACTTGTAGATAAAAAAGAAATAATATGAAGGGGTTATTATATGGATAACAAGGTGGTGTGCCTAGAATGTGATAGATCCAAGAAGCATGAACTTACTAGAAGGCTATAAATATACACTCTTAAAATAATTAAGTTGAAAGAAATATAGATAAAGTACTTACATCTAATGATAGAAAATACTAAAAGATACTATAAGAAGAAATGAATGCTTAAAAAAATAAATTGACTAATTACGTAAATAACAGGTCAATACTAATGCTAAGTAGATTAGGTTGGGTTTGAAAATAGGTGAGGTCTCCTTGAAAAAGTAGAGACATAGAAAGTGGAATTTGGCTGAGGGTTGATAGGTAGAAATAACTTGTTATTTATTACCATAGTGATCATTAATGGTTAGGGTGACCATCAATGGTTATGCTAACCATCAAAAATTGGGTGATCATTGACAATTGAAGGTGACCGTTGGTGATTAGGATGACCATCGATGGTTGCTGTGGATCCTAAAAGTGTTAAAAAAAAGGTTTGTAGAAAGCTTGGGCTAATGAGGTAGATGACTAGGTAATGGATTTTCATAGGTTTGGTTAGGGATGAGAGGTCAAAAGGTATAATGCAAAATGGGCTAGGTCAAATAGAGATATCAAAAATGAAATAAATAACTTGAAAACTAGAAATATACTTAACTGGTTACTTGATAGTTGGTAGTTGATCCTAGAGTAATTTTGGCATAGTAATGGTACTTTTCCTGAAGAATGATTTTGACAAAGGTTCAAGTCTCTATCATAGTTTTTGACTTGCTAAAGGGAGAACCTACAAAGAAGTCTGATAGCTCTCGATGATTGTTAGTTACCTAATTGCTCAATTGATAAAATTGGATAGATGAGTGGTTCCCCTTTTTCACCTCTCGCTCCCCTCCTTTTATAGGCAAAAAAGATGGAGGTAGAAGGTTCCATAGGATGTTTGGTTGGTTATTATGATGTGTTAGCTTGTTGTCCATATTAAATTTTAATGTGTTAGCTTGTACATATCTCAAATTTGTCTTTGTTCAGATGGGTAAGGCACCTGACCATCAATGGTCAAGGTGACCATCAACAGTTGAGTGTCAAAGGTTAAGTGGGGTAAAAGGGTGGGTTTGGTTAGTTGGATAAATTAACCATGGTTAGGATTGAAGAGGGGGAAAAGGTTCAAATTGGTTCCAAGGGGGTCATAAGGAGATTTAGGGGTGTTTCAACATTTGAAACTATAGTGTGCATAATTTTAGTGTCTATAACCACCTAGAAGCTTCTGGGTTTGGTTTGAAATTCATTTTGGTGCATTCAAATTTAGGTTATAGACTGTTTCTCCTAGTGAAATAGTAAAACCTTAGATTTATATCTTCAATATGACCTTGGGAAAAAATGGGTTAGTGGACAAATGGTGTTGAGTTAATTGATAATGACCCTATTGAAAAAGGGTGATACCTATATGACCGATATTCTAGAAGAGGGACTTAGACTCATATAGTTACGCCTTACATATTGAATTATGTGTGAATCATGCAATGTGTGTAAAATAAGTATAATAATGACCTATATTATAACTTAGAAATTAATACCTTATGACCACTCCTTTAGTAATTAAAACCTATAACTAGGATGTTCCTTTGAATTATATCAAAATAGGATAGAATAGGAAAGTTTTTGACAACTCGAGTTTTTTTTGAATGCTCTTTTGGTCTCATTACTAGGTGAGGTATGAATGAGGGTTTATATTGTATTCATACCAAATCCTATTAGGAGATAACTTGCATTAAAATCCTTTAGGCTAACCATTATATTATGTTTCATTTGTAAATTATATGACTTTACATCACTAGACACTTGCATTGAGGCATGATAGTAACATTGACACTAATGTTTATCTTGAATGTTAGTGTTTAGGGAATAGGGGAGTAGGAATAGGCTCAAAACTTGTAAAGGTGTAAGATAAGTACATTTTGAATTTTTTTGGAAAGATATGATGTCTATGTCATCAATATAAGTCTAGTTAGACTAAGGTAGAGGCTAAGGGGCAAAGGATTAAGTAGATGCAAGGATTGTAGAAGTAAGGCATGTGTAGACCTAAGAGGAAAAACCAAGGTTTGAGTTTACCAAGTGTATAATACTGAGGTGATACATAATCACAAAATGTCATATACATTTCCCACTTTAATCTAGTAATGAAATTTTTAGTTTAAAGGAAAGGAATTAGTACCTAGTGTGTATATACACCTTGTCTTTTCTTGAGTGGAATTTGAGTGCTTTACTAGAGTTAAATTTGAGTAATTTGTTGGTGACTAAGATGAAACTAGGAACATGTTATAGTGTAAAATTAGTGCCTATGATCTAGGTTAAAATTACTTGAAATATATTGAAATTGAAAGATCAAGGTATAGGAGTACACCTATGTGTCGATGTATGGCATGTTTGTTTTGTAAAAGATGTATCATTATAAGGCTCTAAAATTGAGATTAGGATAAATATAGATAAATATTTAAAATTATTAAATTCAAGGAGGGAGAGAGAGAGAGAGAGAGA